>SJYO01019558.1:35644-101006 GCA_006410555.1 Capra ibex | reverse complement strand
AAATGTTAAAAAAAAAATTTAGAAATAAAAAAAAAAAAAAAAAAAAAAAAAAAAAAAAAAAGAAAGAAAGAAAGAAAGAAAAAAGAAAAAACCCAACAAAAAACAACCCTGAAGTACAAATATTAGGGAGAAAATATTTGTGAAGTGAGTTATTCCTTATAAAAGATATTCTGCACATATACAGATTATTTACTATAGTTATGTGCCTTCTATTATTCTCAATAGAATACAAATCTTTCAATCGGGAAAAATGTCCAGCCTCCCCTACAACATATATCTATGGAGATTTTTTACATAGTTGGTTCTCCCTAAATGTGTTAGAAGTTTCCAATGTTCATTTTAATTATGAAAATATTATTTCATTGTTTATCATAACACAAGTTCTCTCATTGAGCATTAAATATTTGAATTCCAAAATCAGTTCTAGGGTTTATAAAGGATTTCTTATGGATTATATCATAGACTGATACTATTATTTGACTATGTTAATTTGAAGTTTTTCTATAAAGATAAGTTAACTTGGGATAGGAGATGGCAAACAGAATATTATAAAAATCAAATCTTTTCACTAATATTTTCTCATGGGTTTTTAAGACTGATATCTAATGTTTCAAGACTCACCTAATGTAGTGAGACAAAGCATCTTTGAATGTCTCAGAATTTAAAGTAGCTGTGCTCTGAGGGTTTTAACAATATTCAAGATTATTTTTTCCTGCTTTTAGACAGATATACAAACTCTAAGCTTAAAAATGTGGTTTTGAGCCTTTTAATAAATTCCACCATGGTTCTGCATATATATAGAAAAGTCATCTTTAGAAAGATTTGCCTAGTACATAGTAGTAGCTCAGTAAAAACTGGTCAAATGAAAATATCTGTAATATTTCCTTCAATTAGCCTTGTAATTTGGAGTAAGTGTTGTAGTCTCTACACATGAAAGTTAGGCAAGGAGTAAGTGCTGAGATCCTACAGCTTGGTTTTTGCTCCTGAAGTGATCTCAATCTAAGCAAATAAGACAAATACGTCAAGAACTAGGAAAGTAGCATGATGTAGGTTGAGATAGATTGTTGATGGTATTAATGTCTTTGTGTTTATGTTTTGTGTTTTGTAACTATCTGATTCCTTCCCATTCTGACTCTGGGCTGGCCTTGTGACTCTCTGCAGATAATAGAATGTGGTAGAAGTGATAGGGTGTGAGTCTAAGACTGCATCTCAAGATACTTGCATCCTTTTGCTTAGATCCTCCCTTTTTTTCCTTATTCTCATCTTCTGTCCATACCATGTGACCACCTGGAGAATCAGACACATCCGGGGAGAAGCCACAATGGCTAACTGAGAATCAGTGAACTGTCAGAAGCATATGTAGCCCTCCCCAGGCAACCTGAAGCTTACGACAGAATTGGGAAACCGCCTGAAACCAGAAGAATTTCCTAGCTCCGTGTAGTTTTCAAGCAACAAAATCACGAACTAAAAGTATGGCTGTTGTTTAAACTTTGAACTGTGGTGGTAGGTTGTTACACAGCAGTAACTAACTGATACATGAGGTAAAGAGCTGTGGACCTTGGAAATATTTGCTGCTCTTTCTAAAGAAACAGATTGCTTAATGTAATGTGAGTTTAATTTGAATTTAAAATGATTGGAATATCCTTATTTTCTTTAGTTGCGATTATAAAATTTGAATTACTTTATTAGGGCTCAAGGAAAGAATTTCAGTTTGTGACATCTAGGAAGACCTTTTTGATACATAATAAAATCCCATCTGTTAATGGTTTGAGATGCATCTTGTGCCTAAAAGATAAAAATAAGGGTATATTTGCAGCCCATGTAACATCTTTTTAAATGTTTGTCACATGGAATCACAAAGTCCAATTTCCAATGTCAGAGATTTCATTGTAAATTACATTTAATGTGGTCTAGCTTAAAAATGCCATTTTTACAAGCCATTACTTGGTTGTCTGCCTTTAGGCCAAGGATGACCCTCATAGAATAATAAATTTTGATTGAAATTTGGCTTATTAACAGTCCCAAATTATGATGCTAATTGTCCCAGGGTTATAGAGATTGCCATGTCATTATATTCATAAGAGTCTCCTGCATAATCCATGGAGAGTTAGGGCACTAATGCTGCCACATGATATGACAAAGCACCATGTTCCCTTGAGCTTGTAGAAAACACCTAGGACTGTAGACTGGATTTCATATGATGGTATTACTGCATTCCAGATCTTGTTTCTGAGCTTTACTCTCATACATCCAGTGAATAAACACTCAAGAGGCCCATATTTACCACAAATTTGGTGTAAGTTAACTGATCGTCTTCCTTTTGATAACAGAAGAGCACTCAACAGAAAGATGAACAAATAATTTACTGAATCATTTCATAAAATAGGACATTCAAATGGCAATTAGTCATATGAAAACACACTCACCCTCACTTGTTAATCAGTGAAATAAAAATTAAAGCACAAAGAGATAGTACTATACACCTACCAACTTGGCCAAAACTAGAAAGAAAGTACCAAGTGTTGATAAAGATATGGAGCTATGGGAACTGTCATTTATTTCTGGTCAGGGTATAGATTTTAGTAACCACTTTGGAAAAGTATTTAAAATTTACTGATTTAGATTAAGATGCATATTCTATAATTGAACAGTTAAATTTCCAAATGAGTGTACATGTGCAATAAGATATACACATGAGAACGTTCATAGATGCATTATTCTTATAGTTCCAAACTAAAAATTACTCAAATATAGTAATTTTGACTTTGAAATTACACATTATCAACAGTATATGATGTGTTATATTCATATGGTTCAATCTCATGCAATGATATAAATTAACGAACTACTGTTACATAGAATTGGGCTTTCCAGGTGTCGCTAGTGGTAAGGAACTCAGCTGATGATGCAGGAGATGTAAGAAACACAGTTTCGATCCCTGGCTTGGGAAGATCCCCTGGAGAGGGGCATGGCAACCCAGTCCAGTGTTCTTGCCTGGAGAATCCCATGGACAGAGGAGCCTGGTAGGCTATAGTCCATAGGGTCACAGAGTCAGACACAACTGAAGTGACTTAGTACATTGTATAGAATAGCCTGTTTGAATCTCACATGGAAAATGTTACAGGAAAGAAGCCAGACACACAAAAAAATTGACTAAACTATTTCATTTATATCAGTTCCAAAAGGAGAAAAAATAAACTACAGGGATAGAAATCAGGACTGGGTTACGTTTAGAAAGAAGACAGAGTAGTGCTTGGTAGCGAGCTCTGGAAGACAACTGGGATATTAGCAATAGTCTATTTTTGAACGTTGGTGGTGGTTATATAAGTGTTTGCATTGTGATAGCTGTTTGAATAGCTGTATACCTAGCATATTTGTCTCCCCAAATGGACAATACTTTTAACAACTCTTTCTTGTGCATGACAAAATTTTCAGTAATAATCACAAAATAATCAATGATAATCCATGTTTTCTAGATTCAGTTTTAGTTTCAAAGCACCTGAAACAGAACCTCTGATATCTTTAAGAGAATGCAGGAAGAAATAGATTCTGAGAATCAGAAAGAAAAAAGGATCTTCAATGATTCAAAAACCTTGGAAAGTATTAAAAAGGTTAAAAATACAATATAGAAAGATGCAAGAAAAAGTAAATTCAAAATAAGTTCTATTTTTGGATTCTAATTAATTGATTTCTATTTATATTTTATTGACTATTTTTTATACTTTTCTTTAAGATTTTTAAAATTAATTTCTTGCTAAATTAATTTACATTTTGGTATCTTGTTATGCTTAATAATAATTTTGAATTACTGATTGTCTTCTGTGTACAGTTTTGTCCAAATTCTATATTGTAGTCTGATTTACATTTTTAACAAGAATGATTTTAAAGAATGTTTTCATACTTCTATGCTTTTGTGTTTCTTTATTTGAGACGTGGTGGTGTTTTCCCTGTGGTTTTTAATATCTACAGTAATTGCAAAAGAATGACCAAAGTTTGGAATTTATTAAAATTATGCCTTCCTTTGTAGCATAGTCAGTGGTAAAATTTAACAAGTTCTGTGAAACTTTCAGGAGATATATATATATACACACACACACGTATGTTATACAATTTTATTTAAGTTTTATATTATTTAATTAAATCCATATCCTTAAATAATTTTTCTTGGTTCTGTCAAAAACTGAGTGCAGTATTATCAAATTCCCTACAATGATTGTGATTTTGCCAATTTCTGTTTCTTACAGATATTGCTTTACCTCTTTAAAAGACAATAGAATCTGCAATAACATTATCAGAGTAGAATTTAAATCAAAAGCATTAAAAGTGACAAAAGAATGCTTTATACTGACATTTCATGATTAACAAGCTATTTTTTTGTAGTTTGTGACATTTTATCATTAATCACAAAGCAAATGTGTACTTGTATTTCCCAGTTAAGGTAAGTGAGGTGAAGCGAAATTTGCTCAGTCATGTCTGAATCTTTGTGACCCCCATGGACTATACAGTCCATGGAATTCTCCAGGCCAGGATACTGAAGAGGGTAGCCTTTCCCTTAAAATAGATGGAAACTTATTCTTACAGTTGCTTCTGAGTATACGTGCAGAGATTGGTTCCAAAGGATCTTCAGTCGCATGTGACTCTTGTAGTTCTGTAGGCTCCTCTAGCCATGGGATTCTCCAGGCAAAGATACTGGAGTAGGTAGCCTTCCCCTTCTCCAGGGGATCTTCCCAATCCAGGGATCGAACCCAGGTCTCCGCATATTGCAGGCAGATTCTTTACCAGCTGAGCCACCAGGGAAGCCCAGTTTTACCAGTTAAGGTTAAAAAAAAAAATCAGAAATACTAACCAATTTGTATAATATTAATACAATGATAAATTTATGTGTATATATGATTAATTAATAATTAGGTATGGGAAGTAAGATTTTAAAGACATATGTCCTTCATCAATTCAATTCAGTCACTCAGTCGTATCTGACTCATTAGGACCCCATGAATCACAGCATGCAAGGCCTCCCTGTCCATCACCAACTCCTGAGGTTCACTCAGACTCATGTCCATCAAGTCAGTGATGCCATCCAGCCATCTCATCCTGTGTCATCCCCTTCTCCTCCTGCCCCCAATCCCTCCCAGCATCAGAGTCTTTTCCAATGAGTCAACTCTTCGCATGAGGTGGCCAAAGTACTGGAGTTTCAGCTTTAGCATCATTCCTTCCAAAGAAATCCCAGGGTTGATCTCCTTCAGAATGGACTGGTTGGATCTCCTTGCAGTCCAAGGGACTCTCAAGAGTCTTCTCCAACACCACAGTTCAAAAGCATCAATACTTCGGCACTCAGCCTTCTTCACAGTCCAACTCTCACATCCATACATGACCACTGGAAAAACCATAACCATGACTAGACGGACCTTAGTTGGCAAAGTAATGTCACTGCTTTTCAATATGCTATCTAGGTTGGTCATAAATTTTCTTCCAAGGAGTAAGCGTCTTGTAATTTCATGGCTGCGGTCACCATCTGCAGTGATTTTGGAGCCCCCCAAAATAAAGTCTGACACTGTTTCTACTGTTTCCCCATCTATTTCCCATGAAGTGATGGGATCGGATGCCATGATCTTCGTTTTCTGAATGTTGAGCTTTAAGCCAACTTTTTCACTCTCCACTTTCACTTTCATCAAGAGGCTTTTTAGTTCCTCTTCACTTTCTGCCATAAGGGTGGTGTCATCTGCATATCTGAGGCGATTGATATTTCTCCCGGCAATCTTGATTCCAGCTTGTGTTTCTTCCAGTCCAGTGTTTCTCATGATGTACTCTGCATAGAAGTTAAATAAGCAGGGTGGCAATATACAGCCTTGACGTACTCCTTTTCCTATTTGAAACCAGTCTGTTGTTCCATGTCCAGTTCTAACTGTTGCTTCCTGACCTGCATACAGATTTCTCAAGAGGCAGGTCAGGTGGTCTGGTATTCCCATCTCTTTCAGAATTTTCCACAGTTTATTGTGATCCACATAGTCAAAGGCTTTGGCATAGTCAATAAAGCAGAAATAGATATTTTTCTGGAACTCTCTTGCTTTTCCATGATCCAGCGGATGTTGGCAATTTGATCTCTGGTTCCTCTGCCTTTTTGAAAACCAGCTTGAACATCAGGAAGTTCACGGTTCACATATTGTTAAAGCCTGGCTTGGAGAATTTTGAGCATGACTTTACTAGTGTGTGAGATTAGTGCAATTGTGCAGTAGATTGAGCATTCTTTGGCATTGCCTTTCTTTGGGATTGGAATGAAAACTGACCTTTTCCAGTCCTGTGGCCACTGCTGAGTTTTCTAAATTTGCTGGCATATTGAGTGCAACACTTTCACAGCATCATCTTTCAGGATTTGAAATAGCTCAACTGAAATTCCATCACCTCCACTAGCTTTGTTTGTAGTGATGCTTTATAAGGCTCACTTGACCTCACATTCCAGGGTGTCTGGCTCTAGATGAGTGATCACACCATCATAATTATCTGGGTCATGAAGATCTCTTTTGTACAGATCTTCTGTGTATTCTTGCCACCTCTTCTTAATATCTTCTGTTTCTGTTAGGTCCAGACCATTTCTATGCTTTCTCGAGCCCATCTTTGCATGAAATGTTCCCTTGGTATCTCTAATTTTCTTGAAGAGATCTCCAGTCTTTCCCATTCTGTTCTTTTCCTCTGTTTCTTTGCATTGATCACTGAGGAAGGCTTTCTTATCTCTTCTTGCTATTCTTTGGAACTCTGCATTCCGATGCTTATATCTTTCCTTTTCTCCTTTGTTTTTTGCCTCTTTTCTTTTCACAGCTATTTGTAAGGCCTCCACAGGCAGCCATTTTGCTTTTTTGCATTTCTTTTCCATGGGGATGGTCTTGATCCCTGTTTCCTGTACAATGTGATGAACCTCATTCTATAGTTCATCTGGCACTCTATCTATCAGATCTAGGCCCTTAAATCTATTTCTCACTTCCACTGTATAATCATAATGGATTTGATTTAGGTCATACATGAATGGTCTAGCGGTTTTCCCTACTTTCTTCAATTTGAGTCTGAATTTGGTAATAAGGAGTTCATGATCTGAGCCACAGTCAGCTCCTGGTCTTGTTTTTGTTGACTGTATAGAGCTTCTTCATCTTTGGCTGCAAAGAATATAATCAATCTGATTTCAGTGTTGACCATCTGGTGATGTCCATGTGTAGAGTCTTCTCTTGTGTTGTTGGAAGAGGGTGTTTGCTATGACCAGTGTGTTCTCTTGGCAAAACTCTATTAGCCTTTGCCCTGCTTCATTCCACATTCCAAGGCCAAATTTGCCTGTTACTCCAGGTGTTTCTTGACTTCCTACTTTTGCATTCCAGTCCCCTAGAATGAAAAGGACATCTTTATTGGGTGTTAGTTATAGCAGGTCTTGTAGGTCTTCATAGAATTGTTCTACTTCAGCTTCTTCAGCATTGCTTGTTGGGGCATAGACTTGGATTACTGTGATATTGAATGGTTTGCCTTGGAAACGAACAGAGAACACTCTGTCATTTTTGAGATTGCATCGAAATACTGCATTTCAGACTCTTTTGTTGACCATGATGGCTAGTCCAATTTTTCTGAGGGATTCCTGCCCGCAGTAGTATATGTAATGGTCATCTGAGTTAAATTCACCCATTTCAGTGCATTTTTAGTTCGCTGATTCCTAGAATGTCGACGTTCACTCTTGCCATCTCCTGTTTGACCACTTCCAATTTGCCTTGATTCATGGACCTGACATTCCAGATTCCTATGCAATATTGCTCTTTACAGCATCAGACCTTGCTTCTATCACCAGTCACATCCACAGCTGGGTATTGTTTTTGGTTGGATTCATCCCTTCATTCTTTCTAGAGTTATTTCTCAACTGATCTCCAGTAGCTTGTTGGGTACCTACTGACCTGAGGAGTTCCTCTTTCAGTATCCTATCATTTTGCCTTTTCATACTGTTCATGGGGTTATTAAAGCAAGAATACTGAAGTGGTTTGCCATTCCCTTCTCCAGAGGACCACATTTTGTCAGACCTCTCCACCATGACCCGCCCATCTTGGGTTGCCCTGTAGGCATGGCTTAGTTTCATTGAGTTAGACAAGGCTGTGGTCCTAGTGTGATTAGATTGACTAGTTTTCTGTGAGTATGATTTCAGTGTGTCTGCCCTCTGGTGCCCTCTTGCAACACCTACCATCTTACTTGCTATGTCCTTCATAAACATATGAAATTTTGGAAACCATTTTAACTATACCTTCCTGCCTCCTTCATTCTAGGTTCTATATTCTTCTCTAATTCAGTTGTGTATGTGACCCATCAACACCTCAGTGATGAGTAATAATTCTGATGGGCAAGTGTCTGTAACTGAGAAAGTTAGAAATTTTGACTAAATGACTCTACATTTCCAGTTAAGAAATGTGTATGTTAACAGGTATTGGAGCAATTTTCTGCACCCACATGAGAGATCCCTCTGTCTTATCTTTTCCTATCTGAGTTGTTTTCTTCCTGATTTGGTATGATTGACAGTGGGAGTTGGGCCCACACTCAAAACAGCATACTGCTTTGACTTCCCTCCTGTGAATTCCTGAAGCAATGAAAGTCAGGAAAACATTGTCAGGATAGGGTCATAATAAAAGGCCCTATTGAATGCTGTTCTCCTGAGCCTGTAAATTCAGTGAAGTTTATTGTTCTTATCTTGAGTCCACAGATTATGCTGTGTGATTTAAGGCACTAAAGAAGCAGTCAGTTTGAGCAGCAGTAAAATTTCTGCAGAATAAACAAACTCATAAACTGGCCCTCTACAACCTCCACACACTGCACCGTTTCCCCTCGGCTGTTTCACTCCAGGATTACAGTGGCAAAGTGATGCAAAGAACAGCTAACATCTAGGACTTAAAAACACAGGATTCACATTTAGGCAACGCATAACGAAGTACTTCCTCATTTGAATTTTTTGCTAAAAACATTTTAATGATCTAGCGCATTTTATGATAATGCTTCTGTGGTATGTCCTGTGGCTTGGGCAGGTGTAACGTCTGAGAAAGTACATTTCAGGTATGGTGACTACTACTGGCTTGCCATTTTCTTGGCTATTGTTGCAACTAACTGAAAATTACCAGAGAAGCCCCTAGTTCAAGGTAAAAAATTCTGTTGTGGATGTGGCACAATCAATTGTAATTCTTGGGTCATCCCTAGATTTTCTTACAACCCCCTTCCCTTTAACCGGCTAGCAGTGTCCTTTTATAATGTAAAGTCTTTGTAAGTCTAAGAGTTTTTTAGCTTTTTATAAAAGATAAAACTATTTGGAGGGAGACTTCAGATGTTCTGGGATTCCCTGGTGACTCAGATGGTAGAACAACAGTTGGGGTAAAATAGAGTGACTTGAGAGGAATAAGAAAGAGATAAAGTTTTCTTCATCAGCCTGGGAAGAATATGAGTAGCAGAGAACTGTGCCCAGAAGCTTGGCTGTGCACTAGGGAGGTGAAAATTGTCTGATGGTTAACTGCGAAGGAGGTGAAGCTTTCTAGGCTCAGAGCCCAAGTATTCACAGCCAAGTCCAAGAGTATTGGCCCTAAATATGTCAAAAGCTCATCAGAACTACTGGGCCTGAAGAGATGCATGGGTACTGGAGTGATGGATCTGTTGATGGTGTCCTCTGTGGACAGATGGCTGACAAATCCAGGGGCATCCCCAATGCCTTTCAACTGTATAAGACATTGTACCTTGAGTATATTGAGGTTGGGAGCTGGAAAATCATGGGGATTTTGACTTCTCCAAATCATAATGGAAGCGTATATGCCAGAATTTGCAGTTGATTCACATCAGCTGCAAGATATTCAACTTATATGCCCTTAAGGTTTACAACAATAACTAACTACCTAGGGACATTTGCTTCTATGATACTAATTTCCAAATCTTTTGTAAAATATGTCTTTTATTACACCTTAGATTACCACTTATGAGATGATTTATTGGCAGTTTCCAAAGACTTTGTGGTGTTCTTTAGGTATTATTTACATTATGTAAGTGTATATTGTTTGATTTTATTATTATTCATCTTTGCCTCTCCTGGAGAGTCTTATAGTTTATTCTGTTTATTTTACTTCCCAATACTCAAAAAATGAGACATAGGGAGCAGCATGAAGGAAGTTTATATTAACTTATATTAACCAAAACTGAAAAGAGCAGAAGAAAGCCAAGAAATGACGCTAAATGCCAGGACTGTTTTTCTTTCACTATCTAGTGCATACATGGTATACTGGCTGCATGACTATTTTATTGAATCTAAGATGCCGTGGATTGTACAATCATCACATTTTGTACAATCATTTATGCTACCAATTAAAAGATAACGATTCTTTCTTATCACTTAGAATTTTTATTTTATACTTAAAGAATTCTTATACTTATTTAAATTTAGAGTTTTATTACATAGCACTCTTGGACATGCATGAAAAAAAAGTAAAATAAATGGGCTGAAATATTCCCAAACCTTCTTCATCTCCAAAGTTTGATTTTCCTGAATTACCTCCCAATTTAGGATTATCAAGCCCATGTATTATTTCAACATGTACTGAGACATCACAAGCAATGATGAGGTAATATTTCTTGAGAGAATACTCTAATCTTGTTTCTAGACTTCTCACTGAAGATGCTTATATCCATTCTGCAAGTTTTGATGTGGCCACTTTACATGTTTGAATAGCCAAAGAAATGGCAACTACATCGTAATGGCTACCTGTTCACAATGATCTTTAGATTCCATAAATTGTAATGGGCGCTTCAGCTTCAATATACTACATGTTTAAAAAGAATATTTGCTTTGAATCAATGATACAAGGAATTAACAGTCTCTATAATTTGTTATAAAATGGATTTATAACAGGGAAATTATTTTACAGGATTAAAAAGGAAGATCTTTTACCTAGGGTTCTTTTTACATTAATATTTTCAAGGCAAAATATATAAATTCTTCTTTAAAGTTTTCAGAAAAGTTCTAGCCCACCAAATATAGGGAAATCTATTCCTCATCACATTGCAGTGAAGTATTAAACATCAAAGTAAAAGACGGTATTGTGAGGACAATCAGAGATAAAATTCCAAAAAAGGAAAAAGAAAAGACATTACATTAAAAAAAAATAGATGAACAATAAGGTCCTACTGGATAGCACAGAGATCTGTATTTATATCTTGCAATAATATATTATGTCATAATATAATATACATTATTTGTTCCCTGAAGCTCAAATACTTTGGCCACCCAATGCAAAAAGCTGACTCATCGGAAAAGACTCTGATGGTGGGAAAGATTGAGGGCAGGAGGAGAAGGGGATGACAGAGGATGAGATGGTTGGATGGTATGACTGACTCAATGGACATGAGTTTGAGCAAATTCTGGGAGATGGTGAAGGACAGGGGAAGCCTTGTGTGCTGCAGTCCATGGGGTCACAAAGAGTCAGACATGACTGAATGACGGAACAACACCAAAGATGTCTTGGAGAGGTATTCAACCATTTAGATAATGATCTCACTTCAGTAAAATGTTTTTGAGCATGCACCCTCAATGTACATATGTTTGTTCATTTATTATATACATGTAGTATTGTACTAATATGTTCTGTACAAAAACACAGATATAAGGGATGTGATAAAAATAAGTGCAAATTAAAGATATACTATATTCTTTTTAGACTTCCAAAGGGTAATCTGATTTTGCGCAAGACCTTCTTAAAGTGTCAAAATTGTGTTTCAACCTGATGAGGACTTTGCTTTTCTTTTTTTTCAAAGAAACTACAATTCATCATTTTCTCCATTTTTTTTTTTTTAAGCTAGTTTCTTAATGCTGGAGGGTTAATTTGTTTCTGCAAGTGAGCCTTTGATTACCAGAGTGTAACTTCCTCTTATGGCAATAGTTAGTCTTAGGAAAAGTCCCCTGTGAAGTTAAATTTTATAAATTGAGTCTGGTTCCCTGCTGACTTCATAAAATGGAAAATTTGTTTCTCTTGGGGCAGAGGGGAAACACAGCCCTTAGATGTAATAAAATCACACTAACAGTGCAGAGAAAATCTTTGAAAAGCTTAAGTTTAAAAGAAAATCATTACTTTTATGCTCAAATAATGTTACTCAAAATGAGATCAAGTCTTGATTGCAAAACAGTAGAGCCCTCACCCTGCCCTTTAACTTCCTGGAGCACTGCTAAAAGACTGAAAGGAGAAAAACATTGGAAAGAAATCAACTCCATTGACTAAATATAAATTTTTCTTTTAATTTTCTTTTTCCATTTTTCTCCGAGCTACTTGATATTCTCCTATTAAGATTATGGCAAAAAAAAATCAACATTAAAAGCAGTAGAATCAGCCTATATGCATATGGTTGAGTATATTTATCAAGTTAAGCACTATATAAATAAAACTTTTCCCTTTATCTATGAAGTCAGATTCTTTGGATGAAGTGTAGAATGTGCTCCTCAGGACCCATTGCTGAAGAGCAGAGAAAGAAGGTAGAGGCACGTATTTCCTGTTTTTGAATATTCATATTATTTCAAAATACTGGTTATATAGTGAATATAAATGTATCAATATCTGATTAAATCTTTAGGGGAAAATATTGAATTATTGAATCAAAGAGATACTTTTAATGAGGAACATAAACTAGCAATGTATGTGTGCTTATCTCAGAAAATATCCACTAATATTGATAATTATCTATTTTATTAACTTGTGTCAATGTGAGTTGAAAAAAAATTGCATTTTGTAGCACTACTTAACATATATTTAGAGCAATTACTGGCCATATTAATTTTTGTGCATATATCCTCATGCTGCTGCTGCTGCTGCTGCTGCTAAGTCGCTTCAGTCGTGTCCGACTCTGCGCGACCCCATAGACAGCAGCCCACCAGGCTCCCCCATCCCTGGGATTCTCCAGGCAAGAACACTGGAGTGGGTTGCCATTTCCTTCTCCAATGCATGAAAGTGAAAAGTGAAAGTGAAGTCCTCAGTCGTGTCCGACTCTTAGCGACCCCATGGACTGTAGCCCACCAGCCTCCTCCATCTGTGGGATTTTCCAG
The DNA here is from genome assembly GCA_006410555.1 of Capra ibex. Lineage (NCBI taxonomy): Eukaryota > Metazoa > Chordata > Mammalia > Artiodactyla > Bovidae > Capra > Capra ibex. The sequence goes on along the minus strand of SJYO01019558.1, from coordinate 87,931 downwards.
GCAAGAGTTCTGGAGTGGGGTGCCATTGCCTTCTCCAATATATCCTCATATATGTAGGCTATTTCTTTTCTTCTATATTTTCCACATGATGTAAAGCATCTGTACTTGTTATTGTTGCTATCATTTTATAGTATCTTTGTAAACAAAATAATATTCTTTAACAAACTTCATAAATTTTTACAGTGGTTCTCTTGTTCTGACATGCTGGAAAAGCAAATGTATAACCCTCTTAGTTATAAACTGAACAAATGGCAAATTTAAATATAATGTATAGCTCACTTCATAACATAATAGAGAAATTCCATTTGCCAGAAATAAAGAAGGAACTTTATTTATAAATAACATGATAAAAGCTATAAGAAAAACCAGAGCATTAAATCAGTAAATTGAGGCTATGTTGTCTTTCTAGATGATCCAGTTCAGTTCAGTTCAGTTCAATTGCTCAGTTGTGTCCTACTCTTTGCGACCCCATGAATTGCAGCACGTCAGGCCTCCCTGTCCATCACCAACTCCTGGAGTTCACTCAGACTCATGTCCATCGAGTTGGTGATGCCATCCAGCCATCTCATCCTCTGTCGTCCCCTTCTCCTCCTGCCCTCAATCCCTCCCAGCATCAGAGTCTTTTCCAATGAGTCAACTCTTCACATAAGATGGCCAAAGTACTGGAGTTTCAGCTTCAGCATCATTCCTTCGAAAGAACACCCAGGACTGATCTTCTTTAACATGGACTGGTTGGATCTCCTTGCAGTCCAAGGGACTCTCGAGTCTTCTCCAACACCACAGTTCAAAAGCATCAATTCTTCAGCACTCAGCTTTCTTCACAGTCCAACTCTCACATCCATACATGACCACTGGAAAAACCATAGCCTTAACTAGATGGACCTTTGTTGGCAAAGTAATGTCTCTGCTTTTTAATATGCTATCTAGGTTGGTCATATTATCAAACCTCAAATAAGGCTCTAGTTCTACAGAACCAGACTTTAATTTCCATACAGAGAACATAGATTAGAACTTGGACACTCAATTTACGAAAAGTTGGGACTAAGACTCCCATATAAAGGTCAGGACACCTGGGGTATGAACTTCCAGGGAAAGGAAAAAAAGAAAACGTTTGAAAACTAGGCCTTTGAGAGACAAGAAAGTTCTTTTGGTACTGAAACATTAAAACAAAATTCCATGAGAAATCAAAGCCCTGAGCCTGTGCTGAGTTCATTCTTCCTTACCTGGGGCTGTAGGAATTCTCAAACCAGGAACTTAAATGGGACTCAAACTGACAATTATCCTAAAGTCTGAGAACAGCTAATGTTCTGGAAGACAAAGCCCATGCTGGAAGCCTTGATTATCCAAGTCAAGAAAAGAAGAAAAAATAAAAAAGAAAGCAGCAAAGAAAATGCATGGTCAATAGAACAAAATTAAATAGAAATAAATCCAATGTGTACTTACATCAATGTAAACTCAATATATCACAGTAGTCAAAAGATCTAAAAGTAGTAAAAAGTTCTAAAACTGGATTAAAATAACAACAAAATCTAGTGACAAAATACAACTAAAATACTCTAATGCAAAAGTGGGGCACAAAAGATGGAATAAAGAAATGAATCAAGAATCAGCAAGACGGTAGAATACTTTCACTCTGAACACCTTAGATCTCAGATTAAGCTACAGTTTTTGGTATCTCTCATACACATAAATATCAGGAACTAAGAAGAAAGTTAAAACCATAGGAACAAAAGTAAGCACTCCAAATTTGGCTGTTTTTGTGGTGCCATGGGAGGAATTAATGGTGTGGCCATGACAATGTGGGCGATTCAAGTAAAATGCCCAGTAGGATGAGGAGACTGTGAAGGATCATGAAAGAAGCAGGAAACCAGCTATGAAGTTATTGAAGTTAAAGTCTAGCTGGGGACAGAGGTGTCTTTGATAGTGTTGGAAGTGGCAGGATTAATACAATTCTGAATATATTCAAAATTATGTCTGACCACATTTGTTGACTTGGCCGAGAAAAATAGAGAAGTGAGAGTTGGATTCTTAATTTGTGCATCTGAGAGGATGGATTTTTTTTTTTTCCTACTCAGATAGAATACCTTGGAGAAAGAGCTTGGAGAAATAGCAGGGTGTGTGGAGAAGTCAGATGTTTTGTATTGTACATTTTACAGTTGTGATGCTTATTAAACATTTCAATGGACAATTTAAGTTCACATCTGGAAATGCAGTGTGAGGGAGAGTTCTGGGCTGGATATATAATAATCTCAAGAGTCATCAGTGGTTAAGAAACTTAAAAAACAGAAAATATACTAACAAGAGTTCCAGAAGGAAAAAAAATCAGCTAGTATTTAAAGAAAAAAAAATACTTAAAAACTATAAAATCTGAGGATTAATAAGTAAGAACATTCTTAATAAATCTATTTTTCATCACACTGGAATCAAACATCAAAGTCAAAAATGGTATTGTAAGGACAACCAGAGATACAATTCCAAAAAAAAAGAGAAAAAGAATTCAAACTAATTGAAAGACAGACAAGGTCCTTCTGTGTAGCACAGGGAATTATATTTAATATCTTGCAATAAACTATAATGGAAGAGAAACTGAAAAAAGTATACATATATATGTATGTAACTCAATCACTTGGCTGTACAGCAGAAATTAAAACAATGTTGTAAACCAGCTATACTTCAATTTAAAAAAATTCCTTAATAATTAAATAATCTATGCCCTTTCCCCCAAAGAATAGGGGCCAAAGAGTGATGTGGGTGCCACAGGTGTGTGTATTTTTCAAGGCTCACTGCTTCGCAGTACTGTTTACAATAGCCAGGACACGGAAGCAACCTAGATGCCCCTCCATGGATGAATGGATAAAGAAGTTGTGGCACATAGACAGAATGGAATATTACTCAGCCATAAAAGGAACACATTTGACTCAGTTCTAATGAAGTGGATGAGCCTAGAGCCCATTAGTGAAGTGAAGAGCCTATACAGAGTGAAGTAAGTCAGAAAGAGAAAGACAAATGTTGCATCTTAACACACACACACATATATACACGTGGAATCTAAAAAGATGGGTAGCAGAGGAGGTGCAAACATACAGAACAGACTTGTGGACACAATGTGGGAAGGAGAGGGTGAGACAGATTGACAGAGTAGCATTGAAACATATATATTACCATATGTAAATATAGATAGCCCGTGGAAATTTGCTGTTTGACTCAGGGAGCCCAAATCTGGTCCTCTGTGACAACCTAGAGGTGTGGGATGGGGTGGGAGATAGGAGACAGGTTCAAGAGGGAGGAGACATATGTATACCTATGGCTGATTCATGTTGGCAGAAACCAATACAATATTGTAAAGCAATTACCCTCCAGTTTAAAAATAAATTTAAAAAAGACTCATTGCTTGTACACTTGAGATTTGTGTATGTCCTTGAATTAGATTTTGCATTAAAAAAACTGGAAAATAAAAACTGAATTCCAGATAGTAGTACCCATGTTTAAAGAGGAAGATGTGTACTGATATATGCAATGAGAAATGAATCAGAAATAAGATGAACTAATGGGTGAAGAAAGGGATAGACAGACGTGTTATGTGGAACGTTGGTGGTGGCTATGAGAGTGTTCCTTGTACAATTCTTTCAAATTTGCTGTGTGGGTAAATTTTCATAATAAAATACTAAAAAAATAAAGAGGCTGGAGATTTTATTTCTCCAACTACTAAGAAAAACTAGCTTCCAACTTAAAATATTTGTCTAAAAATTATAATCAAATGACCTTTCAAATTTGAGGGTGAAATGAAGATATTTTTAAACAAAGGCTGACTTTACCACTAAAAGAACTCTGTTGTTGAAAAGACATCTGAGAATTCCTTCAGGGGAAGGACTTAAAAAAGGAATAAAATACAAGAAGTAATGATAAGCAAAATAATATTTTAAACACAATTGTGCTTCTCTCACTTGTTAACACACCCATAAACAGTTTCTGAGAGTGCCTGTTTCTCCAGACCCTTTCCAGCATTCAATCTTGTCAAATCTGACATCTGAGTTCTTGTTTTAATGTTGTATTTAAACAGTAAGAGAGGCTGAGCATTTAAAGCTATTGCTTTCAGGCAATTTTTATAAGCTCTTTCCTTTTTTTCCTGCTAATTAGTGGGGCTCAAGTTTGTAACTGATTTATGAGCTACTTAGTAAATTATTTTGCTCATTGACCTTCAGGGGTATTGTACATAGGTTTTCCTTGTTTGCCACTTATTTTTAAAATTCTATTTATGGTATTGTTCAGTGTTAGTTATTTTCATATATTTTAATTATTCAAAATTCCATTATGGTTTTCATGTGATTCTTAGAAATCTCTAACCACTGTAAGAGAATAAGTAAATTCTACTGTGTTTAGTTCTAAATGCTTCACATTTCACCTCTTAGGTCTGAAATTTTTATCAGTTCAGATATTATTTTGTATCAGTAGAAGTCTAAGTTAATGTTCTTCAGTGTGATTGCATTCATTTAAATTGCATAATGAAAAATACATGGATTAATTAGAATTCATTTTACAAAATTTTCTCTAGTTTCAAAGTGGCTGTAAAGTACAGGACTTTTGTAATGCATGCCAGCATTTCTATTTTTATGCTGCCTAAATTAAAATAAAAAGTCTTTAGTGTCAGGACATTAAAGATTCAGGATTGCACATGCAGTTGGAAGACGAGTTAATATATGAAAACATCTTTGACATTCTGATAATGACAATGTGTATAAAGCAATGCTAGAACAAATTTAATGTTCTAAAATTGGTTTTGCATTGCTGAAGATATATATTTTTTTAATACATAAAAGTATTACTTTTACAGAAGCCAAAAAATGAGAAGAGTAAGCACACACTATTGAAATCACTCCATATTTACTTACTTAATATATCATTGACTGTTAATTTCAGGGCATGGAGTTATGCATTCATAAAAATTCCTTGGGGAACTGGATTCATCAAAGGTTAATGAGCAGTTAATTTTCATGGTAGGAAGTGTGACAACAAATGTTTTCCTTGTCACTGCTTCGTTTATATTTTCAGCTGTCTTGATGATTTGGGGAATGATTTCTAAACATATATATATATATACATCTTTCCTTTTTCTTCCATCTTCTAAGTTTCATAAAGTCATAAGGTTGTATTTTTATTCTTATACATTTTTTGATTCTTAATTAATATTATTTTTAAGTATTGCCACTAGTTGTCACTTTTGTGCTTCAGTAAAAGTAACAAAAGGGGCTTATAAGTTTAGATGTCAATCTGAGATAACTTTGACCTCTGTTTTCAAAAGCTGATGAGTTAATATTCAATTCAGTTCAGCTCAGTCGCTCAGTCATGTCCGACTCTTTGTGATCCCAGGAATCGCAGCCCACCGGGACTCCCTGCCCATCACCAACTCCTGGAATTCAATCAAACTCATGTCTATCAAGTCGGTGATGCCATCCAGTCATCTCACCTTCTGTCATCCCCTTCTCCTTCTGCCCCCAATCCCTCCCAGCATCAGAGTCTTTTCCAGTGAGTCAACTCTTCGCATGAGGTGGCCAGAGTATTGGAGTTTCAGCTTTAGCATCAGTCCTCCCAATGAACAGCCAGGACTGATCACCTTTAGGATAGTCTGGTTGGACCTCCTTGCAGTCCAAGGGACTCTCAAGAGTCTTCTCCAACACCACAGCTCAAAAGCATAAATTCTTCAGCACTCAGCTTTCTTCACAGTCCAACTCTCACATCCATACATGACCACTGGAAAAACAATGGCCTTAACTAGATGGCAAAGTAATGTCTCTGCTTTTCAATATGCTATCTAGGTTGATCATAACTTTCCATCCAAGGAGTAAGCATCTTTTAATTTCATGGCTGCAATCACCATCTGCAGTGATTTTGGAGCCTCCCAAAATAAAGTCTGACACTGTTTCCACTGTTTCCCCATCTATTTCCCATGAAGTGATGGGACCGGATGCCATGATATTCGTTTTCTGAATGTTGAGCATTAAGCCACCCTTTTCATTCTCCTCTTTCACTTTCATCAAGAGGCTTTTTAGTTCCTCTTCACTTCCTACCATAAGGGTGGTGTCATCTACATATCTGAGGTGATTGATATTTCTCCCAGCAATCTTGATTCCAGCTTGTGCTTCTTCCAGTCCAGCGTTTCCCATGATGTACTCTGCATAGAAATTAAAGAAGCAGGGTGACAATATACAGCCTTGATGTACTCCTTTTCCTATTTGGAACCAGTCTGTTGTTCCATGTCCAGTTCTAAGTGTTGCTTCCTGACCTGCATATAGGTTTCTCAAGAGGCAGGTCAGGTGGTCTGGTATTCTCATCTCTTGAAGAATTCTCCACAGTTTATTATAATCCACACAGTCAAAGGCTTTGGCATAGTCAATAAAGCAGAAACAGATGTTTTTCTGGAACTCTCTTGCTTTTTTGATGATCCAGCAGATGTCGGCAATTTGATCCCTGGTTCCTCTGCCTTTTCGAAAACCAGCTTGAACATCTGGAAATTCACAGTTCACGTATTGCTGAAGCCTGGCTTGGAGACTTTTGAGCATAAGTTTACTAGCTTGTGAGATGAGTGCAATTGTGCAGTAGATTGAGCATTCTTTGGCATTGCCTTTCTTTGAGATTGGAATGAAAACTGACTTTTCCCAGTCCTGTGGCCACTGCTGAGTTTTCCAAATTTGCTGGCATATTGAGTGCAGCACTTTCACAGGATCATCTTTCAGGATTTGAAGTATCTCAACTGAAATTCCATCACCTCCACTAGCTTTGTTTGTAGTGATTCTTTCTAAGGCCCACTTGACTTCACATTCCAGGATGTCTGGCTCTAGATGAGTGATCACACCATCGTGATTATCTGGGTCATGAAGATCTTTTTTGTACAGATCTTCTGTGTATTCTTGCAACCTCTTCTTAATATCTTCTGCTTCTGTTAGGTCCAGACCATTTCTGTGTTTTCTCGAGCCCATCTTTGCATGAAATGTTCCCTTGGTATCTCTAATTTTCTTAAAGAGATCTCTAGTCTTTCCCATTCTGTTGTTTTCCTCGGTTTCTTTGCATTGATCACTGAAGAAGGCTTTCTTATCTCTCCTTGCTATTCTTTGGAACTCTGCATTCAGATGCTTATATCTTTCCTTTTCTCCTTTGCTTTTCACTTCTCTTCTTTTCACAGCTATTTGTAAGGCCTCTTCAGACAGCCATTTTGCTTTTTTGCATTTCTTTTTCTTGGGGATGGTCTTGATCCCTGTCTCCTGTACAGTATCACAAACCTCTGTTCATAGTTCATCAGGCACTCTGTCTATCAGATCTAGGCCCTTAAATCTATTTCTCACTTCCACTGTATAATCATAATGGATTTGATTTAGGTCATACCTGAATGACCTAGGGGTTTTCCCTACTTTCTTCAATTTTAAGTCTGAATTTTGCTATAACAAGTTCATGATCTGAGCCACAGTCAGCTCCCAGTCTTGTTTTTGCTGAATGTATAGAGCTTCTCCATCTTTGGCTGCAAAGAATATAATCAATCTGATTTCGGTGTGGACCATCTGGTGATGTCCATGTGTAGAGTCTTCTCTTGTGTTGTTGGAAGAGGGTGTTTGCTATGAGCAGTGCATTTTCTTGGCAAAACTCTATTAGTCTTTGCCCAGCTTCATTCCACATTCCAAGGCCAAATTTGCCTGTTACTCCAGGTGTTTCTTGACTTCCTACTTTTACATTCCAGTCCCCTATAATGAAAAGGACATCTTTTTTGGGTGTCAGTTCTAAAAGGTCTTGTAGGTCTTCATAAAACCATTCAACTTCAGCTTCTTCAGTGTTACTGGTTGGGGCATAGGCTTGGATTACCGTAATATTGAGTGGTTTGCCTTGGAAATGAACAGAGATCATTCTGTCATACTAAAGGAGGACATTATATAGAACTCTGGAGTTTTCTCTCTGTGATGCTGTTCCTCTGTCCTTCAATGACTTGTTGCCTGGGTCTTCCCAGATTCCTGACTCCATCTACTCAACTCAGGGAGCATGTTGAATTCTTCCTGCGTATGTCTTTCTATGGTGTGACTTGGATATTTCTCCAGCCAATAGTTTGCTGCACTCAAAGGGCTTCTTCATTTGTTTCCCATATCTTAGGAATTGCTGTCCTATGCTTTCTGATGTCCAACATACTGTCAGTGTTATACATACTTGTTCTGAGTATACAGGAGAATAAATCCGGAACTGGAAGTCTATCTAATGGTTAAAATACAAGAAAGCACTTTTTGCAGCATTTGACAAGCCTATCATCAAATTTATTTGGAAATTTAAGGAAAGGAAAGTAACCAAAACAATTCCCAAACTGGAGGACTTAAGAGTATCTGATTTGAGAAAATATTTGAAAGCCAAACAATCAAAACAATGTGGTATTGGATACCACATTAGGAATGGACACAGAAAACAATGAAACAAAAAGAAAGAGTTCAGAAATAAATCCTTATATTTATGGTCTTCTGATTTTTAACAAAGGTGGTACAATAGTCAAGTAGGGAGAGGATACTTATTTTAACAAAAAATTGTGGGACATATGAACACCCACAAGGAAAATAAACTCACACCACAAACAAAAGTTAGCTTAAAATGAATTGTAGATTGAAAAGAAATATAAAAGACAAAACACTAAAACATAAGGAGAAAAAAAAAAAGGAGAATGTCAAAAAGACCTTGGCTTGAGTAAGGAGTAATTGTATAACACAAAAGCACAACCTTTAAAATAACAAACCAGTAAACTGGACTTTATCAAAGTTAAAATTATTTGTGCTTCAAAAGACACACTTAAGAAACTGAAAAGCCAAGCCACAGACTAGGAGAAAATATCAGTTAACCTTATATCAGATAAATGACTTATATCCAGAATACCATCTGTAGCCATCAGTGTTGATGAAGCCACGCATGCGTGCATGCTTAGTCATGTCCGACTCTTTGTGACCTCATGGACTGTAGCCCACCAGGCGCTTCTATTTTCCAGGCAAGAATACTGGAATGGGTTGTTATTTTCTTCTCTAGGGGATCTTTCCAACTCAGGGATCGAAGCCATTTCTCTTGGGTCTCCTGCATTGGCAGGCAGACTCATTATGATTGGCGCCATCTGAGAATCCCTCAATGTTGCTGAGTGAACCAGAAATCTTCTGAAGGTTACCATATATTAGAGTACATTTGGTTCCAGTATCAACCAAAGCCATCACCTTTTTGTTTATTTCTAGGGGACCAGTGAATAGTGAGCTCAATACGGGGCCTCTAATTCCCCACCCCCCCAAGGTCCTAACCTGAAGGTGATCTTGGCCTGTATCCTATACCTTGGACATGAGAGACACCTACCCTGAACAGGAGTATATGCCTGAAACCTCTGCTGCAGCAGGCAAGGCACAAGAGGTGGTATGAATGAGTCTGAATCATTTTTCAGGTTTGACGGTTTTCCACTGGCCAACCAACATAGCACTGGGTTGTAGAACTATCTTTTCAGGGGTCCTGGTAGTGATTAGGTCAAATCACATTTGCTTCTGGATTACTTTTACTAGACTTTTTACAGTTCATTGGAAAAACTTTTTGGGCTTCCCAAGCTCCTGTCTCATGTCTTTCCCACACTTCATTCCTATTTCTGAGATTTGTCAGTTTCTCCAAGATCAGCCAGGTAACCCAGTGTCAAAAATGTCTTGTCCTGTGGCTGAACTCAGCATAAATATCAGCATTCAGTACCAGGTACTAAGAGTGGTCTGGAGTATCTTGGCTTTCATTCATGCAATGAATGTGGCCTGATCAAGGCCTTCAAAGACAGGGACATAGATGGCCTGTCTCAGTCCAACTCCCTAAGAATTCATTGCACCTTGTTTATAGATTTTCAGAGTCCCACATGCCCAAGGAGAGCCTCCACACTGAGGAAAGCCTCTTTACAAGAAGGCTTATAAATCCAACTTGTAAGGAGTGAGCACTTTGAATCATCTGTTCCTCCCAGCGCCATACGGGCACTGTTTGAGGGCAGAGTGTGTGATGATGTTACTCAATTACTCTGCCTCTTGCCATCATCCCCCTTATCTCATAGTTGCACTCCTCATGCCTGAATATCTTCTCCAGCCTCTTGTTGGAACCTGGCGGTCACATCAATAAGCTCAGTGGGAGTGTATTTTTTCATCATAGACATCTCCTTAACTGGGGGCTGCCTTCCTAGCTGAGGCTGTTTTAGGCTTTTGCTTTCCTTTGTAAGAGAGGGCAGACAGCGAGGGCGCTTCATCTGCATCATGGACAATCAGTCATTCACCACAATATCCTCCTCTTTGCTGTCCTCACTTTTTTAGGATTCCACCTCCAAGTGCTCCAATCGAGCCTTGTCACTAACCTTGCAAAACAGCGTGTGAAAGTCACGAACTCATTATCCTGCTCTCCAGCCTTCTCTGCCCGCCCCAAAGGCAAGCAGAGTAGTGGACACATGCCCATTTTTCTCTAACCTCAGCTCTTCTCCCAACTTTCTAACAGAAGCCAACCTCTCATTGGGCATCAGTGGCAGGAGAACTGCCCACAGCAGAGCCCAGCATACGGTGCAGCCATACGCTTCCCTTCCTTGCCACAGGGCACTCCGTGCAGTTTCTCAAACATGTGTGTTCCACCAGTGTCTTCAGAGTGTCCCTGAACTCAAGCAGTCCATAAGCATCTAACACACTCCTTCCCATGTAAAGACTTGTGGCTAGCTCTGGGTTTTCTCCACAGATATCTCCTTCCCCAAACCCATTTTTTTTTTTCACTCTCCTGGCTGGTTTATCAACTGCTGTTTGCAATCTTAGGAGTTTCTCCAGGTGAAATTCAAAATGAGCCCCTCTATATGGAGGGCAAGGAGAGACTACAGAAAGATGCTTGCCACTTTAGATTGGAAGGTGGCAGGTTTAAAAAGCAAGGGAACTTACATATAAGGCTTGCCACTAGAGGGATAGAGCTCCACATCCCACTAATAACATTAGTTCCCTTTTAAAATAATATTTTTGTTTACAATATGTCTAAAGTGTGAGATAAATTTGGGAATATCAACTTTAGAATATATACATAATTTTAGGACTTCATTATTCAGAGTTCAAGTAAACATAACTAGACATAGTCTTATCACATTGTGGTATTAAAGGGGATAATAATAATCAGACAAATTTTGATTAATAAGATATTTAAGCAATTCTAAAAAATAAGTAGCGTCGCACACATCTATATATTCAGTAGATATAAACTTCTCATTAGGTTCTCTATTAAAGACTATTTGAGCATAAAAGAACATAGTATATAAAAGAATAGTAATTGAAATAGTAAGTAAACTGAGTGGTCAGTAAGTGATTGTGGCTTAAATATTTTTAGGAAATGTTATCTTTTGTCTGAATTGAGGCTATGGTGTACAGCAGGCTATACTCTGTCAGTTACAGGTTCCTAAAGAAAATTATAATACCTGGTTTAGAAAAATGGGACAAAAGTATGAGCGAACAGTGCAGCAATGAATAAGTACAGTGACCAATAAACACGATGAAAGCATTTGGCTGAAAGAGTACTCTGGGTGTCTGGCTAGTCACTACTAGGAGGTACACCGGGAGATAATCCCCCAAAGAGAAAAGATAATTAAGGTTTGGAAGTTAAAAAGTGGTATCATGATCTGCAACTATAAATGAGGTAAAATCAAAGAACAGAATGTTATGAGAAAACTAAGCCAATCACAGAATGAAATGCCAATAATACACATTCTAAAAGTTTGTTATTGACTAAAATTGAGACTTCCTATTTGTTCTAATGTTGAAAAAATCAAGAATGTAGGCCAAATATTAGCAAATGCCTTTTTACATTTATTTGTGTAATTTTAACATATATCTTATTTAACCTATTGTTTTGAGAAATAATATTAATACATAATCTAATACTGGAACATCCTTGAACATCTAGAATTAATTCCACTTGTTCATAACATATTTCTTAGTTTCCTTTAGGATATAATTGCTGTGTTTATTAAGACATTATAGGGCTATAATGATTCTTTTTGTTAATAGTTTTATTTTTTATTTTATAAGGTTTCTTATACAAATGTTTGCTATTTATTTTTGTGCCTACTTAATATGGCAATAGCTAAGGAAACCTATTACTCTTATAAATTCTAATGTTTTTCTGTCAGTGTGCCTCTTGCATGTGTAATTTAAAAAAATCTGGTTTGATATAATAGCATTCAGTGTATACAGATTCATGACAGTTACAACTTCATCGTGCAGTTTCACTGCACCTATCATACTGTCACTTCTTATGAAAATTAAAATTTCATTAAACCCTTAAGCCTTTCTCTCACATGCTGCAACATATGCACATACTTCTTAATTTATTCCTGCACATTTTGTGGACCCAAATAAAGGTGTCACAAGCTTTCCTGCTATATTCTCCTTGAACTGGACCCTTTGAGGTGAGAACAGATTTTTTATTCTTCTGTTTGATCAATTACCTAATCCTTCTCCTCTGTCAAGGATAAAAAGGTAAGGACTTCATATAATGCAGTATAAAATTAAGAGCATTTAAGTGCTTAATATTTACCTTTTGTTTGTAATTATACATGGTATAAATAAGACAATTAATTGTGAGTGATAAAGGACATGACAAATTATATAGATCTTTACATGAACACTTTTTAGAAACAAAAATATAAGTAAAAACAACTTTGATTTCAATCTGAAAACTCTCCCTTGGAAAGATATTATTGTTGCAAGATACATTTATGCATTTAAGTTTCAACAAAGCACTTCAATTTACATTAAAAAATATAGCTTTATTTTAAGCTATGGTATCATATTATGCATTTGTTAGCTGGGCTAGTCACGCATACACTGTACCAAGTATTTGGAAGCACTCTTTACTCGAGTGCATACAGCATGTCAATGTTAGAGATTGTTGCCCTAATATACAGAAATCTCCATTTATCTGTTTGAAATTCTTGATTAAATTTATGAGTTGCACTGTCAACTTCTCTAACAGCCAACAGTAGAAGGAGTCACCACCATTTAAAACAAAATAGCACTAAGGGGACCTTATATATATATATAAACTCTACATAATTTCTGGCTGTTTTTCTCAGAAAAAAAATAACAGGACACCTGTCACACAGAGTTGGACACGACTGACATGACTTACCAGCAGTAGCAGCAGCAGCAAGATGGTAGACTAAGAAGGCCATATATATGAACTGGAGGCTGCCAAGACTTTTGTGCAAAGAAATGGAAATAACCTACGTGTCTGTCAGTGGATGCATGGATAAAGAAAATCTGACATGTATATGTATATATGTATTACATTTATAGATGCTGTTTTGTTAAAAAACGTTATAATTGTTTACTGTATAGGCTATTACAGTTTGATACAATGTCAGAGTTCATCTAGTCCAATTTCACTTCAAATGGATGGGTGTTTTCCTAACTGTTAATCTTTGGAGGCTCAGGGATCCTTTGAGAATAACACAATTTATGGATTCTCCCCAAGGAAACTGCATATAATCTGACAGACATTACGGGAGGTGGACAGGTGGAACAGTCCTTCTGAAAGTGTATATTGGGCCTCAGGATTTCAAAAAAGTCCATGAAAGCAGAATAAGACTCTCCTACTGCCATATTTTTGATAACTGATCATTAATACTTGAATTAATTTGCCTCACTAACAGTAGTTGATGCATGTTAACTGTAAAAACCATCTTTCTCTTGTTAATCTAAAGTTTGCTCCTTTGTACCTTTCCTTTACTGGCAATCCTTTAGCTCTCTGTGTTTATACTGGAGAAATCTAATATCAATTTCACATATTCCTCTTCAGTCAATCAAAGGCAAAAATTGTGTTCTTCATGAATGATATTAGCAGAATTAGCCAAGTAGTGACAGAACTTCCTCCAGAGAGACAGCTACTAAAAGCTGGTCCTAAAAATCCACTGGACAAGAACAAAAATGTCACAATTCCATCTATAACAATTCACTCCTAAGACTACGGTGGGTTCTGTTGTTTAACAGCTTAAACAATAAAATAGTTCTTGATGGAAACACTTGAGATTTGATGGGAGAAATGTCAGGGATAAAGCTTTTTATGATTTCAATAATACTTAGAATGAGTGACAGCCAAGGATAGGTTTCTTCCAGGTAACATAGAAACATTCTAAATCTTATCGGAAAGAGCCAACTAAACATCAAATAGACATTGACTGCTAAATGAACTAACTCCCTGAGAGATCCTTAAAGGTCCAAACACTCACACATTTCTGTTGTGTTTGCTGACAATAGTCCCTGTAGAGTCCCAATAACTTTTCTAGAAAAACAACGAGTGCTTCTGTCCTCATTGTTGTTGTTCAGTTGCCCAGTCGTGTCCGACTCCTTGTGACCCCATGGACTGCAGCACACCAGGCATTCCTGTCCACCATCTCCCAGAGCTTGTTCAAACTCATGTCCATATAGACACAGATTTTATTTCTTATTTTGCTTTCTAGTTTAGAAAACCTGAGAAACATAATCAACTCCTCAGATTCTATTAAATGACTGCAAAGTAGCACTGGGTCTTGTACATTTACCACAAGTAATACAGTACCAATTCCTTTTGCTTTCTGTTTTTGTATCAGTTAGCAATTGCTATATAATAAATGCAAATTCAGTCTCTTTAAGCAGAAGTCAGTTAGTTATACAGCTGATGGCTCTGTGGGCTGCCTGGGACTAGGCTGGTCTAAATTGCTTTGGCAGCTCCGCCAAGTTTCTCTCATTCTCCTTCTTAAACCAAGGAGCTGGTCCAGGTATGCACTTTTTATGGTAATATCAGAAGCGTTGCCTTTTTCAAGCCTTTGTTTATATCCCACTAAAGCAAGTCACATGACAGAACCCAGGTACAGGGGTCTCACACTCTTCCTTCCTATGAGGACACTGAAAGATTACATGGCAAAGGATGCAGAGATGGAGAAATGTGAAGCATTGGTGGGGGTCATGAATGCGATTTATCACATTTTCCATTGGCCATGTGAACTTAAAATGATTTCAGTAGCGTATAGTTTGAACCTTGTGTTATAAAAGCATATCCTATTGAGCGACTGAGCACAGACGCATGCAGGCAACAATCAATAATATAATAGTAAGGGAATTAATGACCTTTAGAATTGACTCAGAAAAAGAGCTAACCCCTGAATAAATATAAAGCAGAAATTTTCAAAGGGTGGTCTGGGAAACTTTGGGATCCCCTAGACCCTTTCAGAGGGCCCATTACATAAAAGCTACTTTCATAATACTGACATATTATTTGCCCTTTGTACTTTCATTCTCTCACAAATATACATTGGCCCTTTTCAAAGGAAACTTAACATACTTTTGCAACAGACTGAATATAAAAAATATATTTCTCTTCTATTAGTTAGATGTTAAACAGGTTTGCAAAAATGCAAAACAATGCCACACTTCTCTCTGTGGTTTTCTTTTTTTGGGGAAAGTATAGTTAATTTGTATAGAAATGTGTTATTTATGTTAAATTTTAATGGGTCTATATTATTTCAAACAAATTATTAAATAAATATTTTTAAATTCCTGTTTTAATTTCTAATGTGGTAAACATCAACAGGTATAATCTGCTAAATAAAATCTATTTGGAGTCCTCTATAATTTTTAAGAGTGTAAATGATTCCTAAGGCCAAAAATTTTAGAACGTGAAAAGAACTAGAAAAACAAAGTTTAAAAACACGTATGTTCAACAGAATACAAATAGAAATAGTTTCCACAAAATGGAAGTAGAAAGTCATAAGGATAAAACATAATGCAATTTTAAAGTGACAGTTTGCAATAAAAAGTTATGGGGAATAAAGAATTATTCTAACAAAGATAAAACATAGTCACAGAATTAAAATCCCATCAGCAGCATTCAGAATAAGAATCAACACTTTGAAATAATAAGTCAATGACATTGAAGGAAATACCTGGAGGTTCCCCCAAGAATTCAATGTAAAAGGATGAAATGAATAAAATGTATGAGAAAGAGAATGATAGTTATGAGGATTAAATATACAGAAGCCTCCCTGAAGAAAAATCAGAGACACTGGAACAAAGTGACAGCAGTACACAGAATAGAATAAAACTTTCCTGAAAAGTAAATAAATCAGTGTGTGCTTTTCAGATCTCAGTATGAAGTTTGGAAGGTTTTATATCAGCTGAAAATCAAAAGAAAAAAGAGTCACAATTCTTCAAGGTCTATTGGTTCACAGTCCTCAATATATTCATTTCCACTGGATGGAGGAGGACTGTTTGTTACTTCTAACTTTACTCATATTTGAATCAACTTCCTGCTCATGATGAACAGTTTTCTCTCTGATCACTTGGTCTCTCAAGATCATGTGTTCAATCTCTACCAAGACCCAATTGACTACTAGGAGCTAATCAAGAAACAGAGAATATTGTCAAAGAAGCTTAATTTTGTTCTAAGATTTTGGCTGAGTTGACTAGGCCCCCTACGGTTGTTATTGAAGGACAATCCTGAGCTGACTTAGACACTTTGTTTATGTCATTAGAGAGGCTGAGTCTTAAGGGTTAAGAGAAAGAATTCCTTGCTCTGTGGGCTGTACTAACTAGAAAGATTTCTTTTGCTTAGGCTCTAAACAGATAGCTTCTGGAGTGGCTTCCAACAATCTCTGACTCCTAGTAGTCAATTATTCCCTTATATAATTCCTTCCCCTTGATTACAGCCTGGACCTACGTACTCACTTTTAAGAAAAAAAAATGAAAACAAAATTGATGGGCTGTCACTTCCAAAGTTAGGGTACAAAAAGGCTTTCCTCTCTCATTTTCTGAAGGAAGCAAGCTTCCCTGTTGTAAGCAGCTCTATAGAGAGGCATGTACAGCCAGGAAGTGATGTTTCCAGCCCATATCTAGTGATCTTGGGATCAGTTCTTCTGAAACTTGCCATAGGCTCATGAATCGTCTTTTAACTAATCCTTCCCAAGCTGAACTCTGCAACTTCAGCAAATGTCCTGAGATGTCCTAAGATTGCTCCCTCGTGAGATACCCCAAGCCAGAAGACCAAGGTAAGGTTCTCCCAAATTCTTGATCCATAGAAACAATAAGATAAATTTTTTATTTTAAGCTGACAAATGTGGAGCCATGCTAGATAACTAATATGTTATTTAACAGTAAATAACTGATTTGTTATGCAGTGGTCGATCATACACCAAGTCAAAGACGAAAGTCTTTGAGATCATTTGACCAAGTGCTCACACACTCTGGCATCATCCTTTGCCATCTTCACAACAGGCTCACAATTTAGCTATGCCCCGCACTCTCCAGCAGGTGTCTTTAATACTTTGTGCCTCTGTAGCAGCCATAACCTCCTTTAAGAAGTCTGTCTCTGTGCTTTCAGTGTATATGTTTGAGGAGATGGTGGTGGTGGAATCCTCTAATATAAGCTGCTTTCTGTATTAGATGTTTGCGGATCCCTCTGAAACTTCTTATAGCCCTTTTAATAGTCAAATGCCTTTTGCATGCTTGCGTGCTGTCACTTCAGTTGTGTCTAACTCTTTGTGGCCCTATGGACTGTAGCCCCCTTCTCTGTATCAGATTTTTCATACCCACGTTTCTGACAAGGTTTCTAACTGAATGGATCCTGGCTGAAACTTGAGTGTTTAATTTGATAGACAATAGGAGTAATGCTTACAATGTGGTTTTGCTACTTCATAATCCTGCCAACAAAGTTAATTATTCCAGTTGCTCCATGAGTTTGCTAGTTAGTATTTAGTATTGTCAGTTTTGTTTTAGGATAATTTTAGCCAGTCAGATATGAAGTACCTTGGTCTTCTTCTTTGGGATAAATTAGGAGGTCTGGGGTTAGCATACACACTACTGTATATAAAATAGATAACCAATAAGGATCTACTGTATAGCACAGAGAACCCTATTCAATATACCTGAAACTAACATATTGTAAATCAGCCATGAAGTGAAAGTCACTCAGTTGTGTCTGACTCTTTGTGATCCCATAGACTCTACAGTCCATGGAATTCTCCAGGCCAGAATACTGGAGTACGTAGCCTTTCCCTTCTCCAAGGCATCTTCCCAACCCAGGGATCAAACGCAGGTCTCCCGCACTACAGGCATATTCTTTACCAGCTGAGCCAGAAAGGAAGTCCAAGAATACTGGAGTGGGTAGCCTATCCCTTCTTCAGTGGATCTTCCCAACCCAGGAACTGAACCGGGGTCTCCTGCATTGCAGCTGGATTCTTTACCAACTGAGCTATCAGGGAAGTCCCCCCCAAATCAACCACAGTTCAATAAAAAATGAAAACTTAAAAAGTAAAGTTATGTTTACACCAAAATGTTTTTACTATTCTATCTTAATTTTTTAGTTGTAGTATTTAATATATTGTTATGCTGGTTGTTGTAATGATTATAATATGCATTCTTATCTTAAAATAGTCTACTCTGAATTAATATTATTATTTGTACTTCTTTATATACGATATATGCGTAATTCTATTTATCCATCTTTTGCTTTATTTTCACATGCACTGCTTTTTCAAATGTTGAAAAATTTTTTATGCATTGTTATTATTTTTGTTTTGAATATTTAGTTTATTTTTAAAGAGCTCAAGGAAAGAAAAACTAGAATTTTATATTGCCTCAAGTATTTATCATGTGACAAGTTCTTTCCTCCTCTCTGTGATCCAGATGTATATCTGATGTCATTTTCCTTTAGACTGAAGACCTTCTTTGGCATTTGTTATAGAGTGTCACAGTGCTGATAAATGTTTCACTTTTGTTTATCTGGAAATATTTTACCTTTATTTCTGGAGAATTTTGTGGCTGTTTATAGAACTTCAGATGGATAAGGGTTTTTGTTTTTCTCTCTTCCTTCCTTTTTTTCCTTCCTTTCTCCTCCTCCTTCCTTCCCTTCAGCATTTTAAATATATGTATATATCCATATCTTTGACCTCCTTTGCTTATGATGAGGTGCCAGCCACTATTCTCATTGTTTGTGTCTATATGTAATGTGATTTTACTTTACCCAGACTTCTCTTATGATTTTCATTTTATGTTATATTTTCAGAAGTGTGATCAGGATATACCTAGATGTGGTTTCCTTTGTATTCCCTGAGATTTTTAGGTCTATGGTGGATTGATAGTTTTCACTAAGTATGTTAACTTTTCAGAAGTTAATACTTTTATGCTTTATCTCTCATAATCTCCTCAGGATCAGAATTCATACATTAACCTGATTTCTCTTGTCCAATATGTCATTTTGACTTAATTTTCTAATCTTGTATTACAGTGTACTTAAATTTGATTTAATTTGGATAACTTCTTATAGTCAGTAAAAACCTGACTTCAAGTTTACTGAGACTACTTTATGAGCATCCAACCATCTGTTGAGCTCATTCAATTAAATTTTAATTTCAGATTATAATGATAAGTTCTATTTTTTCCTTTTTATTTTTAAAGTTGCCATATTTTTGTTAGTCTCTATCTCTTTACCTATTATAATTTACCATACCCTGTACATCTTAAGAAATAGTTATGAAATTAATTTTAAATAGCCTTTCTGCCAACTTCTAATATCTGGGTCATAGATATATGGGTCCTTGCATCCATGGCATTGTAAGTGATACATTTTAGAGACTGGATTCTACTTTTTGTTGGTTTATTTTACCTCTGAAGAATATTATGTTTTAATTTGGCAGGCAGTTAAGTTACTAGCATATTAACTCATTTCTTTGGGAGGCTTCATTTTAGGCTTTAAAATAGTAGGTTCTTCCTCCTAAAACTTAGTCCATCAGAGTTTGCAATTGAAAGTCAACATTGTTTAAAAAGTCTCTCTTAATGCCAGTACTTTCTCTTTCCTCAACACTGAGAAGCTGCTGAAATCTCTGCTTAGTTCTATAATTTATCCAGCTGTTGCTTTGCATTGGTTTGAGGGGAGTGTTGCCTTCAGTTCAGTTCAGTTCAGTTCAGTCACTCAGTCGTGTCAGATTCTTTGCAACCCCATGAACCGCAGCACTCCAGGCCTCCCTGTCAATCACCAACTCTCGGAGTCCACCCAAACCCATGTCCATTGAGTCGGTGATGCCATCCAACCAACTCATCCTCTGTCATCCCCTCTCCTGCCTTCAATCTTTCCCAGCATCAGGGTCTTTTCAAATGAGTCAGTGCTTCACATCAGGTGGCCAAAGTATTGGAGTTTCAGCTTCAACATCAGTTCTTCTAATGAACATCCAGGACTGATCTCCTTTAGGATGGACTGGTTGGATCTCCTTGCAGCCCAAGGGACTCTCAAGAGTCTTCTCCAACACCACAGTTCAAAAGCATCAATTCTTTGGTGCTCAGCTTTCTTTATAGTCCAACTCTCACATCCATATATGACTACTGGAAAAACCATAGCCTTCACGAGAAAGACCTTTGTTGGGAAAGTAATGTCTCTGCTTTTTAATATACTGTCTACTTTGGTCATAACTTTCCTTCCAAGGAGTAAGTGTCTTTTAATTTCATGGCTGTAGTCACCATTTGCAGTGATTTTGGAACCCAAAAAGATAGTCTGCCACTGTTTCCCTATCTATTTGACATACCCACATGTAATTTGATTGTCCAGCTAGAATATGAGGGAAATTTGTATGTACACTTCATGGTGCCTTCTTTAAAGTCATCCTTCTCCATGATTCCCTACTTACGTTCCATACTTGCACAGTCCTAAACTGTGACTTTTATTGCATCAGCCTAGCAAAACTTCTACATTCCACTGATCTTTGTGCTCTGTGCACCACCCAAATTGGGTTCCTAGGGATGAAAATAGATTAAATGTCAATCTCACCCAGTTTGCATCAACGGCAATTTTGTCTATAGTTTATGGATGCTTTCAGTCAATTTGCAGTTCTTCCAATGCATTACAGGGTTCAGTTATTATTAACAGGAAAGGTTTGTTCAATCCATCTTTCTTGAATCTAACTTTAGAGCTTAATGGAGTTAGAATAGCAATTGCCCTGTACCTTTCAAGTCACTGAAGTTGAGACCAATCTCTGAATTTTCCTCAAGGATACAGTACTTTTAAATTTTATCTCTTGAGAATCTTACTTGGTCCTTTTGTTCACATCTTGTATGTATTCCTATAACTTACCATGAGATGTACTCAGGTAAAAGCTTCATTGATCATCTCACCTTAATAAGCCCCACTCCTGCCAGCTGAATGTCATAAAATCGTACATCTGCATAATAGTGTTAGCTCAAAGCCAATGTTGAATAATTTCTAAAAGATCAAGGTATTTCTCATTTTTTCCTCTCCTTTCCTTCTTTTTCTCTTTCTTTCCTCCCCTTCCCCAAATGCAAAGCCATATAGACAAAGGTAACACTGGGGACATATAAACAAAAGATTAAAGTTCACATTTGAAACACTGTACATGGTCTTTCTGCAAGGATATTTGGCCTTTCCAATACTTAATTGGCTCTGGGTTTCTAAACTGGCTCAAGTCTAGAAATTGGTTGAAGTTCTTTATTATGTTTTATTATGTTGGCAAAGGCAGATTTTGATCACTTCATCTAGACTGTTTTTCATTTACTCGAATCACTAATCAATTGACCTTTACCAGAGACCTCTGTTGGAGAAGGCAATGGCACCCCACTCCAGTACTCTTGCCTGGAAAATCCATGGATGGAGGAGCCTGATAGGCTGCAGTCCATGGGGTCGCTAGGAGTCGGACACAACTGAGCGACTTCACTTTCACTTTTCTCTTTCATGCATTGGAGAAGGAAATGGCAACCCACTCCAGTGTTCTTGCCTGGAGAATACCAGGGACAGCGGAGCCTGGTGGGCTGCCGTCTATGGGGTCGCACAGAGTCAGACATGAATCAAGTGACTTAGCAGGAGCAGCAGCAGAGACCTCTGTGAGTTCATCCATTTTCACTGCCAGCCTAGTTCTAATGCCTAGTATACTAACCACTCTCACATTGGATCTGAGTTACATTCAGTACTTCTTTTGACAACCATGACCCTCCAAAAGCAACATTTGCTAACAATTTACCTTGCATTTAAAGAACAGCATTAAGTCATGTTCATGAATGATGGTCCACTTTTCCCAATGTTTTCGTCAATGATTGGTAAAGAAAGTGCCTCAGTATATCCTGAAGTTATATGTAGTGTGTGGGTGAATAGATTGCAAATGATAAATCTACTTCAAAATTCTTATCTCTTTATGTTTTAGATTTTTTTCTCTATATTAAATCCAGAAATTTATTTAAAGCATATTAACTTTAACTTTTTAATTTTACAAAATCACTGCAGATGGTGACTGCAGCCATGAAATTTAAAGATGTTTGTTCCTTGGGAGAAAAGTGATGAGAAACCTACATAGTGTATTAAAAAACAGAGACATCACTTTGCAAACAAAGTTCCAGATAGGGATATCTATGGTATTTCCAGTGGTCACATATGAATGTGAGAGCTGAACCATAAAGAATTCTGAAAACCAACTGTGGTGCTGGAAAAGACTCTTGTGAACCCCTTGGATAGCAAGGAGATCAAACCAGTCAATCTTAAGGAAATCAACCTTGAATGTTCATTGGAAGGACTGATGCTGAAGCTGAAGCTCCCATAGTTTGGTCATCTGATGCAAAGAGCCAATTCATTGGAAAAGATCCTGATGCTGGGAAAAACTGAGGGAAGGAGAAGTGGGCACAGAGGATGAGCTGGTTGGATGGTATCATCAAATCAACGGACATGAGTTTGAACAAACTCAGGGAGATAGTGAAGGACAGGATGGTGAAGGACAGGTGTGCTTCAGTCCATGGGGCACAAAGAGTCAGACATGTCTAAGCGACTGAACAACAACAAAACTCTTAAAAATATTAAAGGCTGAAGGTAAGTCTAAGTTAAGTGAAATAAAACAAAAAATATAATCAATCACAGATGAAAGGAAATGACTTGTCAATGCCATATATTAATAAGCTCAGCATGAAATGAAGGGAAGAGGGAACTGATGTGCTCAGTATTTCCATTTTTAGCAATATATATCCAGTGAAAAGGGCTTCTCTGGTAGTTCAAACTTGTAAAGAATCCACCTGCAATGCAGGAGACTCTGGTTCAATTTTTGGGTTGGGAAGATTCCCTGAGGAAGGGATAGGCTAGCCACTCCAGTATTCGTGGGCTTTCCTGGTGGCCCAGATGGTAAAGAATCCTCCTGAAAGGCAGGAGACCTGGGTTTGATCCCTGGATTGTGAAGATCCCTTGGAGAAGGGAATGGCTACTCACTCCAGTATTCTTGCCTGGAAAATTCCATGGCCAGAGGAGCCTGGCAGGCTACAATCTATGGGGTCACAAAGAGTTGGACATGACTGAGTGACTGAACTGAACTGAAGATGGGGAAACAGTGGAAACAGTGTCAGACTTTATTTTGGGGGGCTCCAAAATCATTGCAGATGGTGACTGCAGCCATGACATTAAAAGACACTTACTCCTTGGAAGAAAAGTTATGGCCAACCTAGATAGCATATTAAAAAGCAGAGACATTACTTTGCCGACTAAGGTCCGTCTAGTTAAGGCTATGGTTTTTCCTGTGGTCATGTATGGATGTGAGAGTTGGACTGTGAAGAAGGCTGAGTGCTGAAGAATTGATGCTTTTGAACTGTGGTGTTGGAGGAGACTGTTGAGAGTCCCTTGGACTGCAAGGAGATCCAACCAGTCCATTCTGAAGGAGATCAGCCCTGGGATTTCTTTGGAAGGAATGATGCTGAAGCTGAAACTCCAGTACTTTGGCCACCTCATGCGAAGAATTGACTCATTGGAAAAGACTCTGATGCTGGGTGGGATTGAGGGCAGGAGAAGGGGACAACAAAGGATGACATGGCTGGATGGCATCACTGACTCGATGGATGTGAATCTGAGTGAACTCCGGGAGTTGGTGATGGACAGGGAAGCCTGGTGTGCTGCGATTCATGGGGTCGCAAAGAGCCGGACACGACTGCGTGACTGAACTGAACTGAACTGAGTGACTAACATATCCTATGAAAATAGCTACAAACACACAAACATTATTTGTATATAAAGATCCTCACTATATCCTTATCATAACAGTGCAATAATGGAAATAAACGGCAACTCCAACAGTTGAGAATTGGCAATACCTATTATGAAATAAATTCAGTCATTCGTCAATTAATCATTCAGTGCTTCATTTATACATTGAAATCTGTGTGGTACTCAAGAAGATCATAGATAATAGTTCTATTTAAATATGTATTATACTGAATTTCTGAAAGACTAAGTGGGAGAGAGAAGACCTGGAGACCAGATCAACTTGGCTGCTAGGTTGCTTTATGACCCTGTAGCTTTATTTTTGACTACTTTCTTAGCTCAAAATGAGTGTTAGCCTAGTGTTAGTCTAGATGATATCTAAAAATGGCTCTCAATTTAATATCCTCTGTCATCAGATTTTAGAAGTGACTTTTCCTACGATGCTGGATTGTGGCTGCCACTCTCTGCTCCTGTCCATAACTGAGTCTGGATGTGGCAAGATGATGACAAGACATGGCAGATGGAGAAGTGTTGCGCTCCGCCAAGATTCAGAGCATATTTCTGATGGAAAACATGTCAGCAGAAAGGTCAAAGAACAGGTGGAGAGTGAAAGGGAAGTGAGACGTGGAAAAGCAGACAACTGAGAGTCTTCCTTCCTTAACCTTGAAGGGGAACATAAGGTACTGTGAGAAGAATCCTTGTTCTGTAATCACCCACTCCCTGTGGAATCCAGTACTAAGCACACGCCAGCACCCACCATGCAACCAACCTTCTGTGCCTCACGCAGATTATCCAACTTCCCACTCACAGCTGTTCTCCCACCGTGCCTCTCGTTTTTCAAAACCCAAGCCTGTTTGCCCAAGGCAGGGTGCCTTAGATCAATGATTCTCAGAATGCAGTGTGCACCAGAATCATCTGTCAAGCTTGTTAAGCACCCGGATTCACGGGTCTGATTCCCAGCTATTTTGATGTGGTGAGCTGGGGAGGTGTAGGCTGAAGTCTTGACACACACAGAAGAGCTGTTACGTAGCTGGTCATTGGGCTCTGCTTTGAGAAATACAACCTCAAATATAGTGTCTAGGAGTTCTTTGACTGCACAAGAAAAGCCTCAGCTTGTCACAATATCTTCATGAAAGCTCTGTGTGTGATCCCTTTCCTTCAGTGAAAAGGTGTGATTTCTATTTTTAAAATCTTCCATTTTTTATGGTGCAACTTGTTATATCTTAAAGCTTTACAAGCTGCTATATAAATTTAGTATTATATGGGTATTTATGTATAGAAATAATATTCACCCTCTCAGAAACTATTTATAGGTTAGAAATGTAACATGTATCTAACTACTTATAAAAAGAGTCTGCCTATGTTCACATGTGATGTCCATGAGGAATTTAAACTTAAAAATGTGCTTTTGTTGAAAATGTGTTATATAGGTACTCGTGCTCATGCTAACTCACCTCAGTCACGTCTGACTCTGCGCAACCCCGTGGACTGTAACCCACCAGGTTCCTCTGTCCATGGGATTCTCCAGGCAAGAATACTGGAGTGGGTTGCCATTTCCTCCTTCAGGGGATCTTCTCAATCCAGGGATTGAGCCTCTATCTCTTATGTCTCCTTCATTGGCAGGCAGGTTCTTTACCACTAGCCCCACCTGGGGAGTTCTTGAACCCTTTAACTGTTTGTAGTTGCCCCGATATATGTATCTATGACTTTAACAGTTACTGTTTATTTGGTGTATAATACCCATCAATTTTTAATTGATTGATGGTATTACTTTAAAAGAAGAAGGCAACCCACTCCAGTAATCTTGTCTGGAAAATGCTATGGATAGAGGAGCTTGGTAGGCTATAGTCCACGGTGTCACGAAGAGTTAATTTAATAACCCATTGTGCTTATTATGAATACAGGAAGTAAGGAACTATGGAAAGAATAAAGGAAAGAAAATGCATGGAAGCAGTGCACTACACTTGTGCTTGTTTAATAAGCAACATGCCTCCTTTAGCAGTAGAAGGTAAGATAATAATACAAAGCATTGCTGATATAGTAGGATGCACACAGTATAACATGAGAACAGATAAAGATGGAATTAATTCTTCCTGGGAATTTGTTGTTGGCTTTACAGAAGTGGTGCTTTCTGTCTGGCCTTTAAGGATATGCATGCTTGCTAGGCACTATTCCAGGTGCTAAGAGTCCAGTGATAAACAGGACAAAATCTATGTTCTTGTAGAGCTTACACTCCAGTGAGGAAGTAAGATAAGCTGGAGGGAGTCCAGAAAATAATAAATGCTCCCATTAGCTGCAGGTAAAAGGGGAGGGATGAAGGATGATACTTTTCAGGGTCTGCTGCTGCTGCTGCTAAGTCGCTTCAGTCGTGTCCGACTCTGTGTGACCCCTTAGACGGGGGCCCACTGTCTCTGGGATTCTCCAGACAAGAACACTGGAGTGGGTTGCCATTTCCTTCTCCAAGGCATGGAAGTGAAAAGCGAAAGCGAAGTCGCTCAGTCCTCCCTTTCGAGGGTCTAGAAGTTACTAAATTTACATGGACTGTAAAGTAAAAGAGTGAGAGTGGACAGAAATGGAGCTGGAGACCTAGTCGAGACAGAGGATCCTGCATCTTATAGGTCTGGATAAAGTTTTAAAAACCATCTACCCATAGAATGACAGTAAGTCATTGAAAGTGAAAGTGAAGTCGCTCAGTCGCGTTCAACTCTTTGCGACCCCGTGGACTGTCCATAGGATTCTCCAGGCAAGAATACTGGAGTAGGTTGTCATGCCCTCTTCCAGGGGATCTTCCCAAGCCAGGGACTGAACTCGCATCTCTTATGTCTCCTGCATTGGCAGCCAGGTTCTTTACCACTAGCGCCACCTGGGAAGCCCAATTTTACATGTGCTTGTGAGAAGGCAATGGCACCCCACTCCAGTACTCTTGCCTGGAAAATTCCACGGAAGGTGGAACCTGGTAGGCTGCAGTCCACGGGGTCCCTAAGGGTCAGACACGACTGAATGACTTCACTTTCACTTTTCACTTTCATGCACTGGAGAAGGAAATGGCAATCCATCCCAGTGTTCTTGCCTGGAGAATCCCAGGGATGGGGGAGGCTGGTGGGCTGCCATCTATGGGCTCGCACAGAGTCGGACACGCCTGAAGCGACTTAGCAGCAGCAACGAGAAGAGCAGAGGCGTTTTGGCGGGGGCAGGGGGGTGGTATTCGACAAAATAAAGGCTGGAGTAGCTGATGCTGATATACATTTCAACGGTCTAAACTGGAACCCTGTGGACTAGAATGAAGCAGTGGAGGACTTCAAGTGGAGACAGATTCCACAGACAAGTTTCTTAAAGTTATCTATTACGTGTATTTGACACACTGCCTTAGCTTTTACAGTTTAACGAACAACTGTGAAGTCTTAACAACATAAAACAATAAACATTTACTTCTATTTATTTTTCACTTGTACATCTGTGGATCAGCTGGGGCAGTTTAATTTCAGAATTTAGGTCCACCAGTCGCCTGGAGTGGCTCTGCGCCAGGCGTTTCCTTCTGCGCATGTCACTGGTGTGGAAGTGGCCACCTGAGGCATGCTCTTCTGTTGGGGACGGCAGGAGCTCCTGATGCAGAAATATATGATATTTCTTAAGGTGAGACTTAAAACAGACTCCCTGTCACTTCTGCCCACCACCCATTAACCAAACAGCAAGTCATTCCTAACAAAACCAGTTCTCCAGGAAAGTTGCTTGGGGGATGGTGCAAATAATTGCTGAATAAGAATACATTTAAATTAATAACATAATCTAATTTGCCAGAGATGTAAGCAAATGATGAATGTTTTGTTTTCATGATACTTAGCTACCAGAAATAATTTTCATACAACTTTATTCTTATATTATGTTTTGTATCCATTTATAACTATTTAACTGAAATAAATATATTTAACTTAAATAAATATACTTGTTGTTCTATAACTTCCAAAAGTAAACTGAGGACCAGTGTAATCTTGAAATTCTTTATTGAAAATAGTTAAAACAAACACATCTGTAAGAATCAAGGTAAATGTATATTTCTTTTATTTTCTCATGAAATTGTGTCAGAGTAAAATGTGTACTTCAGAATATCAATTCCATAGGGGTGGTAATAGGTGTTAGATAGAAAGTTTCCATGATACAATAAAATTCATAAAACCTAGATTTTTTAAAAAGCTGTTTAAAAATGCACTATTTAAAAAATCTTTCAGTATATAAGTGCATGTTATGAGTATCCAGAACATTAACAGCTAGAATTCCTTGGAACAGAATTTGCAAAACTGAATCATAAATCACTTTTTCTTAAAATTTTATGCTTTAATTTTTTAGATTCTGAGAAATAAAGACCTTCGGTAGTAAGTGATTTTCTGATCGGTAAATTTTAACATGAACCTTTGTTGGTGCATAGAGGCAGGTTACCAAAAAGCTCTGTTAAAATGAGTTTTTTCCCTCAGATATATACATACACACACACACACACACACACACACACACACACACATATATATACATACATATATATATTCAGCCAACACCACTCAACACAGAATTTTTATTGTCTGTGCTAGATCATGTATCAGAAACAAGGCTAAATGAAATATGTTTTCTCATTAAAGAAATTCTTGGTTTCTTAAGGGAGGATAGACATAAATAAATGTTATGTTAAAAGACTGCCAATCTCCAAAGAGAGTTAGATAAAGTCTATTGGGAGTTTTGAGTTGGAAGAGATCCCTTGCACCTGGGGGGTCACCTTTAGTTTAGAAGGCAGGATTTCTGGCCATCCTCTGCTGACTCAGCCAGCCCCATTGAGTTTGAAAAGTTCTGTGGGAGACTGCGCTGCACTGGCTTGGCTGTCTGCCCTGGTGGAAATGCTCATTTCTCCATCAGCCTATACAGTAAACAAATATGCTTTATGTGCTACTTTTGTGCCTAGAGTATCTGCATGAAATATGGCTTTGGACTGCTTGAAAACGTAACTATAAAATTTTATAGGGGATAATGTTTCCCCAGAATGCAGTCCCTTGTCTTCTTCATTCCAAGTTTCAGCTATACTTGATCTCTCTTGCAAAACTGAACTGGTCCAGTCTCTGACTATTAATTATTTTTAAATACAAAAAGGATTATTTAAAAATTATATTTATGCCAGTGGCAGCTTTATGAAGAAGAGCCATAATGAAATTGAGGGAGAGGAACCACTTAGGGAAGGGATATCCTACCAAGCTTCTACCAGGAGGTTTTATGTTCATCCATTATCCTTGACTGTGTGCTCACTGTCATTTCAGTGCATCCAGAATTTTGTTTTGGTCTCCTAGATTCTGGCTCATGCTTAAAAACAGTTGGTAAAATAGATCTTACATTTTGCTCTCTTTTCCTCCTTTCTTCCCCTCATCCTTTCCTATCTTTCTTTCCTTTCCTATGCTTTGAGATGAATCTTAAGCTCACTTCTCAGGTTAAGACACACTATGATCATAAAAGTTGTTTCAGTGAATAAGGTGGAGGACTGCATTCTTGCCTCCAAGTATGGCAAGTTACAGAGTAAATCAGAATAGGTTACCGTAGGCACAGATGATAGACGACAGAACACAGGAGTAATTGATGTATTCCAAATATGTCTCTTGACTACTCCCACCACTGGTGCGTATTCTCTATGTCTTCCCAACCAGGATTCGTCAATCTAATATCCTGGTGGGGGGGGGGTCATTTTGTTTCTTTACTGTGACTTCTCATATCTCTTTACTGATCTAATTAGTATGTATTCTATAATAAAATCATCTCCAAGGGACAAACATGATACTTCTCACTTTCAAACTCTTAGGAAACTTGCCTATATTCCAAAATATCTGTATCTAACACCTATTACCACCCTATGGAATTGATATTCTGGAGCACACAGTTTACTCGGACACGATTTCATGAGAAAATAAAAGAAATATGCATTTACCTTGATTCTTACAGATGTGTTTGTTTTAACTATTTTCAATGAATTTCAAGATTACACTGGCCCTCAGTTTACTTTTGGAAGTTATAGAGGCAGGTTACCAAAAAGCATTTGCACCATCCCCCAATTTGATAATACTTATTGCATAATTTAACTTAAAGCCCATGCTGGGGCAGAGAAGGGAGCCCCAGTCTAGTTATTTTTCCTCTTCCCTTAAAAAAGCTAATGAGCCTCAGCTGTGTTTCTTGACTGATTCATCTCCTTAATCTTATCCAGTCATTGGTGGACACCCTCACATCTCAAAGCATTCATTTTGTTATTTACACACAGATAACTTGTAGAAAGGATATAAAGCTCAAATCACACAGAACAAGCATCATTATTATTTTGGGATCAACACTGTAATTTCTTACTACTTGTCTCAATCATTTTGAGGTCTCCTATTTGATAAAATTTCCTGTTTATTTTTAATGTCACCCACTCAATATATATATTTGAAAACTGTTATTTTGTCCTTGCTTATGTATGATAAGAAAGCATGTGTCTACTCATATGAAAAATACCTTAAATATATAAATTATTTTGCTTTGAATAGGTGCTGTATCTTGCTCACTCTTTTCTCCTCCTGTTCTATGATTCTTTAACTTTTTGAGGGTAAATTGAAAGACTCTAAGGGAAGCTCTAGGCCATTCATCCTGGAAAAAATGGACATACATAATGTTTTACAAACAATTGTAGGATTTGAAGGATGCCATTGCACTTACTTATGAATCAGTCAAGCATCTGGGAATGCAAATCAAGAGACCCTCTTTTACTATTAAGAAACACCCACTCATGTTTTTTGTATTTCTAAACCCACATCCATAGCACCTGGTTTTGAATTTTGGGACTGGGCTGTATCGTCAGTTCTCTAGAACTAAACTATTGCAGCATTTTATTTTGTGCTGCTCCTATGGTTCAATTTCTCTTCACTTAGCACTGCATCTAGTTTTTGCTACAATAATGGATATACATTTTTTGGATATGAACTGTATCTTTCATAAGAGACACAGTCTTGTCTTAGCTTCCTTTATACAGATTTTCTTGATGGAAGTCACACTCTTAAATAATTTATCATTTTTTGTCTTATGACTTTCCATATCATACTAAAATTTAACTATGTGAGATGAAAATAAAAAAAGTCCAATGCCAGTTGAAATTGTAACTAATAGTTACCCTTCAGGGCTAAGTGAACAAGTTTTGGATAAAAGTTATTGAAGCCTTCATCCTATTGTTTTTAAAGGGATTGCATTTTCCACTGTACTATAAGTCCTTAAAAGCATATACATCTTATCACCTTTGAATTGTTCTAGTGCAGAATAGATTATTCGGCATGAAACAGCATCTCATAAAACATTTGAATGGATAATGAATGATAAGAGATATTTGAAAGATTCTTTTTTTTTTTTTCCAAGTAGATACTGTATTTTTCAGTTTCATGGTTCAATTACTGCTGGATTAGGTAATAAACAAACTCCATTTTACTTCTACTCTATGATTATTGACATAGAGATTAATAATTCTAGTGTACAAACATAGAAGTAAACAAAAATAGAAATTTTGTTGAAAATATGCAATAAAAGAAGGAAAAGCAATCAATATTCTATAAGTACAAAGTGTTCAGACCATTTGAGATCATTTTAAGCTTAGAAACTGATGTATTACTTTAATTTCTCCTTATGATCAGACTTCTCAAAGCTACAGTTAAAATGGTTTGCATTGAAAAGCAGTACTTATTAGCTCTTCTGCTTTAAAATATCCTTTCTGAAACATCACGAAATAGAGGAAAGAACATGGGATTTAGAGTCAAAAGGACAGACTTACAATTCCCTGCCAGATTCACTGCTTCCTAAATATGAATTGAGACAAGTTATTTAGCTTTGATATGTCTCATTTTCTTCATTTGTAAAATTTGAAGTTTAGAATGCATAGGCTTGTTACCTTACTTCATAAGTGAAATAATATCAGATCTTCAGAATATTGCCTGAGGTGCCAGCTGTATTAATACACGGAATCTATTAGTGTTTTACTTCTTCACAATGAAGTTATACTCTGTAACAATAGTCTCTTGCTTTTATTTTTTTTAATTTTTTTCTCTTGCTTTTAATATATATAGTACATCATGCAGAAGATGTGAAACTCATATACATATGCATATATTTATACGTAGATTTTTTCATTATATAAAGAAAATACAAATAATTACAATAAGGATAAAGGGAAAAAATACCATTGAGGTAAGAGAAGAAAAATATGCAAAACCAAATATATTGTAAAGATTGAAAATAAAACCCAACTTTCAGCTTCCTGATAGTGATGATAGCTGTTAAATGAAATGGTAGAATTCAGAAACAGTTGTGATATGTTTCCTGTTATATTCATTCTTGTAAATATCCACACATGCCTATTTTCAGTCTTATTTGCACATCCTTCTTTAAATACCAAAAATCATGTTGACTGTAAAATGTGAATGGTTGAGGAACATCTCTTTCCCCCAAATGAATGACCTACTCTTGTTCTTTAAGTCATCATTTTAAAGTCTACTTCTTCATATTGTAAACTTCATCCCTTTTCCAATTCATTGCTGTGGAGGTTTGGAGACAGCATCAATCATGGTTGTTTTTATGTATTGATGAAGCTAAATTTAGAAAGAAATTCCTCACCTGGGTCTTTTATAGAATGTTAACGTACTTATATTTTCAGAAGTGTTAATGCCAAATCCCTTTTGTTAAAACCTGACTCTCTGTCAATCTGGAAAGTTTATAATCAACTTTCCCCAGTAATCAGTTCTTTAGATCTTTACTCCAGGACCCCTGTAGTCTGTTTCCAGCTTCTTTAGTAGTCAATCTCAACTTCTTTAAACCTGATTTATTTGAGGATTCTCCTTGGGTAATCCTCCTGTTTCCTTTCTAAGAAGATTTCTTCACATTTGTGAAATCTCTTACCTACAAGTTTGTCAGTATTTTCCCATATTCAGTATATTTTGCAGAAAATTTTAAAAATAATTTCAAATATTTCCTATTTATTTTTATACTTTTGGTAGATATTTTGGAAGAAGTTCTTTTGAATTTCACATGTTTCCTGTTTGTTTTATCTTGGTCTTTTTCATGGACATTTGGAAGGGATAGCTAAGTAACTGTGCAAAATTTATCATTTTGTATGGCAAGACTATTTTTTTCTCTTTGCAACTTTTATCAGTTTGGAGAAGCAGTCTCTTCCTTTTCTTGATGGAGAAGTATGTTTAGAAGATAATATGATGTTAGGAAGAGTTAAAAGGTAACTAGATGTGGATAGACCTAAAGTCTGTCATACAGAGTAAAGTAAGAAAAAAGAGAAAAACTGTATATTAATGCATATATGTGAAATCTAGAAAAACGGTACAGAGGAACCTATTTTCAGAGCAGGAACAGAGATGCAGACATAGGGAATGGACACATGGGCATGGGGTGGGGAAGGGGAGTAGGATGAATTGGGAGATTTGGATTAACATATGTGCGCTCCCATGCATAAAATAAATCACTGCAGAAACTGCTTTATAACACAGGGAGCTCAGCTTGGTGCTCTGTGGTGACCGAGATGGGGGGGATGGGAGGGAAGTCCAAGAGGGTGATTCACTTTGTATGGCAGAAACC
This sequence comes from Capra ibex, assembly GCA_006410555.1. Lineage (NCBI taxonomy): Eukaryota > Metazoa > Chordata > Mammalia > Artiodactyla > Bovidae > Capra > Capra ibex. Next base: position 54,289 of record SJYO01019558.1, on the reverse strand, counting down.
AACACATCACTGTAAAACAACTATACTCTAATTTTTCAAAAAGGTAACTTTGTAAAAAGACTTAAATTAGAGCCTCAAACTGTATTTTGGTTCAGCAACGCCACCCAACAGAAGTATGGTTCTGAATTATGTAATTGAAATTCTGGAATTCCGGTCTTTCCATTTCTAAAGACAGATTAAGGAAGTTCAGTCTGACTTTCTTCACCAACGTCAGTCCGAGTGCTCAGTTCACTGAGAACTGTGTTCTGTTTATGGGGTCATCTTGTCCCAAGTCTGTGAGATTCTCAAGAGTGGAGTCTGTGCCTCATTTATCATTTTTACCAGGTTCCTCATATTATGTGTAAACTGTATTAGTCAATATATGTTTGCCAAGGAAATAAGGAATTAATTGAGTGTCTCCAATTTCAGTCTTCCCCTAGAGCTACAAAGAGTTCTGTTTATTCACTTTGAAACTGTTCCAATGGTTTGGCTTATATTCTTGTTCTTCTACCCAACATGAACTCAGGAGTAGTTTTTTAAGTTGGCCATTTTGTTAATTTCCCTCTATGTTGGTACTGAGAAATATACCAAATTGTCCTAAAATGGTTATTTCCAGGACACTACGTCAGGTGATTTTCTTCAGAACTTATTTCTGAATAGTCCTTCTGTGTATGTGAACCATATCTCATCTTTGGCCATATGTTTCCATTATCACTTTCTTATTCTTTATTGCTTTGTCCCACTCCAATTTAAAATATTCTCCAAATTATTTCTTTAATTCTGATTTCCTTTTTCTCACCTTCAGTAAGTTTTATCCCTTTAGACATGGCATCTTGACATACTGATGGACTCTGTAGCACAAGATTCAACTCTGAAACCAACTCTATACTCCATCCCCAGCAATAACACACACACAAAGGTATTACTGCCTTCATAGAAAGTCATAATAGCAACAATCTTAAATTCATTGAGTTGTACTACAAAGATCCAGCTTATTCAAAGGAAAGTTCCAAGCTACAGTCTCATCAAAAGAAGTAAAACTTCAACATGGGAATGATGCTTGAGGGAGGGACTTCACTGGCATTACTGTCTTTGAGAATAGAATTCTGGATCTCTTAAAAGGAACAATTTTAGTTGAAAAGTATTTGATATGCTAATATTACTATTGCCAGTATCTTACTCTTTTCCTTTTCAGATATATATGTCTTAGAGATTACAGACATCATCAATATCCCTTTTAACTGAAGGAGGAAATAAGGCTCAGAGAAGCTAAGTGAATTGCCCAAAGAATAAACAAATAAGTGGCTATCATAAGAGTTGGATTCAGAACATCTAACTCCATAAGCCATATTTTTACAATTTCTATTGGACTTTGTACTTTATACCACACTCTTACATGATCAACTTATTCAATCCTCGCAATATTCTATTGAGCTGGTATTTTCTACAATGTACTAACAAGATAATCTACCAAAAGCTCCCTAGAGTTGAAATCAGGACATATCCCAGGTTACCTGTCTCCAAATCCATGAAATTTTTACTGTCATGACTGAACTTTCTGTCCATCGTATGTGCCCCGGGAATAGTGATGAAAAGGATGAAAAGTAATGTTGAAATTATATTTAGTTAAAGTCAAAATTATCAGTGACATGAAGATTCTGGCACTGGGCTCATTGCAACTTCTCATCCCTGAATGATTTATCTGCTCAGATGGTAAATACAAGGTCAATTCAACCAATAACCAAAATGATCAGAGAAAGATGTCATTGAGTCAGCAGTTTGTTAGCTTTGAATTGTGTCCTTCCATCTAACCTCCACTTGAAGTCCTAACTTCCAGTTCTAACCTTCAGAATGTGACTGTATTTGGAGATAGAATCTATAAAGAGGTAACTAGGTTAAAATGAGGTTATTAAGGCTGACCCTTAATCCAACATGGTTGGTATACTTAGAAGAGGAAGATATATGGACAGAGGGAAGATGATAAGAGGAGATGGCTATCTATAAGTCAAAGGAAAAGGCCTGGAACATATTCTTTCTTCTTAGCCTTCGAAGAAATTGGCCTGCCAACACCTTGATTCTGGATTTCAAGGTTCCAGAACTGTGAGAATATACATTTCTGTTGTTTAAGCCACTCAGTTTGTGGTACTTTGTTAGAGTAGCCCTAGAAAACCTATACAGTGTCCATAACTATTTAATTAAGTCAAGGACAACTTTGCCAGTCTGGAAAAAATGGAGAACTATTTTTGATAGAGAATTCCAAGGTATATATACATACGGAGACTACAATAAAAGAATATGAACCTAGCTTTCACAGTCCAGGATATTGGTAATGTGGTCAGAATTCTAGAGATATCAAGCATTAAAATCTTGAGAAAAAACTGATTAGCTTCTAGTGGTTACCTCTGTTCTATCCAAGGAAGGTGACAACCAGAGCTTGGTTACAAAAATTTTATGGGAAACTAGATATTGTGAGGTAATAGCAGAAAGTTAATTTCCTAAATTATCCTTCATTTGGTGTAGTTCGTTTTTGATCATTTGATCATCCAGGTGATGATGATCTTTTTTGACATGCTGATTTATAATCAGGGCACCAGCAGCTTTCTAATAGGTAGCAGTTAGAAGTAAAATATTTGCAGAGTTAAATTGTTGTTGTTTAGTCACTAAGTTGTGTCCAACTCTGTGACCCCATGGACTGCAGCACACCAGGCTCCCCAGTGTTTCACTATTTCTGGAGTTCACTCCAATTCATGCCCATTGAGTCAGTGACGTTATCCAACCATCTCATTCTCCTCTGCCCTCTTCTCCTGTTGCCTTCAGTCTTTCCCAACATCAGGGTCTTTTCCAATGAGCCAGCTCTTCACATCAAGTGGCCCAAGTATTGAAGCTTCAGCTTCAGCATGAGTCCTTCCAAAGAATACGCAGTGTTAATTTCCTTTAGGATTGCCTGAGCATCAGAGATCTATTTAAAGATAATGACTATAAACAGACATATGCAACTGTAAGGAATTTCCTATGATTTTCCTAGTATAAGGAACTGGAGGAAAGGAAAATATCTTTTTTCTTTCTACCCTTCTAGATTTTTGGTTGGGCTCTTTAACAGAAGACAATTCAACAATAGGGAAACACATAGGAGTTTATTAACAAACATGTACATCTCATATACTTGGGACAAACTCAGAGATGAGTAACTCAAAGGGTAGTTAGAGCTTGGGCATCTGCACAAGGGGACAAGAAAATTTTAGATGAATGTCAAGACAAATTAAAAGAAGCTTGAGTCTCTATGGGGTGGCAGATTAGTAGTAAGGTATGTAGTAAAGTAGTAGTTAAGATTAGTAGTAAGGTAAATTAGTGGTAAGGAAACTAACAGTAGACTAAGTCTTGCTTGTATGGTTTGTTATCTAGATTCCTCTGGTGCCTTCTCTGGGTTTATCAAGGTCTAAAGTTATCTCTGGTGAGTAAATTTGCTTTTCCTGGTAGATAGGAGGGGATGGACACCTTGTAAATTTATATCCTTCTTTTAGGCAAATAGAGGGATGGCAGAGCACATTCCTTACGCTTGTTTTTCTATTGCTTTCAGTTCAAAATAATCATTATGTCAAAGTAACATATTTATGGGTGGCAAATTTTACTATCTTTCAGAAATACCTCCGGAAATGAAGTAGTAAAAGAGTCCACATGAAATTCACAGGTTTTGAGAGCTACAAGTAGTGTTAATTTATTTAGTTCAATAACTTTGAACCAGAGGTGCACATAATAATCATTTGTGAATTGTTTAAAGTCAAATATATCTGAACGTTCCACATTCAGTGGACCTGGGATGAGCCTTGAGAGTCAAGACAGAAACTGTCTTGATTCTGATGCTCGCTACTGATGAAGGACTAGGACAACCTCCTCACTTCCAGGCCCCTGCAATGACCTAGGGCTCTTGGACTGCTACCGGCTTGGACGCAGTCTTGAGATCCAGCCAGACTCTTTTCTGCTATATCATCTAAGTGTTCATCTATGAATTTCCTGTCCTTTCTTCCCCAACACCCATCATTACAACTTTCCCCTAGATTTAAATCTGACTTTGGAAAAGAATGATGAGGGAATCACAAATAAATGTTCAACAATCAGAACAAAAGAAAAAAACCACACAAAACCTTTTGCCTCATCATCATCTTTGTTACTCCCTGGTGGGGGTGATTTCTACTTCAACATCAGCCTGGCTGGGCAGCCCCCTAATTAAATAGTTAGCTTCATCAGCTGCAGGCTTTGAGATAACAGTGAGAGCAATAAACGATGGAACATGACTCCAGAAAAGCAGTTGTAGCTAATGAATCATAATCACAGGCAGAATTTCAAGTGCACAGCTCTGGGAACACATTGAGTTAGTATATTACTACCAGAATCGCTAGCAGTGCTAACTGGAACCCTGGATCTTACAAGATATTCTTCACAATCTACCCCTACTCTTTCTTGAAGGTGTGGCTAAATTACTCAAGCTTTCTTGTTCTTCCCCTTCTTTTGTGTTAAATACTAGTCATAACAAACATACTTAGCACCATGTATCTGTTGTTAGGTCATTTTGAAACCTATACATTCTTATATATATAATTGAAATGTTTGTATCTAGGTTTCCTAAAGAAAGACCATGTTTGTGTCTTCAATTTATTTTCATCGCTTAGCCATGATTTGTAAAAGATTTTTTAATTACCTCAGAGATTGGATGGTCCAGTCTAGTGAAAAGAACATTTTCCTGGGAATCCAAAGACTTGGATTTGAGTTTCATCTGCATACAAAGGTAAGGCAAGCTTGCTTAAACCTATCTGCTTCCCAAATGCAATGAAAAGCTTATAAGCTTTGGTTCATGAGTCATTAGGAGAATAAAATGAAGCATGCAAAAGTGCTTTGAGGATTACAGAATATTGTGAGCATATAAGGTTTTTCTGGTCCAGTTCTGTGGACTCACTGATATGTTCATTAAAACTGACACAATTTTAAAAAAATGACACAATTAATTCTCAAAGGCAATTTTCACATTTCAATTAGTTTTTAAAAATATAGTATTAAGGTAATTTTCTGGGTTCAGAATTGCTGTGTCTTCTATAGAAAATAATGGAAACTGAAAAATCAAAAATTAAATGTAAATATAATTAGATTTAATTCTTTGCTAATACCTTTGACTCTATTCTTTTGCACTACTGGGGTAATTGGCTATCTATTTGTTATGCAATCTTTCATGTTTATGAAACAATTGGCACTTTTCTCAAACCATAGAGAAAATGCTATGGTATCTTTGTTCCCATTGTTTTGGTCTCAGCCTAATGTTGGTAATGATCCTGCCAGAAATACCCCAGGCACTCTTTCCATACATCTCACCCTCTCCTCACCTCTCCCCATGTTCATAAGTCTGTTCTCTATGTCTGTTTCTCCATTCAGTTAAGTTCAGTCACTCAGTCGTGTCCTACTCTTTGTGACCCCATGAACTGCAGCATGCCAGGCCTCCCTGTCCATCACCAACTCCTGGTGTCTATCCAAACCCATGTCCATTGACTCAGTGATGCCATCCAACCATCTCATCCACTGTTGTCTCCTTCTCCTCCTGCCCTCAATCTTTCCCAGCATCAGGATCTTTTCAAATGAGTCAGCTCTTCGCATCAGGTGGCCAAAGTATTGGAGTTTCAGCTTCAACATCAGTCCTAATGAACACCCAGGATCAATCTCCTTTAGGATGGACTGGTTGGATCTCCTTGTGGTCCAAGGGACTCTCAAGAGTCTTCTCCAACACCACAGTTCAAAAGCATCAATTCTTTGGCGCTCAGCTTTCTTCACAGTCCAACTCTCACATCCATACATGACCACTGGCAAAACCACAGCCTTGACTAGATAGACCTTTGTTAACAAAATAATGTCTCTGCTTTTTAATATGCGGTCTAGGTTGATCATAACTTTCCTTCCAAGGAGTAAGCATATTTTAATTTCATGGCTGCAATCACCATCTGCAGTGATTTTGGAGCCCCCCAAAATAAAGTCAGCCACTGTTTTCACTGTTTCCCCATCTATTTGCCATTGCTGCCCTGTAAATAAATTCTTCGGTATTATTTTTCTAGATTTCATATTTATGCATTAGAATACAATATTTATCTTTCTCTTTCTGACTTACTCCACTCTATATGACAGCCTCTAGGTCCATCCATGTCTCTGCAAATTCTTATGATTATAGGACACACTTCAGAAAAGAACCATCAGAGAAATTTGAGGAACAAGATTTACTACTGACAGGTCCTAGAGGGTACACAGCATGCCTAAAGGTCACATAGCAAGGTAGATTTGGGGCAGGGGGTGGGGGTATGACCTGGGGTTTTACTTTTAATAGAATCTAATGATTGAGTTTCTTGGGGTTTCACAGGATTGCACATTATGGGCTAATTTGAAGTATGAAGGTGGGAGTCAAAACATAGGAGATTGGAGACAGTCTCTCAAGCTGTAAGTTAGCTTGGTCACACAGGGCTTGTGAAAGGGGAATTTTATGGGTATGGGTGGCCTATTTCCTTATCTGGTTTTTTTGTTAGTGTGTGTCATACAGCTGGCAATATATTTAATCAAGATGGATGTCTTTCAAAACAAAAATCGGCAAAGAAAAGCTTAATGTCAGCCACTTACACTTCAGTTCAAATAAACAAGGAGGCAGAAGGAAATTGAGAGGTGGGGAACCATAACGGGTGGCTTACTTGACACCACTGGAATCATATTTATCCATGCTTTCCCCTAAAACTTCCTAATTTATCACGTCCCTACAGTAGGAGGGACCATTCCTTCAAATGGATCAAAACATCTGTTTCTGGTTTGGGACTGATTATAAAAGGAAAAGTGATCAAACAAATAATTCCTTTTTATGTTATTTTATTTGACTAGAATATTATTGTGGGCTTCCCTGTGGCTCAGCTGGTAAAGAACCCGCCTGTAATGCAGGAATCCTGGGTTTGATCCCTGGGTCGGGAAGATCCCCTGGAGAAGGGAAAGGCTCTCCATTCCAGTATTCTGGCCTGGAGAATTCCATGGACTGTATGGTCTATAGGATTACAAAGAGTCATGGGGTTGCAAAGAATCAGACATGGCTGAGTGAATTTCACTTTCACTTCTTTCAGAATATTATTGTGAAGTCTTAGAGACACAGAGCAAATATAATATTTATTCACTCATTAATTTTTAAAGGGAAAATTTTATACTGATTATGAGTTATATAGACAGCGGAAAAATACTGCTCACAAGAGTTAATATCATTTGGTGTCTCCTTTCAGACTTTTTTCCCCTTCTAATGTGTTTCTCTAGAAAATAAGTTCTTATGTATGATTTACAAAGAGTAGGACAGAATTTTACATATTGTTTTGCATGGTATTATTTTTATTTGATACTACACTTTGGGTATGTTTCCAAGTAAGTGTATCTGTACATCCTTTTTTTATAATTTTAGCTCATTTTCTCTAATGGACTGATCAAAATTTAATTTTCCAAACACTTTTATTGGACACTAGAGTCGTTTCCAATTTTTTCAATGTTATGAAACAATGCTAAACAATGTTGAGCTTTGAGCACTGTTATCTAATCCACAAAAGAAAGGTAAGAAAGCCTACTGCCTTCTATGGGGAGGATATAAAATAATGCTTGAGTAAACCAGACAATGTATATTTATACATAATTTTTCATGTTATCTAGATTTTCAAGTGTGTTGCATGAATATGGACTGTATAAATTTATATATTAAATTTTTCTCTACATCTGCATATATGTTATTTCTCTCTAAATATTTGTAGTCTCTCTTCAATACACTTGTCTGAAGTCACTAGATCATTTACTGAACAAACATGCATAGATAATTTTTTCAGTGTCAGGCACCGTGCTAAATGCTACAGATACAATGGTCAACAGGAAGACGTAGACTCTTCTCTAATGGAGTGTCCATCCTTACGGTAGATGCAGATTTTTGAAGAGTAGAAAAGCAAAGATAATGCATTTTGATAAGTATTATGAAGGAAATTAAGGTTTTGATAATCAAAATAAGAGTGAGTAGACTCAAATGAAGTGTCAAGAAAGTACTTTCTGAAGAGGTGATATTCAAACAGTGACATTAAAAAAAAAAAGAAGCTGAAAAAGAAAGAAAGAAACGAAATTGTAGTGATATTAGAACTTTGGGGAAGGATGGGAAACAGGTGGAGACAATGCTGGAGCCATAGGATGGGTTGTATAATACAGCAAGGACCTTGGTTTTTACTAAGTATAGTTGGAAGGTACAGATATCATGGATGCCTCTCATTTTTCTTCCTTTCGCTTTCAGTTGAAACTTTCACTTATATTACTTTTCCCTTTGTAGTGAGACAAACCAGTGAGAAAACATTTTCTTTTTTGGTATACTTCACCTAAACACTACATTTACCCATTGTGATACTTTCTTCTTAATGCTGGTGAAGTATTAACTAATTAAGAATAATGTCTTAAATTTTGTAAATTTGGAAAATTAGCCCTTTGACTTTATCAGTTACTGTGAGAGATGAGTTCAGATCTCCACATGTGATTTCTCTTTTTGATTCTATCAACTTTTGCATAATACCTTTTGATCCTGTTATTAGCTGCATACAAATGAATGACTGTTACTCTGTTAAATTTATTCTTTTGTAATAGAGATATATACTTTTACTAGAGTATTATTATTGCATTAAATTCTTGTTTACCTGCCACTGATGTAGCTAGAGAGCCTTCTCTTGGTTAGTGTTTCCATGGTATGTCTTTTTCTTAGGTATCTATTTTATGTTTTGATAATATCTCCTCCTCCTCCCAAAAACAGACTCATGGTTTGCCATTTGTTTTCTCAATTTTATATTCTAATTTACTGTGATCAGTCTCTCCAGTAATTTTATGACCTCTGGGTTCTATATCCTCCTTGGAAAGATTGACCTCACTTACAGTTTGTAAGTTTATTCCCCCTTTATGTTCAAGAATTTTTATAGCTGTGTACTCACAGCTTAAGCTTTCATTCCACTGAAATATTTTGCTGTGTAAGATTGAGATACTAATGTAATGTTTTGGGTGATAGGTGCTATTGACCAGCTGGTTATGATGTATTACAAGGGTTTAGAAAAATGTTAGCTGAATCTAAAGTTTTATGATATCATTAGGATAAATTTATATGCTTCCTTAGTCATTCTATCAATCATATATAAATATGAAGTAGATTATTTCAAAATTTTTGAAATTACACTGTTGTTGCTGTTTAGTTGCTAAGTCATATCCAACTCTTTTACAACCCAATGGACTGTAGTCAACCATGCTCCTCTCTCCATGTGATTTCCCAGGCAAGAATATTGGAGTGGGTTGTCATTTCCTCCTCCAGGGGCTCTTCCCTACTCAGGTGTTGAACCCAAATCTCCTGCCTTGGCTGGCAGATTCTTTACCGATGAGTGACCATGGAAGCCCCCAAATTAAAACATTTCCTTAATATTCTAATAGTCATGAGATTTATATTTGTATCAATGTAAAGCTATTTGGCTGATAGCTATAATACTGTTATATTTTCAGGTTGAATTTTACCCTGATAATATGTAATATTATCAGATATACACCACATATATACATACACCAGATATACATCAAGGTGTATATCTTTGCACTGCTTATTTATTTAACTTATATGCAGAGTACATTATGAAAAATGCCGGGTTGGATGAAACATAAGCTGTAATCAAGAAACCGGGAGAAATACCAGTAACCTCAGATATGCAGATGACACCACTCTTATGGCAGAAAGAAAAGGGGAACTAAAGAGCCTTTTGATGAAGGTGAAAGAGGAGAGTGAAAAAGCTCGCTTAAAAGTCAACATTCAAAACATTAAGATCATGGCATCTGATCTTATCACTTCATGGAATATAGATGGGGAAACAGTGGAAATAGTGACAGACTTTATTTTCTTGGGCTCCAAAGTCACAGTGGACAGTAGCTGCAGCCATTAAATTAAAAAATGCTTACTTCTTGGAAGAAAAGCTATGACAAACCTAGATAACGTATTAAAAAGCAGAGACACTTTGCCAATAAAGGTCTGTCTAGTCAAAACTATGATTTTTCCCGTAGTCATGTATAGATGTGAGAGTTGGACCATAAAGAAAGCTGAGTGCCAAAAAACTGATGCTTTTAAACTGTGTTGTTGGAGAAGACTCTTGAGAGTCCCTTGGACTGCAAGGAGATCCAAGCAGTCCATCATAAAGGAAGTCAATCCTGAAATATTCATTGGAAGGACTGATGTTGAAGCTGAAACTCCAAAACTTTGGCCACATGATGCAAAGAATTGACTCCTCGGAAAAGACCCTGATGCTGGGAAAGATTGAAGGCGGGAAGAGAAGGGGATGACAGAGGATGAGATGGTTGGATAGCATCACTGACTCAATGGACATGAGTTTGGGTAAACTCCTTGCATTGGTGATGGACAGGGAGGCCTGGTGTGCAGCAGTCCATGGGGTCGCAAAAAGTCAGACAAGACTGAGCAACTGAACTGAACTGAACTGAATCTGATAGGGATTGCACGGAATGTGTATGGTTATTTTAAGAATACAGATTCTTTCAATTCAATAATATAAATATCTTCCTATCTTTGAAGTCTCTCATTTGATTTTTTAAATCCAGGACACATTTTCTCCCCTCTTCTAACTTCAAGTGTTTCTTAATATAATCTGGGTTTTATTTTCACATTATTATCATATAATTGTTCTTGATTTACATGTTTTTAAAGAAGAATGTTTAAGCCATGTTTTTCAACTTTATAACCACATTTCTAAGGCTTAAAATTAGAATCTCTACTTTTAAGTGGTTTGAGTTCACTTCAAAATCATTCTGTAACTTCCTTGTGGCTTACCTTATTATTTCAGACTTTCTGTGATGAGTAGACTATGTATTTGAGAATTTCTTTCATGCCATGGGAAAATCTGCTATGCTTTTTGAGTCCTTGAATATGTGAAGCTATTATTTTTCTAATAATTTCAGTAATGCAATAAATGAGTATCTTTTTATAGCAAATTAAGAGTTTGAAGGATTTTTCCATGGTTGATTCCAAGTATAATATCACCTATTTTTATAATTTTTAATTCAAAAATTTTTTTTCATCGAGATCACATTAAACTTTTATCTAACACTTGGTCTTCTGGATGCAGTCATCATGGACAGATGTGAAACCTTTAAATACATATGTAGTTATAACTCTAGTTGAAACTCTTGGCTACCTTATTTCCAATTGTCATTTTATTTGCATAAGCATATATATAGTTTGAAAATGGTTGACAGTAGAGACTATTTGTGATTACATATATTTATCATGAAACTTTAAGCTTGTACCTCAAAAAATTAAATACTAATTTAACAATTTTGTGTCTATAGTACTATTAATGTGCACATTAAATATTAATGAAGTTCAAATTCTTTCCAAACACTTTTAGAAAAATAAGCACACACACATGAGTTTTTCTTTTTGGTTCCAAGAAGTCCGCACTCTGGTTTTCTGACTTTGTCATCTGTTAGGCTGTAAGCAAGGATCATATCTGACCCATTACCATTGTAATCTTCCTGTATGCGGGATCACACAGTGTCAAAAATTTTGTAGCTGCTCAGTAGATGGTTATGGAATGATCACCTGGGCTAAGAATGACTCCCACATGTGCTAAGTATACAAATGCTGAGGTAGGTATCTGGAAGGAGAAATTCATCTGCTAAAGTCACACAACCTTCATTTTAGATCAGTAAAATAGCAGTGCAGTCTCTTTCTTGCACTCCAAAGTTCAGAATAATGCTGTGCAGCCCAAAGTTCCATGGCTTCCCTATGGGAGCTGTCACAGGAATTGGGAAGATGGGGAGGGGAGAAGATACGGCTTGATATTCCCAAAATAACTTGACTCAACTTAAATTTATTTTTTCACACAAATTAAAAACAAATGATAAACACAGGAAAACAAACCAAGATAAAGTTTAAAAGTCACATCCCTGTACAATGTTGTCTTCTTTATGTTACCTGTTACTATCTTTAACTGAATTTACATATGCATGTAATAATCTTTTCCTTTTGTCTTCTAGCAGGAAATAAGTCTCTAAATGTGAGCATAGTTTATACTCATAATAAAGAAAAATCCATTTAAAAATTTTTCATTAAGATAATGAATAAATCATATTAAATACATTTATAGGTATTAAATGTCTATGATTCATTTAATATTACTATTAATTGATATTTTTAGCTTTTATCTTAAAAATTTCATGAGGATTGTAAAACCCCACAGCCTGGGACAGAGTTGAGTGAGACAGGACACTCCATTTCCAGGTAAAACTTTAGCTGCCTTATCCATCTTGGAGCACAGCATGGCTTTGATAAACAAGGTCAATTTTGGCAGGGTATAATTATTGAAGTGTCCACAAGATGGCAGATCCAGAGTCTCAGATGATTTATTCATTGACACATGGCAAATATGCCCACTAAGACTCATTTTATAACACTGATTGGCCAAATTGATTGCAACAGTTAAAATTAACATACTTTAAATAAAACAGACAGACAAGCAAACCCCCCACAGCTTTCTGTGATCTGTCTGTATTAGAATCCATGTCACAGTGAAGCCTTTAAGACAACAGTCTCATGCCATACTATATTGGTTACTAAAAGAATAATCAAAGCACTAATACGGTTCAGTTCTTCCTAATTATCTGAAAGTAAATAACTTTCTTCATATACATAACTCATAAACAGAGTTATAGTGTAATAATTTGCTTCTCACAAAATATATGAAAACCATATTTTTTAGAATTGTCTTATCCATAAAGTGGAAAATAACACTCTTTCTGCTCCCATAGTGTTGGGAAAGAAATATCTCCTCCTCTCACAGAAGGCCGCATAGTTCACAGACTGATAGATGATTAAGCCCTATAGAAAAGTTGAAAGGACAGTTGGATGAATACCTAGGGAATCCTCACCTCAATTTCTACTGTTACGTCTTGCTTTTTCTTTGTATATACACAGGTATATTATTTGCATTTATATATCTATTATTCTTTATTTATGTTCTATATATTATGTATTTTATATATTTAATGTATATATACATATAAAGCACAGAGAAGCTGGCTTTTTGCTGAACATTTTCAGCATGATGGAGATATCATGACACTTCTCCCATAAATACTGCAGAATAATCTCCAAAAATAGGAATGTACTTCTACCTAAGCAAAATATCATTATTGCTCCTAAAAATAACATTGGTTTATTAATATCTAATGTATATTTTATGTTCAAACGTCCCCAATCATCCTAAGAACATTTTGCCAACATGATACATAAAAGATTACGTACTGTACTTTCTCATTTTATTTAAAAACATCTTATTTAAGCTGGTCTTCCCTCTTCCTTTAAGTTTTTCATGACATTAAATTCCAGAATGCGATAGCATGATGCACATTCTGTGTTTGTGTGACATTTCTTTGTGATTTGTTATTGTCATTTTGTTTAGTTGCTAAATCATGCCCAACTCTTTTGTAAGCCCTAGACTGTACCCACCAGGTTCCACTGTCCATGGGATTTCCCAGGCAAAAATATTGGAGGATGTTTCCAGTTCTTTCTCCAAGGGATCTTCCTGACACAGGGATCAAACCTACCTCTCCTGCACTGCAGACAGATTCTTTACCACTGAGCCAACAGTGAAGGTTTGAGTAAACATTTTTTTGAAAATGTTACATAGGACATTACATATTTCTTTATACAACATATAAGGAGATAAATAATGTCAGATTGTTCTATAATCAGTGATGCTAAGTTTAATCACTTTGAAAAAATGGTACCCTATATAACATTATAAAACTGCTTTTTTGTAATTAATAAATATACTTTGTCTTAGAGATTTTATAGAGTATCTGCTTTATATAAACTTTTACTCCTTGTTCTTGATATCATCTTTTGAAGCTTTTTTGTAAAGTGAAATGTTAAAAATATTAATTTATGTATTCATTCCACAGATACTGACAATGTTTTCCATGTGCAAAAATTTGTGTTAACATGTAATATAAAGAATAACAGGAATAACATGCTACTTCATTCAAGAAACAAACTATAGTGCATAAAAAACTATTAATGACTAGACATAGAGTTTAAAAATTAAAAAATATATTTTAGGAAGAGCCAGAAAGCAAATTTACACAATGCTATGATGGAAAAGAATTATGCGTGAGTATAACTTAGACAGAGTGACTAGAGAAATTTTATTACAGAGGTGACTTATAAACAGACCTTGAAGTATAAATGGGGGGCAAGAAGTGTGGGACGTGGTGAATTAAGTGCTTGGAAAGAAGGTAAGATAGAGATCAGAACAACCTAAATAATTTTTTAAAGATCATTCTGCCTACAATGTTGAGAATCAATTTTACGAGTGTAATTTTAAATACAAGAAGACTTGTTAGAAAGGTACTAAATTAATCCAAGTGAGGGAAAAGGTTGGGGCTAATGAAGGTGGTGAAAAATCACAGGAGATATAACTGATCCAATAGCATCAGTTAAACATGGCATTATATTATCTGAAAATGTTTATATCAATGACATAGTTTAAAATTATAAATATTTTAATCATTTATTTTTAAGAAATGAGGAGACTCCTATTGAGTTCCAGTGGATTTTTTGATAATAACATTGTTTCTTATTTTGTTTCAGCCTGTGTATGTGTATTTGACTGTGTATGTATGCACTTGATTATATGTGCACACATGCTCATGTGTGTGTACATTGTGGCAGAGGGTAAACAAAAATATTGAGGAACTGACTATTGATTCAAGTATAGCCACTACTTCCTCCTGCCCCCACTTTATTGAGATACAATTGACATAACACACATGTTTAAGGTGTACAATGTGATGATTAGATACATGTATGCAGAGTTGCCCTTTGAACAACTTGAGGGCTCATGGCATCCACCTTCTGTGCAGTTGAAAATTTGAGTATATATATATATATATATACACACTNACACATGCTCATGTGTGTGTACATTGTGGCAGAGGGTAAACAAAAATATTGAGGAACTGACTATTGATTCAAGTATAGCCACTACTTCCTCCTGCCCCCACTTTATTGAGATACAATTGACATAACACACATGTTTAAGGTGTACAATGTGATGATTAGATACATGTATGCAGAGTTGCCCTTTGAACAACTTGAGGGCTCATGGCATCCACCTTCTGTGCAGTTGAAAATTTGAGTATATATATATATATATATATACACACTTTTCTCTTTCTGAGTGTGTATATATATGCATATATTTGTATATGCTCTCTCTATATATATGTGTGAGTGTATGTATATATATATTAATATGTATATATGTACATGGGTTTCTCAGGTGGCACTAGTGGTAAAGAGCCCGCCTGCCAATGCAGGAGATGCGAGTTTGATCCCTAGGTTGGGAAGATGCTCTGAAGGAGAGTATGGCAATGCACTCCAGTATTCTTGCTTGGTGAATCCCAAGGATAGAGGAGCCTGGCAGGCTACTGTCTACAGAGTCACAAAGAGTCGGGTGTGACTGAAGCGACTTTGCATGCATGCAAATATATATACATCTCTCTTTCTCTCTGTGTGTGTGTATATATCCTCTATATGTATGTGTGTGTGTGTATATCCTCTATATATGTGTGTGTGTGTGTGTGTTTGTATACATATACACATATTTCTTCGTGTGTGTGTATATATAATGTACATACGTGTATGTATATATATATATTCTCTTCTTTATCCATTTACTTGTTGAACTTCTAGGTTGTTTCCATGTCTTGGCTACTGTGAATAAGGCTGCAGTGAACAAGGGGGTACAGATTTCCTTCAGGTGCATACTTAGAAATGGAATTGCCAGATCATATGAACAATGGAAACAGTGAGAGCTTTATCTTTTGGGGCTCCAAGATCACTGCAGATGGTGATCGCAGCCATGAAATTAAAAGACACTTGCTCCTTGGAAGAAAAGTTATAACCAACCTAGACAGCATATTAAAAAGCAGAGATGTTACTTTGCCAACAAAGGTCTGTCTAATCATAGCTATGGTTTTTCCAGTAGTCATGTATGGATGTGAGAGCTGGACTATAAAGAAAGCTGAGCACTGAAGAATTGATGCTTTTGAACTGTGGTGTTGGAGAAGACTCTTGAGAGTCCCTTGGACTGCAAGGAGATCCAACCAGTCCATCCTAAAGGAAATCAGTCCTGAATGTTCATTGGAAGGACTGATGTTGAAGCTGAAACTCCAATACTTTGGCCACCTATGCAAAGAACTGACTCATTTGAAAAGACCCTGATGCTGGGAAAGATCGAAGGTGGGAGGAGAAGGGGATGACAGAGGATGAGCTGGTTGGATGGCATCACTGACTCAATGGACATGAGTTTGAGCAAACTCCGGGAGTTGGTGATAGATGGGGAGGCCTGGTGTGCTGTAGTCCACGGGGTCACAAAGAGTCGGACACAACTGAGTGACAGAACTGAACTGATGGTAGATTCATTTTTAATTTTTAAAGGAACCTCCATACTGTTCCCACAGTGGCTGTACCAAATTATAGTCCCTGCAACACTGCACAAGAATTTTCTTTACTCCACAACCTCACCAACGCTTACTGTTTTTGTCTGTTAAGCAATAACCATTCTAATATGTGTGAAGTGATATCTCACTGCAGTGTTCATTTGTATTTCTCTGATGATTTGTGATGTTGAGCGTCTCTTCACATACCTGCTGGCCTTTGTATGTCTTCTTTGGAAAAATGTCTGTTCAAGTCCTTTGTTTATTTTTTAATGAGTTGGTTTTTTTTTGTTTTTTTTGTTTTTTTTTTTGCTATTGAGTTGTGTGAGTTCCTTATATATTTTGGATGTTAAATCATCAGAACATGGTTTGTAAATATTTCCCCCCATTACATATATTGCTTTTTTAATTTTTCTGACTATTTCTTTTACTATTCAGAAGATTTTTAGTTTATATAATTTTACTTGTCTACGTTTTCTTTTTTTGTTTGAGCTTTCTGTGTCAAGCAAAGCTTGAGATATTCTTACAAGGAATTTTATATTTACAAATGTCCTAAAATATGTATGTGTACATTATCTGCATCTTATTATCTTTCATTCCCCCTTTCACAATAGACACATAAGAAAAAATTATGACATGTCTACGAACAAAATTATCCACAAAACAGAAGTAGAGTGTAGATGCAGAAAATAAACTTACGGTTACCAGGGTACAGGTGGGGGAGGGTAAATTGGAAGATTGGGACTGACACTTTTACACTTCAGTTCAGTTCAGTTCAGTCGCTCAGTCATGTCCGACTCTTTGAGACCCCAGGAATCACAGAATGCCAGGCCTCCCTGTCCATCACCAACTCCCAGAGTTCACTCAAACTCACATCCATCGAGTCCCCATCCAGCCATCTCATCCTCTGTTGTTCCCTTTTCCTCCTGCCCCCAATCCCTCCCTCTTTTCCAGTGAGTCAACTCTTTGCATGAGGTGGCCAAAGTACTGGAGTTTCAGCTTTAGCATCATTCCTTCCAAAGAACACCCAGGGCTGATCTCCTTTAAAATGGACTGGTTGGATCTCCTTGCAGTCCAAGGGACTCTCAAGAGTCTTCTCCAACACCACAATTCAAAAGCATCAATTCTTCGGTGCTTAGCTTTCTTCACAGTCCAACTCTCACATCCATACATGACCACTGGAAAACCATAGCCTTGACTAGACGGACCTTTGTTGGCAAAGTAATGTCTCTGCTTTTCAATATGCTGTCTAGTTTGGTCAGAACTTTTCTTCCAAGGAGTAAGAGTCTTTTAATTTCATGGCTGCAGTCACCATCTGCAGTGATTTTGGACCCCAAAAGAATAAAGTCTGTCACTGTTTCCATTGTTTCCCCATCTATTTGCCATGAAGTGATGGGACCAGATGCCATGATCTTCGTTTTCTGAATGTTGAGCTTTAAGCCAACTTTTTCGCTCTCCTCTTTCACTTTCATCAAGAAGCTTTTTAGTTCCTCTTCACTTCCTGCCATAAGGGTGGTGTCATCTGCATATCTGAGGTTATTGATATTTCTCCTGGCAATCATGATTTCAGCTTGTGCTTCTTCCAGCCCAGGATTTCTCATTATGTACTCTGCATAGAAGTTAAATAAGCAGGGTGACAATATACAGCCTTGACGTACTCCTTTTCCTGTTTGGAACCAGTCTGTTGTTCCATGTCCAGTTCTAACTGCTGCTTCCTGACCTGCATATAGGTTTCTCAAGAGGCAGATCAGGTGGTCTCGTATTCCCATCTCGTGAAGAATTCTCCACAGTTTATTGTGATCCACACAGTCAAAGGCTTTGGCATAGTCAATAAAGCAGAAACAGATGTTTTTCTGGAACTCTCTTGCTTTTCTGATGATCCAGAAGATGTTGGCAGTGTGATCTCTGGTTCCTCTGCCCTTTCAAAAACCAGCTTGAACATCTGGATGTCCATAGTTCATGTACTGTTGAAGCCTGGCTTGGAGAACTTTGAGCATTACTTTACTAGTGTGTGAGATGAGTGCAATTGTGCAGTTGTTTGAGCATTCTTTGGCATTGCCTTTCTTTGGGATTGGAATGAAAACTGACCTTTTCCAGTCCTATGGCCACTGC
>SJYO01019558.1:0-35615 GCA_006410555.1 Capra ibex | reverse complement strand
ATCATCTTTCAGGATTTGAAATAGCTCAACTGGAATTCCATCACCTCCACTAGCTTTGTTTGTAGTGATGCTTTCTAAGGCCCACTTGACTTCACATTCCAGGATGTCTGACTCTAGATGAGTGATCACACTATCGTGATTATCCGGGTCATGAAGATCTTTTTTGTACAGTTCTTCTGTGTATTCTTGCCACCTCTTCTTAATATCTTCTGCTTTTGTTAGGTCCATACCATTTCTGTCCTTTATTGTGCCCATCTTTGCATGAAATGTTCTCTTGGTATCTCTAATTTTCTTGAAGAGATCTCTAGTCTTTCCCATTCTGTTGTTTCCCTCTATTTCTTTGCATTGATCGCTGAGGAAGGCATTTTTATTTCTTCTTGCTATTCTTTGAAACTCTGCATTCAGATGCTTATATCTTTCCTTTTCTCCTTTGCTTTCGCTTCTCTTCTTTTCACAGCTATTTGTAAGGCCTCCACAGACAGCCATTTTACTTTTTTGCATTTCTTTTCCACGAGGACGGTCTTGGTCCCTGTGTCCTGTGCAATGTCATGAACCTCAGTCCATTGTTCATCCACTACTTTATATAAAATAGATAACTAATAAGGATTTACTGTATAGCACAGAGAACTCTACTCAATACTCTGTAGTGACCTGTATATGTATATGTAAAACAGATTCACTTTGCTATTCACCTCTGAAACTAACACAACATTGTAAATCAACTATACCAAAAAAAATTTTTTTTAAATTATGTCTTGGCTTTATGCCATCCATACCAAGAAAAGAAAAGAAAAGAAAAGATCAGGTTGTGGATATTTCAAAAGAATCAATTATATCTCTGAACCAGTTTCAATTCACTCCTGATTTAGCTTCTTTTCTCTTTCAAGTTTGCCTAAATTCTGACCTCTGGAACTGTCTTCTGAATTTATCCCTGTTTTGATCACTCTGTCTAAATCTTCCTGCTCTTAGAGGCATGAGAAGGACACTTTGCCCTTGTACTCATTCCTTGTACTCTGAGTCCCAATCTCTGGCTCTGCGTCATCTCAGTAGGTCCTCCCTGGCCTAGAATTCAGACAGATGAATACATGCTTGATTGCTATGTCCTCAAAAAATAAGCCTAATATCTCTAGGCTTGTTATAATAGACATTGAAATAACTCAATAAATGCTCATTATGTCATTAACAAATTACTCATTTTCAAATTATAAGGAAACTCTTTTTTTGAAGGGGTGCTCCCTTCAAAATTTCACTGCTGTTTTTTTTGCGAATGCCCTCAAATGTTGGCACATGTACATTTGCATAACTAATTTAATATTTACTTTCAGCATCAAATTTGGGGAACCAGTGGGTGATCAAGTGAGATATTGCCATTTAATCCTTTTTAAAAAGTAGTTGTGCTATGTATGCTGTGCTAAGTCACTAAGTCATATCCAACTCTGTGACCCCATGGACTACAGCCCACCAAGCTCCTCTGTCATGGGATTCTCCAGGCAAGAATCCTGGAGAGGGTTGCCATGCCCTCCTCCAGAGGACAGTCCTGACCCAGGGATGGAACTCACATCTCCTAAGTCTCCTGCACTGGTAGGCATGTTCTTTACCACTAGTGCCAATATATAAAATACCCTCCTCTGTTCCCCTGAATCAGTAGGGGAATGGTCCTTATTAACCCTAACCCTTATTCTGAGGACCATCTCAAAAAACAAATCTATTCCAAGATACAAATTTCAGATTGATCTTTCTAGGCAGAAAACACACTTGTTTTGCTTCACCCATCCTCATCAGGTAAAGCCACTTCTTGCCCCTGACCGGGCACCTTCCTACTCCTTAAATATGCAAAGCTCAAGTAGAATGCAGTGTACTTCCAGGAAAATTTTGTAATACATGTAATAAAAGTATTTGCTGGCTGTCAGACAAACTGTGTGACAATATAAGTGTTTTTCTTATAGCTGACATCACAAAAGAGGAAGTGTTACGTGTAAGAATGTGGAAATAAGGTTTAAAATCTGAGATTTGCACTCAGGAAATGTGATTCAAGCTGTGATTTTATGGATTGGAAAATATTACTTCTTTCAGCTTTAGAAATCTTTGGATTTTTATTCATCAGGGTTTTCTTTTTCTTAGTGCATTCTTGGCGCAAAAGCAGCCCTGGAGCGAGAAACATTAAGAACAGAGTTAGAATGAAGATTTGATTTTTACAAAGAATAGCATTTATAAGCATGTTCTATTCCTCTATTTGGCATTCTATTTGCACTATGGAAGAATAAGGACAGGGTGATTTTGTTCTGGGAGTTCTAGGTCACTTGCATCCTAGAAGCTCTGAAAATATTCTTTGTGATGTTTTAAAATTTTTTCTTCTATAAATAGAGAGAAATTATTATTCCTGAGATATATGATATATATAGGTCAAGTCAACATGTGAGAGAATCGGAAATTTTGGAATCGGCTCACAACAAAATTATCAAGTCAGTGACGTGTGTCTTTTGAAATGTAAACTTTCTCTGATGTAGACTTTCTAAATTGACCTTTGCTACTGGGCTGAGTGCAGTTCATTGTCCTTGGACAAGTATTCCCACCCTCTCTCCTTCCCCTAAGTTTGACGCAAGGAGAGTTTCCATTAAGTTTATTTAGAAATCCTTTAAGGAGATGAGAGTAAGATTGGGGATAATATTAAGAAATGGACATGAACAAGGCAATGAAAACTCTCTCATACAATAGATAAATATTAACACTCTTGAAACTCAGCATTCCCAGTGTTGCTGACTCATGAGGGAGGGATCTGGGGCATCACAAGACAGCAGCAGCATTGGGGAGTGACACTGGCTGGAACTTGACACTGCTGCGAGTTTAAAAAATGTGTAAAGTGCTCAGTGTGAGCCTCTGACAGTAACATTTCAATGCATATCAATTGCTACACTTTTTATAATTATCTTTCTGAAGGGAGTCGAAGACATCAAAAGAAAGATTTCAGGTTCAAATTAGGATTTTAAGAATGAGAAAGTAAAAGGGGAATTCTCACTCACTGAGCCACTATCATATGGCAGAGACATTGTAAAGAACTTAACTGGATGGTCAAACTAATGTTCCACAGCCCTGCGAAAGACATGTAATTTTATATAACTAAAGCCACTTTATAAATATGGGAACTGACAGACAGAGGTTACTATTTAGCTACGTCCTCACGTTCAAATTGAAGAAGAGCACAGATTATAACCCAGTTCTTTTTTACTTCGAGATCTATTTTACCATTTCCAATGCCTTACTGATAAGCTTTAAATCAGACCCTAATCAGCAGAATGCACTGCTGTCTACTGATGAGAGTTAAGTTTTAGAGTTATCTTCTAGTGTGTTTTAGAACAGCTGATCACAAAGGCAATCAAATGTACATCCAAGTGATGAATTTGAGCCAACAGGTACTATCGAGAACTTGTTACCTGCTGGTTGAATGGCAAGTTATCAGCATTTATGGTGTCTGACTTCATCTGAGCAAACCCATTTTTATTCCCTGAGATGCGCTGATAACTCCTCATCCTCAATCTAAGACCTTGATTACAGCACACAACACAAAGTCCTCTTCCACAGGTTTTCTTTATACTGGTACTTCCACTTGCTCTTTTGAGTAAAAATTTTTAACGCCATTGCTCTATTAGATTCCTATTCTCCAGGATAGGTATACCAAATTTGTCTGTTCCAGACCCATTTAAAAAAATCTGTTGTATGTATACTTTCAATATACACTTAAACTTTCTGATCTTTTATGCAAATTAGAAAGAAGTGTCTCTCCTTGACTTGTGTGTCAGAAATTTGTCCCAATGTAACAGTTTTAGTAGAACAATCATTTTTTTAATTTGCTTACTGAAACAAACATATGAATCTCCCCTGTCTGTCATACAGATGCCATGCTTTTGTGCAGTGCGCCGCCTAATAATCCAAAGAGTTGGCTATGAATAGTCAATAATTATTTATCAGACATGTATGTGCTATGATAATTTCAGTAAATACAAAAAGAAAGGCCAATCTTCTTTGTTTCATGGAGCTTAGACTTTGTAGAAATCACAAATAATATTAAAAAAGATAAATGAGGAAAATATATATGAAATTATAGTAAATTCTAAGGAGGAAAAAGTAAAGCAATGAAGTTAAATATAAAATGTCAGTTTTTAGGATTTACATATATCAACATATTATGCACATCATGAAGTATACACAAAAATAAAAATTAAAGAGATTAGATGAAAATAAAGATGAATGGCAGTTCTAATATTATCCTCAGCAGATGGTCTTGCACCTCTATCTGTGGACCGTGGCTGAAGAGTTGCCTTGCTACTAATGTGCAATAGGATTTTCTGTGATGTTAAATGCTCATTCTGTGCTGACCATAGATTGAGTCTTCAAAATGTGTCCAGTGAGACTGAGGAACTGAATTTTAAATTTTCTTTAAAATTTAAATAGCCTAAATGACTAGTGGCTATCAGACAGCATAGCTGTAGAGGAAGTGAAGTTCTGCTAAGGATACAGTGTCTGAGGCAAATAGAACTTTGCCTCTGCACTTTATCTTTGAGATCCCATTTTAATTTCAGACCATAAACTTAGCCCATTTTAACCTGGATTAATGATATGCTCTCTCCCTTCAGTCTAACTTTTTCCTCCTGAATTCCAGGATGCTTAATTAACTCTGCCGAACTATGTTCACTGCACCCCTGCGGGCTGTTATCTCCTAACTGTGGGTCTGTGTTATCCCTGGCTTTCACTGTGTGGTCTCACATTCTCTGGCTCCAGATATTGCCATGTGCTACCTCTCTACCAGCTCCTTCAGGTGTCCTTAGATCCCCTCTGCCATAGCAAGGCTGTCTCCCGATCATCTGAATCTCTAGAAATTGATTTTGCAACAGTTAAGATGTTAATATTAGTCCTGGGATGATGTTTGTATTGTGAACTTTTTCTGCATCTCCAGACACTCCTGGGAGCTTAATTAAACAGTAGTCCTCTCTTCCAGTCTCATCTTAAACCATCGTTTGATGCCAATATGTTCTATTGAACAGCTTCAAAAACCCCTTCTAAGAGAGTGCTTCTATGTTTAATATTGAATTATTTAGGAGTTTCTTGGAGAAAAGGTGGTATGAAAACATTTGGTTCAAGGACAGCTGACTCAGGCTGTACACAGTTTCTCCAGGCTGCTGCCACTCCAAGGAAAGCCTCATTAGAAGGACACCTATGCTATAAGAGGTTATCAAAAGCATCCCAAAAGGAGGAGAATGGTAAACAGCTTCAAATAAGCAGCTCTTTTGTCCCCCAAAGTTCTGTGCACACCTGGACAAACAGCTCATATCAGGAGGTGCTTTATTCGAAGTACATGACCACACACATTACACATCCCCAGCAGGTCATCCAGAAGCCCTAAATATAGAAAGAAAGATCAAAACTCCTGAAATCAGCCTGCGGCTTGCTCATCCAAACAGCAGGTGAGGCATCAAAGGTTGAGAAATTTTTTCAGGTATACACCACATGAACCTAGTAAGACTGATGTGAAATAATGAGGAAGTCCAAGCAAAGATATTAAAAATAAGCTTGAACAAAAAAAGATTTACATGGAGTAAGAGTTACATAAAAAAATTATTTTATTTTGGGGAACACAATGACAAAGTCATGATACTATAAAGCAGAGTAAAATAATACAAAAGAAACAAAAAGATATGAATTATATAAGAGAAACAAATTAATTAGAAAACTTCACAAAGAATAGTATTGATGAATACCTACAAGAATTGATTCTTTAAATAAACCAATAAAATAGGAAAATGTTTAATTAAAAATATTGAGAATGAGAAAGTGGTTATAATTCACAAGAGGATATTATATGAAGTTCTAGAATAATTATGTTTTAATACCTTGATGAAATGAATAGCATTGAAAGAATATATAAATAATTATCATGGCTAAGAGATAAAGAATCAACCTGCCAATACTGGAGAGGTGCATTTGATCCCTGAGTTGGGAAGATCCCCTGGCAATCCATTCAGCATTCTTGACTAGAAAATCCCATGAACAGAGGAGCCTGGTGTGCTACAGTCCCTGGGGTCACAGGTCGGACATGACTTAGCGACTAAAGCCTCCAAACCATAAGCTGAAAAATGAATCAGAAATCTGTATAAAAATTTGCTCCAAGGTAGTTTTAAAGAAACTTCGTATAATCTTTGGGTAACAAATAATACTCATGATATTTAACAATCCCTGATTTAAAAGTATTTTCAGCCACACCAAATAAAGTCTTTATGAGACTAAGGGTCATGAGCCACACCAGGACCCATCTGCATTGGCAGGACCACTTGCGCCTCCAGGAGCATCTATACTACCACATTCAAAAGAAGAGAGAAGCTAGTGTTCCGTCAGTTCAGTCGCTCAGTCGTGTTTGACACTTTGTGACCCGATGGACTGCAGCATGCCAGGCCTCGCTGTCCATCATCAACTCCGAGTTTACTCAAACTCATGTCCATTGAGTTGGTGATGCCATCCAGCCACCTCATTCTCTGTCGTCCCCTTCTCCTCCCACCTTCAATGTTTCCCAGCATCAGGGTCTTTTCCAATGAGTCAGTTCTTCGCATCAGGTGGCCAACGTATTGGAGATTCAGCATCAGTCCTTCCAATGAATATTCAGGATTGATTTCCTTTAGGATGGATTGGTTGGATCTCCTTGCAGTCCAAGGGACTCTCAAGAGTCTTCTCCAACACCACAGTTCAAAAGCATCAGTTCTTCAGTGCTCAGCTTTCTTTATAGTCCAGCTCTCACATCCATACATGACTACTGGAAAAATCATAGCTTTGATTAGACGGACCTTTGTTGGCAAAGTAATGTCTCTGCTTTTTAGTATGCTGTCTAGGTTGGTCATAACTTTTCTTCCAAAGAGCAAGTGTCTTTTAATTTCATGGCTGCAGTCACCATCTGCAGTGAGTTTGGAGCCCCCCAGATTAAAGTCTGTCACTGTTTCCACTGTTTCCCCATCTATTTGCCATGAAATGATGGGACCAAATGCCATGATCTTCATTTTCAGAATGTTGAGTTTTAAGCCAACTTTTTCACTCTCCTCTTTCATTTTCATCAAGAGGTTGCTTAGTTCTTCACTTTTGGCCATAAGGGTGGTGTCATCTGCATATCTGAGGTTAATGATATTTCTCCCAGCAATCTTTATTCCAGCTTGTGCTTCATCTAGCCCAGCGTTTCTCATGATGTCCTCTGCATAAAAGCTAAATAAACAGGGTGACAATATACAACCTTGATGTACTCCTTTCCCTATTTGGAACCAGTTCTATGTCCAGTTCTAACTGTTGCTTCCTGACCTACATACAGATTTCTCAAGAGGCAGGTCTAGTGGTCTGGTATGCCCATCTCTTTAACAGTTTTCCACAGTTTCTTGTGATCTCACAGTGAGCTTCCCTTGTGACTCAGCTGGTAAAGAATCTGCCTGCAATACAGGAGACCTGGGTTCAATTCCTGGGTTGGGAAGATCCCCTGGAGAAGGGAAAGGCTACCCACTCCAGTGAGTTGAACACGACTGAGTGACTTTCACACAGTCAAAAGCTTTGGCATAATCAATAAAGCAGAAGTAGATGTTTTTCTGGAACTTTCTTGCTTTCTTTGATGATCAAACGGATATTGGCAATTTGGAGAAAAGGAAAGATATACCCATTTGAATGCAGAGTTCCAAAGAATAGCAAGGAGAGATAGGAAAGCCTTCCTTAGCAATCAATGCAAAGAAATAGAGCAGAACAATAGAATGGGAAAGACTAGAAATCTCTTCAAGAAAATCAGAGACACCAAGGGAACATGCAAAGGCGGGCATAACAAAGGACAGAAATTGTATGGACCCAGCAGAAGCTAGTGTTAGGATCTAGGAAACACAGATCATATTTTTAGGGCAAGTGAAGAATGAAAACAACCTGAAAATGAGGTAGACACATGTATATTATCTTCCCAGGATCACCAAAGTTCTGAACAAACAAATGTGAATGGGAAATATTTCAAAGGGCTTTGGACAAAAGCAAAATTAAATAGATGTAAGAAATGGTATAACCTCCCAAATAGTGTAATTGGTTAAAAAAAAGAAACACAAGATCTGACCTTCTCACCCTAAGCTAAAGAATTTATAAATTTTTTAAAAGGTAAGCAGTTGTATGATATTGAAAGACATGCTCAAAATAATAAAGAATTAATTGTAAAAGGATACATTTTTAAAAGCACATGTGAGCAATAATAAATTAGGGTTTTCAAGATTAGTGTTTATACCTGTTACTATTGAATTTAGTGGCATAAGGGAGCAAAGATTTTGGTATTTTTGCAGATTCTGAGGTCCGGAGTCTCCAGCACACAGCTGAGATGACACATTTGTGCTCCATGAAGTCTGGGACCTCAAGGGAAGACCTGAAAGGCTGGAGGCTGTTCACTTGCCTGGGGGCAGACATTGCCTGGAGGCTCCTTCACTTACAAGTGCAGAGGCTGGGCTGAGATAACTGAAAGGCTGGACTCGGTTGGGACCTTACTGGTGTGTCTATGCCGTCTCATCACACTGCTCAGGTATCTCCCAGTAGGACGGCTGGGTTATGAAAAGGGGACTTCCAAAAACAAGCATTTCAAGAGAAGCAGCCAGAAGGTGCATGACTTTTATGATCTAGCTTAGAAGTTACTATTATTTGTTACTATTACTTCCATCTATTTAATTTTGCTTTTGTCTAAAGCTTTTTGAAATATCTTCCAATCACCTTTGTTTATTCAGAACTTCAGTGATACTGGGAAGATAATATACTTCTGTCTACCTAATTTTAGATTGTTTTCATTCTTCAGTTGCCCTAAAAATAACATGGTCTGCATTTCCTAGATCTTAACTTTATTGGCTGAAACACAGGTTATCTCATCCACATTCAAAGGGGGAGTTGTATACTCCATCTCTCCTTGAGAACTTATCTAAACCTCTATAAAAACAGATGATGCAGAAACAAAAACTAAAAGCATAAACAAACAAGTCAATCATTTTATTTACTACAGAGTATCATTTACAAGGAAGCTATAACTGTTAAGTATCTCTTTGAGATAAAAAAATGATATCAAAAACATAATGCAGGACATTTTCCTCTTTAATTTTTCAAGTCAAGTTTCAAAAAATATAAAAGATCTAATTTCCATACAAATTAAGGTTAACCTAATATATTTAATTAAACATTTTACACAGTAGGAAAATGCATATTTTTCATGAGTCAACTGATAATTTCAAAATTAACATATGTTAGGCCACAAAGGAAATGTCAATAAAATCCTCAAAGCATAAATTGTATGGGCCATTTTCTCTGCCTCTATACTTCTGGTAATAAAACTAAAGATAAATTGGAAAAAATAAATGTTTAACTAACATTTAAAAGCAATAACACAGCAATTAAAAAATCTTTTAAATATCATGTGTCAAAGAGGAAATCAAAACTGCAATTATAAGCTCTTTACTAATTAGAGAAAATGACAACACACAGTTAGCTCTGAACTCAGAAGAAAATAAGTATATACTTATTTTATATATTTAATTCCTATCCACAAGTGTTCTGGGAGGAAAGTTCCAATATTACTATAATTCTGTCTATTTTTCTATCTACCTATCAATCATCTATCTGTAATACAATCTATCATCTATATATCTATTCAACTTTCCGTCTTTACTTCTTTTGTCTGTGTATATTACAGTTGGCATAATAGGAAGTAATTTAAATGCTTGGCAATCAACAGGACATCAATTCAATGTACAGGACATTACTTAAATAAGTTTCAGAAACTCCATGTAATATAATTGTATGTAGCTGTTGTATGAACATGGAGAAATCATTATGCTATCGTAAGGTAAAATAGAAGACCTGAAAGAAGGATACAGAACACAATTTTGCTTGGATGTAGGAAACTTAGAAGGATGTTTCAGAAGTGCCAGTATCCATGCCACTGTGGAGGATAACTTCTCTATGGAAACCCTCAGTTGACAGCCAATAGGACTGTATCAGATGATGTAAGTATAACTGCTTAAAGAACACCAAATGCACACGAAGGCAAACCACCCTGAGTTATAAACAACAGAAGCAAGCAATAGTAGGGTTAAATCCCCAAAGACTGAAGACATTGTAAGTTTCACAATTAAAATACAGAATATCTGGACATGGCCCACTTCAGGAAATTACAAAGGAAACAAAGGAACTACAAAGGAAACGAAAACGATAGACTGCAGCAGACAGAATGGAAGCTGAATGGAATGTGAACAACATGGTGAAAAAAAGTCCACTCAAGGGATAAACAGCAGACTAAGTGTAACTGAAAAAAGTATAATATGAGCTGGAGATATACAGAAATAATAGATATATAAATACATGTGCACACGTTTTAGTCTGTATTTATAAAACTTACACAGAATGCAGCAAGAACTATAAGGAAATGAGGACTCTGAAAGAGCAACGCAGAGACATGGTGAATAGAATCAAGTTGGCATCCACAAAGGGTAAAATCCAAATTGAGTAGAGGCTTTATTTAAAGAATAAATGACTTCAAATTTTTCAAAATTGATGAGGCTTTGGCCCAAGCTGGTAATCGAAGAGCAAGGTATGACTGAACACATGGTAATGAAAAAGCACATAACTCAAGAGAGAAAGAGGGAGCGGGAGGGAGAAACAGAGAGAGACAGAGAGAAGACAAGAGAAAGAAGAGGAGAGACCCTGAAAGGAACCAGAACGTAAGACAGAGGATGCTCTACAGAGGAATATGGTTGGAATGACAGAACATCCCTGAGCAAAAACAGTGAGATGGTATTTAACATTTATCAAATGAACAATTTTGCATTTAGTGTGTATTTTTACTAGGCACTATTATAACCTCCAAGGATGCAGCAATGAGCAAAATTAACAGGGTCTCTGTTCCCATGGAGAAGGCAATGGCACCCCACTCCATGGAAAATCCCATGGATGGAGGAGCCTGGTAGGCTGCAGTCCATGGGGTCATGAAGGGTCAGACATGACTGAATGACTTCACTTTCACTTTTCCCTTTCACACACTGGAGAAGGAAATGGCAACCAACCAGGGCCCTGACCCACCTTTGCCAGTCAGGGTTCTTCCTCATGACCTTTGCCATGTGTGGAATCTCCCGTGCTGGCTCCCGGCAGCAACCCACTCCAGTGTTCTGGCCTGGAGAATCCCAGGGATGGGGGAGCCTGGTGGGCTGTCATCTATGGGGTCATGCAGAGTCAGACACGACTGAAGCGACTTAGCAGTAGCAGCTGTTCCCATGGAACTCACATTCATATAGAGGCAAACAGTCTAGTGAAAAACACAATTTTGAAATGATAATTTTATAATATAAAAGTGATATGTAGAAATAGAGTAACAAGTTAGAAAGTACGTTAGTTATTTCAGATAGGGTTATCGAGGACACATGAAGTGGTGAAGTGACAGTTGAGCTCACCTCTCCAAATGAGAGGGACCATACAAATACTTGTGAGCAAGCCTACAGGCCCTGAGATAAGAGTACATGAACACAGGCAGTGCAGACAGAAAAGGATAATGGGATGAAATAAGGTAGCAGAGCTAAGCAAGACTTAGAAGATGATATTATTTTAATGGCAAGGAGAATTTGAGAATTTTAAAGGAGGAAATACCACCAATGAACTTACATGTTCAGAAGACCACTCTGTCTGCTTTGTGGAAAATTGAATATGATCAATTACAGAAACTTGGTGTGCCTTTCTTTGTGTTTCCCTGTGTATATTTATCTTCCTCAAAGCCAAGGTTGGAGCATTTGTCTTAGGACTCCTCCAGTTTAAGTAAGACAGATAGGTAATTTAAGCTGGCTTAATTTTAAAGGATATAGACCCAATCAAAATTTCCAACATTAGCTAGCTTCGGGCTTGGTCTGATATAGTAAGTTAAAAGATAGCATTAAGTTCTGCATCTCCATCTCTCAGATAAGCTTTCTCTATGTGTTATGCATGATGGCTCCTGGCAACCTGAGATTTCAATCCTAATAACATTTCAATCGCGGCACAAGTAAACTTCCTTGATAACAATGAAGTATTCTGGCTGGGAGAACTCCATTTGCCTCCTCCTTTATTACACTCTATTTTTTGGCCATGCTGCATTTTCTCGGATGCACAGGCTTTTCTCTAGTTTCAGTGAGCAGGGACTACTCTCTAGTTGCGGTACATGAGCTTCTGCTTGCAGCGGCTTCTCTTGTTGCTGAGCACGAGCTCTAGGGCGCGAGCGCTTCAGTAGTTGCAGCGTGAGGGCTCAGTAATTGCCCCTCCCCGGCTCTAGAGCACAGGCTCAATAGCTGTGGTGCATGGGTTTAGGGGCTCTGTGCCAGGTGGGATCTTCCTGGATCAGGGATTGAACTCGTGTCTCCTGCATTGGCAGGTGTATTCCTTACCACTGAGCCACTGGGGAACCCCCACTTGGCTCCTTGTGATGACATTCCATTCCTTAACCGTTCATCAGCCTCAGGAATTGGGCTTTCTGATTAATGAGGTCAACGTCATCTTCCTAATGATGTGTAGTTTGCAGGAGGGATTTAGTTTTTCCTATCACGCAGAATGGTTTTACCATAAAAGAGAGAATAATGCTTACCAGAAGATGGAGTGTTTGCTAGTAGAGAAGCAGATATCCGCAGCAGAAGGATAAAAGGAAGTCTGCCCATTTCTTTAATAAAGTCAGTTCTCATGACTCCATATTGTTTGGGCCTCTTGGTAGGACCAACAACATAATGGTCAAGGGAATGTCTCACAGTGAAAATTAATGTGATTTTTTTCCCCATAGAATTTAATTAGATATCACCATTTAGCCTCACAAGGAAGATGATGAGGCAGGTGGAGAACTTGATATTTCTTCTCGGGCTGGGAGTGGGGCAAGGGTGGTGGTAGTGGTGTCTCATACATCCTCTTATAGCAACAGCTGCAGGAAAGTAAAGGAGAACACAAGAAAGGTAGATGCCAAAATCCAAAGGAAGGCCTCCAAAGAATGGCCCTCAGAAAAATTATTTTCCTTCTTTCTTTTTTTCCCCTACCAGATTAACTCTTTCTTTTTTTTATTTTTATTTTTTATTTTTTTAACTCTTTCTTGTGTGTTGGAGAAGACTCTTGAGAGTCCCTTGGACTGCAAGGAGATCCAACCAGTCCATTCTGAAGGAGATCAACCCCGGGATTTCTTTGGAAGGAATGATGCTAAAGCTGAAATTCCAGTACTTTGGACACCTCATGCAAAGAGTTGACTCATTGGAAAAGACTGATGCTGAGTGGGATTGGGGACAGGAGGAGAAGGGGACGACAGAGGATGAGATGGCTGGATGGCATCACTGACTCGATGGACATGAGTCTGAGTGAACCCCGGGAGTTGGTGATGGACAGGGAGGCCTGGCAAGCTGCTATTCATGGGGTCTCAAAGAGTCGGACATGACTGAGCGACTGAACTGAACTGAACTGAACTGTGTAATAGCCTCATTGTTTTTCTTAGGACATTATCTAAATCTGACTTCTCCTGAGGGGTCCAGGAAGGGAATTGCATTGAATTTACCATAAAGACTGAGAGTGACACTAATAGCTGTATAGAATAAGATAACCTATGATAAACATTTGACTTTCAATGTTATCTTGCCAGCATTACAAGAGCCATTAAAGAGAGAAAAATATTTTAAATTATTCATATTAAAGTCTCTGTAGCATACTAGGTAGAAATAGTTATGAAGATAAAAAATTAATACATGAATTTTAATTTCTGCTCCGCATCATTTCATAGTATGTTTGAGCTTTTAAAATCGTGTTGAGGCTGCATCACTTGTAATTGGTCTGGAACAAAGCAATGTCAAAAGAAAGATAAAATGGATTTTAAAGAAGTTCATACTGACAATGTCAAAAAGGCATAATTTTTAAAGCTTTATAGCAAATTGTTAGGGTTTAGGTATAATTGAATTAGATTACAGGGAATTCTGAGCTAATCATTTTTTTTCTAGAAAAGGAGAATATTATAGAATAATAAGTCTACTTTTTTCTTAGAGAACTTTAAATGCATTCATCATTGTTTTATTATTGTAGAAATTTTGTTTTTAAAATTTAGATATTTTTTGAAAGGAACCTTTCTTAGCTCATGCATTTATTTCCCTGCTTCACAGCTTCTAACTGGAAAATAATCAACACAACAAAGGTAAATTGGGCAAAGTTTCTAACAAGATCAGAAACCGGGAAATCCTCCTGTTTACAAGATCGCAAGAATGGTTTTGCTATTTAAAGGACTGTATCACAGGTAAGGATGAACTGCTATGGCCAACATGGAAAACAGAACACTTCTATTGGGAAATATCTGCCTTAAATCTGGCTTAGCTGTCTTCACCAGGATTCCTGTCTCATTTTTGGCAGGACTAAAAACCACATCATACAATTCCAACTGTCTCTTTCCTTAAAATTAGAGAAAAATTTTTGTCTTCCTGTTATCTCCAAATCAAAGTTTTAGACAGTAATCCATCTAATATTAAAGAGTCTCTCTTAAATCTGGTCATGACATACGCACAGATTTCCATTTTTAGTGCAAATAAAACTTATACAGTACATCAGAAGTTGAAGTTCTCCAAGTAATGAGATGTCTTATAGGTAAATGAGCAGGCTTCCCTTCTACCACCTAAGTAAACATGTAAGAAAAATTAAATGAACAAATAAGGTACTTTGTATCTTCAGGAAAGCATTATTTCAGAAAGTTACATATAGCCTTTAAAAAGCAAAAACAATAAATCCAGTGGTAGCGGTTTAACTGTCTGAGAAAACCAGATCAGTGAGTTAGAAAACTGATGAATTCTCCATGATTTTCCGGGGTAAAGATGAAGAGACAAATATGATTAACTAAAAATAAGAAATATTGAGGATACATGTTGTTAATTCAACATGTATATGTAATACTCACTCCATAAGGAAAGGAGAGAACTCAGTAATCACGAAAGAATAGAAATAACAAGATACCAGTTCCCACTCATATGATGAGTAAAAATTAAAAGGAAATCGAATAATATCAAGTGTTGAAAAGACAAATGTCATTCAGTGTCAATAAGACTCCTAACTACTTTGGAAATCAACTTTACAATACACACAGACATGTATATATACATATTGTACATATATGCACACAATTTTGACTTTATCCCAAACAGTCATACCCTATGACCCAACACTTTCACACCTAGGTATATTGTTCCTAGCTTTGAATGCTTTCAGAAGAAGATCTGGAGACTAAGATTTCAGTACAAATACTTTATTTGTGAGTGATTACAGAAAATACCAGCAGGGAATTGAGACATGGGAAAGTCAGCTGTGAAAGGCTGTGGGCTCCTGGAGCTCCATCTGACTGAGGAACTGTAGTGGATAGTGGAGAATAGACACTTGGGGTCATCCTAGTCAAGGGTGATTGATCTGAGGTTTTTATCTTCCTATCCCTGTGCATCACTGGCTGAGAGCTACTTCTGAGATCATTAGCTCGTGGACTTCTAGCTTGCCCTGTATTCTGGCTATATTGCTCTTATCCATGAACTATCTTCAAGGTGTCCACAGCAAATAGGTGCTCACAGTAACAGCCCTCAGCATGCAGAAGGGAGGCCTGAAAGAATAAGTGTAGGGCACTGATAGTGTCAGCTACAATGCCTTAATAAAAGCAGATCATGTGTACAAGGAGATATATTTAAATGTACTTAATACTTAATCATTTATCACAGAAAAAAATGGAAGCAATTGGATGCCCATAGGGAGAAGGCAATGGCACACCACTCCAGTACTCTTGCCTGGAAAATCCCATGGACGGAGGAGCCTGGTAGGTCGCAGTCCATGGGGTTGCTAAGAGTCGGACACGACTGAGCGACTTCACTTTTACTTTTCACTTTCACGCATTGGAGAAGGAAGCGGCAACCCACTCCAGTGTTCTTGCCTGGAGAATGCCAGGGACGGGGGAGCCTGGTGGGCTGCCGTCTCTGGGGTCGCACAGAATCGGACACGACTGAAGCGACTTAGCAGCAGAATGCCCATATGTAGAAAGATGAATAATAAAATGTAGTATGAGATGCAAGGAATAATCTGGATCTCTATATATTAAAACTAATCCTAAAATCAATGAAAAATAGGCTTTATATAAACTTATTAACAAATTATATAAGTAAATGATGCATATCTAAAATAACATTTTTAATGAAGACAACCCACCATACAACGTAAACATAATTATGTATGTAAAAATTTTAACAAAAACCTGGAAAGATATACACAAAATTTATGATCCTTTCATCTCTTGGAAAATAAATGGGGTAGAGGTGAATAACAAAATCAGCATACCATTTATCTATAATACTTTTTCATTAAAAAAATGATTATAAATTAAAATGTCAATTTGTGGATGAACACTTAGGTATTGTTCTCTGTAAATTTCTTTCAATTTTATCAAAAGAAAAAAAATAAACACTGTGAATGAAAGATGGAGAAAGAGATTTAAGATAAATACTAAAAGTATCCCTGAGCTGAAAAATGTGTTAAAAGTTTAGATATAAAATGTCATAGGTGGGACTTCCCTGACAGTCCAGTGGTTAAGACTTCGTGTTTCCACTGCAAGGGGCATGTGTTAAATCTCTGGCCAGGGAACTAAGATCCCACATGCCATGTGGTGTGGTCGAAGAAAAAAAAAAGTCACAGGAAACAGGTGATATATTTGAATTTCATGAATAAGGAAAAAACATCTTGCTTTGTTCCTGACTTTAATTTGAATATTTCTACTTGCCACCATACTCTGTTATGAAAGTACTTGGATGTTTCTACATTTTGTATTTGTAAGTTTTCTCTATAAAAAGATAAATTCCTCTTTTTAAAAAATTTATTTTTGGTTAATTTGAGGTATGACTGACATACAAAAACATAGTACATAGTTAGTGGATACACCTTGAATAGTTTGTAGATAAGTATAAACAACCACTATGAACAATGCCATAAGCTTAGGCATCACCTCTAAAAGTTTTCTTCCTTCCTCTTTTATAATAAGAACAATGAAACATTTTTACCACAGGCACTATTCCATATAGTCAAACTCTAGAACTTATTCATCTTTCATGGCTGACTATGTACCCTCTCACCAACATCACCTTGATTCCCCCTCTCCCCAACTGCTGGTACACTTTCCTTCTATGAGTCTGATTATTTTAGTTTCCTGATATAAGTAGGTTCCTGGTATAAGTAGGATGCTATAATATTTGTGCTTCTGTATCTGGCTTATTTCACTCAGCATAACGTCATCCAAGTTTATTTATATTGTAACAAATGGTAGGACTTTCTTTTTTTAAGGTTGAGTAATAGTCATATAGATATAGATTGATATGGTATAACATATTACAGTTCACTTAAAAGGTACAATTAATCAAATAGTCATGATGCTGATTCCAGAAGTGACATCTCAGTGGATTAAATGAGAACAGTTGGAATCAGACCTAGTTTATATAAAAGTTATATATATATACCCCTATAAATTAAGCTTGAAAATAGAGGAAATATTATTGAATAAACCATCAAGAAATAATGTTAAAATGATAGCTAGTTTATATAAAGAAAATGAGAAAGTTACATTTTATCTCACCATTTACACCAAATACTTCTGTATGTGCATATGTATTTCTGTGTGTATATATGCACAAATTAAGCATTTAGACTTGAAATATCTAATACCCTCCAAATGATTTTAATGTGAGGACAGTAAAGCCTTATACCAAGGACTGAAACTACAAAAGAAAAGATGAACCCACTTAAATACATAAACATTAAAATATTTCTTGACCAATGCGAACACAGAAGGAAAATGACAAGCTGGGAGAAAACATTTCTAGCATAACAAATATAGCATTAAAAATCCTAATACAGAGGGATTTTTTTCTGTCCTTAAGCAAAAATATGCTTTGAAATTTAAAATCTGAAAATGCCACAAATACAGAATTTATAAAAATAAAATATCACTCTAGCTGAAACAAACCAGCATGGAAGTTCAATCTCATTAGTTATTGAAGAAATACAAACTGAAGCAGCAGAAAGGTAACCTGTATTACTCACCACCTGGCAATATTGAAACAGAAGCCTTATACCAGTTAGCCAGTTCTGCAGATACAAAAGCTGAGCTGAAGAAGAAATTTGACTCTTCCTTTTGTATCCCACAAAATCATCCTCTCTAATCCTCTCAAACTTGAGAGAGGATTGAGTAAAAGAGTCTCTGCATATGTTCTTACTTGCCAGTGTCCCATTTTAGACTAAACGCTGAACTGTATGCCCAATCTTCATAACAGACAATCTAGGCCAATGCCGTCCAGTTGAATTTTTTGCAACTATGAAAAAGTTCTGCTATATCGATATTGTCCAATGTGTCTATATTGTCCAATATACTAGCCACATATGGCTATCAAGCTTGTAAAATCTGGTTAGTTTGACTGAGGGACTAAAATTTTCATTTTGTTTAATTTTAGTTAATTATAATTTGTAATCAAATGTCACGTGTGTCTGGTGGTCACCATATTGGACGATTCAACTATAGTTGAATTCTATCATGTGCCTTGTGCTTATTTATCTCAGTCCATATCGGATGTGTAAGTCCTCACACAGCCCGTCCACTACTTTCCTTGTACCTATCCAAAAATATAACTGTCTCTAATTCTATCAAAGGCAAATTCTCCACAAGGATGATGAGGTCTTTCTCTTGTCGGCTCAAGGACTTTCTTTCTCTTTATTCTTCTCCTTTTATCTACTTCACACTCCTTACTGGATCATCTTTATGAACCCTGTTTAACACGCCATTCACCTTTGAGAAAAATATGTCACTGTAGGGAAAGTTAGTCGCTCAGTAGTGTTCAACTGTTTGCAATGCCATAGAATGTAGCCTGCCAGGCTCCCCTGTCCATGGAAATCTCCAGGCAAGAAAACTGGAGTGGGTAGCCATTCCCTTCTCTAGGAGATCTTCTCAACCCAGGGATTGAACCTGGGTTTCCTGAATTGCAGGCATATTCTTTACTATCCGAGCCATCACCTCTCCTATCCTAAGGACATGTCTATTTTTCTGCTCCTAGGCAAAGCAAAACTGGATGAAAGACTGTGTATAATAGCTCTATCTCCCAGTAGCTGATTTTTTATTTTCCTTCCTTCTATCAAAATTACTCTGACCCAAATCAGTGACCCTGCCATATGACTAAACATAGTGTTATGTCTTGTCATTTTAATAGCTTGACTTCTCAGAGGAGCTTGGTACATATCTAGAGAATTGAAATGTTCACAGCAGGTCTAGAGAAATACGTGATAATTTCTTCTACTCATTAGCTCAGAGTAAGGTAAGGATGGAGGTAAAGGGATTTTTGAGGACAGAAAACTAGTTTTAAAAAATGGTCATCTTGGATAATGGGAATGTGATTCTTACTAGTGATACAAAATGGGAAAAAGAGTGAAAAAGCTGGCTTAAAATTCACCATTCAGGAAACTAAGATCATGGCATCTGGTCCCATCACTTCACAGCAAATAGATGGGGAACAATGGAAATAGTGAGAGACTTTATTTTCTTGGGCTTCAAATCACTGCAGATGGTGACTGCAGCCATGAAATTAAAAGACACTTGCTCCTTGGAAGAAAAGTTATGACTAACCAAGACAGCATATTAAAATGCAGAGACATTACTTTACTGACAAAGATCCATAGAGTCAAAGCTATGGTTTTTCCAGTAGTTGTGTATGGATGTGAGAGTAGGACCATAAAGAAAGCTGAATGCTCAACAGCTGATGCTTTTGAACTGTGGTGTTGGAGAAGACTCTTGAGAGTCCTTGGACTGCAAGGAGATCCAACCAGTCCATTCTGAAGGAGATCAGTCCTGATGGAAGGACTGATGCTGAAGCTCCAATACTTTGGCCACCTGATGGGAAGAGCTGACTCATTTGAAAAGACCCTGATGCTGGGAAAGATTGAAGGCAGGAGGAGAAGGGGACAACAGAGGACAAGATGGTTGGATGGCATCACTGACTTGGTGGACATAAGTTTGAGCATGCTCCCGGAGTTGGTAATGGACAGGGAAGCTTGGTGTCCTGCACTCCATGGGATTGCAAAGAGTTGAGCAACTGAACTAAACTGATTTATTCATGTTTATGACTTCTAGTTTTGAGATGATACTATAGCCTGAATTTCGCAAAGCCTCAGAAAAGGCAAGAAAAGACATTTTTTTTTTAAAAAGAATATTTTGAAAGCATTATAGAGTTACTGTAAGTCAATCAAGATTTGGATGAGTGTCAAGCTCTTGAAAGAAGAGAACTACAGAGAGACAAGATGACACTTGTTAAGCATCTTTCCTTAAAAGAATTTGCCAGTTTTTGGTGTGATACCAGGAGCTGCAAGTCAAGCAGATGGCTTTGGTTAGTACGAAAAGAAACCAGCAAATATTCTGGCAGTCCCTTGTCCTTCAGAGGAGATTTTAAAAATTTCAGTTTGGGGCTGCCAAAACAGTAAAGACTTGAAGATCTAAGTTCTCAGAAAGAAGAGAAGAACAAAGAAGTAAGCCTGATTCTCTGGTAGCTTTACCTTGACAAATTTCTTAAATTTTCCAGCTGAGAAGGGCAAAGACTAATAAGGCAAGTGGAAAAGCACTGAAAAAGCAGAGTGCTAGAGTTTTCAACAGTCTCTCAATGCTAAGAAAACAAAGACTGGAGTTTAGGACATGTAAGAAAGTGGGTTAAAGTAAATTTAACAGGCTATCATTTAGGATCCCTCTATATTTTTAGCCTAAAACTAAGGGCAAAGTATCTATACATAGAAATTCAAAAATTCTGCAGTTGAGCTAGGTGAAAATTAGAAAATCAGAGTAGACTTGCTAGCGGTCTCCCAGTTCTGAGAATCTCAAAACTGGAATTTGGAACTTGAAGGGAAGTGAGACTTCTTTTGTAAACTTCACATGAATCAATAGCAAATACTATATTCTGAAGTTCTTTCCCCTAAGAGCAGAGTAAGCAGGGCTTTATAAAAATGGCAGACCAACAGTTTCTTTCAGTCCTTACTGCAATTTAGGTGATTCCCCTGCTGTGATCTACCAGAATAGTGAGTGTCAATAAGCCCTCATGCTTTTTTACATAAAATATTTAGGGTTTAGTAAAAAAAATTAAGACATGCCCCCCCAAAAAAAAAACCCAAAAAATAAAACAGAAAATAGGCACACAGATGGCCTAATCATTGGAGTTATCAAGATAAATATGAAAATACAATAATTAATATGTACAACACAATTTTCACAATTTCATCAGAAAATTAAAATCTCTATGTTAAAAACCTTGAAACCCTGGAAAGTGGAGACCTGACTTATACAACATAGAAATTAAAAATTTAATGCATGGGGTTGTCTTTATAATAAAGGCAACATGAGGAGTTTAGGATACTCTCCCCCGACAGAAAAGAAGTACAAAATAAAACAAAATTATTTAAAGCAACATTTTCAGGGAAACATAGAGAAGTAGATAACAATTTCAAAAGTGTGTACTCATAGAAAACTAAAAAAACAGCTGCTGCTGCTGCTAAGGCACTTCAGTCACGTCCGACTCTGTACGACCCCATAGACAGCAGCCCACCAGGCTCCCTCATCCCTGGGATTCTCCAGGCAAGAACACTGGAGTGGGTTGCCATTTCCTTCTCCAATGCATGAAAGTGAAAAGCGAAAGTGAAGTCGCTCAGTCGTGTCCGACTCTTAGCGACTCCATGGACTGCAGCCTACCACGTTCTTCCAATCATGGGATTTTCCAGGCGAGAGTACTGGAGTGGGGGTGCCGTAAAATACTTAAATACAGATCTAAAAGGAGAAACATATACACCAAAACTAGTTAGAGTATTGTTTTCCTCTACGTAGTGGATGAAATAAGTAGACAAAAGAGGTAAGACATAGAAGATTTGAATAGCACTGTTAACCAACTTGACCAAGCTTACATATAGAGAGAACACCATCCAAAAGAATAGAATATACATTATTTCCAAGTGCACCTGAAACATTTACTAGCATAGACAATATACTTGAAACAAAATGTCTTAATTTTTCAAAACTGAAATAACATAAAGCATGTTTTCTAATCCCAAAAGGATTGTTAGAAATCAAAATAGAAGGAAATCTGGAAAATCTCTAAATGTATAAAAGTTAAATACTACACTGCTAAATAACACAAGGTTTACACTTGAAATTGCAAAAGAAAAAAAAGAGAGAGAGAGAAAATATATTAACTTCAATAAAAATGAAAACACAATCAAAATGTGTGAGAGGCAGCTGAAAGAATGCTTGGAGGAAAAGGTACAGCATTAAATGCTTGTATTACAAAAAGGAAACTTTCAAATCAATGCTCTATTTCAACCTTAATGAACTAGAAAAGCAAAAGCAAATTGAACCCAAAAGCATGAAGAAAATAGCAAACAGTAACTGTGAGAGTCGGTATCAATGATGTAGAACAAAAGAAAGCCCTGTTTTCTTTTTTGTTTGTTTGTTTGTTTTTCTGTAAAGAACCAGACAGTATTTTTGTTTGTTTGTTTTGAGATTTATAGATCATATAGTCTCTGTAACAGTTATTCAACTCTGCTGTTGTAATGCAAAAGCAGCCATAGGTGATAACAAATAAGTCAGGCTGGTATTCCAATACAACTTTATTTACAAAACAGGGAGCAAGACAGATTTGTCCTCTGATTTGAAACTTGCTGACACCTCATAGAGAATATTGAAAAATAATAGAAAAAAACCAGTAAAGTCAAGAGTTGGCTCTTTCCAAAGAATAAATGTATTGATAAAACTTTGGCTAGATTAAGTAGAAAGGGAGAATACAGCATCAGTATTCAAAGAGATGTTATCTCTGCAGATTTAAGGGAAAAAAATCTGTGAATATGTCAGTAAGTTTGACAATGGATAAAATGGGTCAGTTCCCTGAAAAATACAAATTACCAAAACTAACTCAAGCGGTAACAGAACATCTCAACAAATCTAAGTCAAATAAAGAAGCTGAATTAGTAATTTAAAATGTCCAAAAAGAAAATTCACATCTAAGTGTATTCAATAGCAAATACTATGAAATATTTAATGAAGAAAAAAATACTGATCTTTAAAAGAAATTGACAAATTTAAGGAGAATAGAACATTCTGCAACTCATTTTATGAGGCCAGTATTATGTTGATATTAAAGCCAAATTCATCACATAAAAAATCAAAAGCCCTATAGACCCAAATTCCATATAAACATAGAGCTAGTTCCTTAATAAAATAGCCACAAATTAAATTTAGCAATATGTGTGAAGAATAATGCACTATAACCAAGTGGGATTTATCATTGAAATGGAAGGTTATTTTAGCATCTGGAAATCAGTTAATGTTATCTACCATATCAATAAAGGAGTGAAATTATGTGATCATCTCAGTAGATGTGGAAACACCCTCTGACAGAACTCAAATTCATAATGAAATCTTTCATTGAAACAGCAAGAAAAGGACTAGTCCTCAATCTGATATGGGCATCTATTAAAAACCTATAGATAGTATTACCCTTAATGGGGAAAGCCCAGAAATTTCAACCTAAGTTTTTAAAAGAGCAAAAATGTCAGCTGTCAGTACTTCTTTCTGGAAATCTTTACCTTTTCCATTCGGTAGCTCTGCTCATAGACATGGGTGATTTCTTGTGTTCTGGGAATCAATTCTGTGCATAATCAAAGTGAAAATGACAGACTTACAGAGCACTTTATCGTATACTAGCCACTATGCTGACTTATATATATACATTCTATTGGTTTATTCTTTGACAAATTCTTTGAGATATATATGCTCTTTTTTAACATTTGGGAAGACTGATGCTCTCAAAAGTTAATTTTATGGAACTTATGAGAGACAAAGCTAAGATTCTACTCCAATATTATCTGATGCCATTTCTATCATTTAGCAAATAATTTTAGGATTTTAAAATTCTAGAGCATTTTAGCTGTTTTTATTTTATCACTATTCTTTGTTAATTCGGTTCAGTCGCTCAGTCATGTCTGACTCTTTGCAACCCCATGAACTGAAGCACGCCAAGCCTCCCTGTCCATCACCAACTCCCAGAGTTCACTCAAACTCATATCC
Source organism: Capra ibex (assembly GCA_006410555.1). Lineage (NCBI taxonomy): Eukaryota > Metazoa > Chordata > Mammalia > Artiodactyla > Bovidae > Capra > Capra ibex. Next base: position 11,464 of record SJYO01019558.1, on the reverse strand, counting down.
ATTGAGTCAGTGATGCCATCCAGCCATCTCATCCTCTGTCATCTCCTTCTCCTCCTGCCCCCAATCCCTCCCAGCATCTTTGTTAATTAGGGGTTTTAAAAAAACATTTTTCTTTTTAAAGCAAGTAACTTTCAAAAATATTTTAAAAATGACCACAGATTCTTTGAAATTCCCTTGGCAATTCCGTGTTAATTGATACAATATATATATATTATCCAGTTCGTCAAGTGTGAAACATATATATTGTAGCATCTTACTATAAATTTAAAAGAATTGCTGTTTAGTAGTCACTGTTGCTAAATTTATATTATGTATTTATACATTCCATATTTTGAGGTATTATTCATGGATCCTTTGTTTCATTTCTACATGAATTTTGTCCTTCTGTAGGGAATATCCTACAGCTCTAATGCAGTTAACATGCTTCTCAATGGATATACACTTATTTCTATATCCCTAAGGGTACAAATAAAAATATTCAGGTTTATTGCTTTTCAGATTATTGGGAGATTTAACATTTTATGTATTGGACTTTATGATACCATAAATACCACAGGACATTTCGCCCTATGTCACTCAGTAGGAAAAAGTACATTTTATTTCTTCCCCATGTGTTAAATTACTGATTTTATTAATAAAGGAACACTTCTCCAAACTAGCTTTATTTCAGAATAACATTTTTAAAAGAGAAGCATTATACTCAACCTATAACTTCATATTTTAGAAAATCAACCTATTATCCAGGACTTAAGCAACTAATTCTCACAGTTACTATGACCTATTCACGTCTGCAAATTTATCTAAAAGCTGTATAGGATCCCTTTTCACACTTCATTGCTTAACACACGTGGAAATTGTGTTCGTGTGTGTGTAGTGAAACAAGAGATTCAGTTCAGTTCAGTTCAGTCACTCAGTTGTGTCCGACTATCTGAGACCCCAAGGACTGCAGCATGCCAAACTTCCCTGTCCATCACCAACTCCCGGAGCCTACTCATACTCATGTTCATTGAGTTGATGATGCCATCCAACCATCTCATCCTTTGTCATCCCATTCTTCTCCCACCTTCAGACTTTTCCAGCATCAGGGCCTTTTCAAATGAGTCAGTTCTTTGCATCAGGTGGCCAGTGTATTGGAGTATCAGCTTCAGCATCAGTCCTCCCAATGAATATTTAGGACTGATTTCTTTAGGGTGGACTGGTTAGATTTTTTGCAGTCCAAATGACCCTCAATAGTCTTCTCCAACACCACAGCTCAAAAGCATCAATTCTTTGGCACTCAGCTTGTTTTGTAGTCCAACTCTCACATCCATACATGACTACTGGAAAACCAAAGCTTTGACTAGATGGACCTTTGCTGGCAAATAATGTTTCTGCTTTTGAATATGCTGTCTAGGTTGGTCATAACTTTTCTTCCAAGGAGTAAGCGTCTTTTAATTTAATGGCTGCAGTCACCATCTGCAGTGAGTTTGGAGCTCAACAAAAGAAAGTTTGTCACTGTTCCACTGTTTCCCCATCTATTTCCCATGAAGTGATGGGACCAGATGCCATGATCATAGTTTTCTGAACGTTGAGTTTTAAGCCAAATTTCTTACTCCCCTCTTTCATTTTCATCAAGAGACTCTTTAGTTCTCTTCACTTTCTGCCATAAGGGTGGTGTCATCTGCATACCTGAGGTTATTGATATTTCTCCCGGCAATCTTGATTCCAGCTTGTGCTTCTTCCAGCCCAGCATTTCTCATGATGTACTCTGCATATAAGTTAAATAAGCAGGGTGACAATATACAGCCTTGACATATTCTTTACCCAATTTGGAACCAGTCTGTTGTTCCATGTCCAGCTCTAACTGTTGCTTCTTGACCTGCATGCAGATTTCCCAGGAGCCAGGTCAGGTGGTCTGGTATTCTGATCTCTTGAAGAATTTTCCACAGTTTGTTATGATCTGCACAGTCAAAGTCTTTGGCAGTCAATAAAGCAGAGGTAGATGTTTTTCTGGAACTCTCCCCCTTTTTTGATGATCCAACGGATATTGGCAATTTGATCTCTGGTTCCTCTGCCTTTTCTAAATACAGCTTGAACATATGGGTGTCCATAGTTCATGGACTGTTGAAGCTGGCTTGGAGAATTTTGAGCATTACTTTTTAGTGTGTGAGATGAGTACAGTTGTGTGGTAGTTAGAATATTCTTTGGCATTGCCTTTCTTGGGAATTGGAATGAAAGCTGACCTTTTCTAGTCCTGTGGCTACTGCTGAGTTTTCCAAATTTGCTGGCATATTGAGTGTGGCACTTCCACAGCATCATCTTTTAGGATTTGAAATAGCTCAACTGAAATTCCATCACCTCCACTAGCTTTGTTTGTATTGATGCTTTCAAAGGCCCACTTGACTTCACATTCCAGGATGTCTGGCTTTAGGCGAGTGATCACACCATCGTGATTATTTGGGTCATGATGATCTTTTTTGTACAGTTCGGTGTATTGTTCCCACCTCTTCTTAATCTCTTCTGCTTCTGTGAGGTCCATACTATTTCTGTCCTTTATTGAGCCCATCTTTGCATGAAATGTTCCCTTGGTACCTCTAATTTTCTTGAAGAGATCTCTAGTCTTTCCCATTCTGTTGTTTTCCTCTATTTCTTTGCATTGATCACTCAGGAAGACTTTTTTTTAAAATCTCTCCTTGCTATTCTTTGGAACTCTGCATTCACGTGAGTATATCTTTCCTTTTCTCCTTTGCCTTTCACTTCTCTTCTTTTCACAGCTATTTGTAAGGCCTACTCAGACAACTGTTTTGCCTTTTTGCATTTCTTTTTCTTGGGGATGAACTTGATCACTGCCTCCTGTACAAAGTCACAAACCTCTGTCCATAGTTCTTCAGGCACTCTGTCTATCAAATCTCATCTCTTGAATCTGTTTGTCACTTCCACTGTATAATTGTAAAGGATTTGATTTAGGTCATACCATAATGGTCTAGTGGTTTTCCCTACTTTCTTCAATTTAAGTTGGAATTTGGCAATAATGAGTTCATGATCTGAGGAACAAGAGATACACAGGGCAAAAATGTCCTGTTTATTTATGGAGATACAATTTCTTTAATTGTTTAAAGAACAGATTCCTTATGATCCATTACGATTCATTGAAAAGACTATTCTCCCCCTGCCCCATTTGCCACCCTAAAGTGATTCCTTGATCTGCTTTGTAACCTCTGGCTGCATTTTATATGGATCTTTTTCAGAACTCTCTATTACCTTCCATTAGTTTGGCTGCTATCCATCTATCTTGCATTCATAAAATAATGCTTTCATTGCTATAGTGTGAGTCTTGCCAATAGGTGCTTTTCTAAGAGTTGCTTGGGTAATTTTGGCACTTTATACTTACAAATAAAATTCAAACTGATTTGCCAAGTTCCTCAAAAGAAGCCTGCGAATTTCTACTGAGATTGCTTTATATTTGTATATATCTAGATATAAATTATGGAGAAGGCAATGGCACCCCACTCTAGTACTCTTGCCTGGAAAATCCCATGGATGGAGGAGCCTGGTAGGCTATAGTCCATGGGGTTGCTAGGAGTTGGACACGACTGAGTGACTTCACTTTCACTTTTCACTTTTATGCATTGGAGAAGGAAATGGCAACCCACTCCAGTGTTCTTGCCTGGAGAATCCCAGGGACAGGGGAGCCTGGTGGGCTGCCATCTCTGGGGTCGCACAGAGTCGGACATGACTGAAGTGACTTAGCAGCAGCAGATATAAATATATAAATATAAATTTGAAGGAAATTAACATATATAATACACACATAAACATATAATTTAAATTATGAGAAATTATATTCAAGTTGTGATAGGGTAAATCAAATAACACTATATGAAAATCATTGCTCTGTCCAGGAAAAGTAAAATACTAATTAGTAACAGATGTTTTTATTTCGAAATTGCGGTTTGTGAATTTTTGTCAGCAGATGACTTGTAAGGTATTAACTCCTTAAGCTCTAAGATTGCCTGTGCAACAAGTGAGCTGCAAAAGTCATGACACTAGATGGAAAAAAAGAAACTGTGCAGCAGGTGTTTCGAGATATGTTATATTACTAAAAAAGTACTGCCAGGCTACACCTAACATAGAAATAGCTGGAGGGAAATGATCAGTGAAGAGAAGGTAGACGGGACAACAAAAACGTACAATAAATATACCTGATATTCTCACAATTTATAAAGCTAACTTAAAATAAACAAAAAACTTGATAAATCATTGCAGGAGATTTAATGCAACTCTATCAGTTTAGATAGCACATGCAGGCTAAAATAAATAGTATTTAGGAGATTTGATCATTCCAACCAACCAACTTGATTTAATTGACTTAGATAAAATATTGCATCCCAAAACTGCAGGGAAAAAAGTCTTTTGAATGATATCTAGGGTATATACCAAACCAAATGACTGTATGCCTAGTTAAAAGCAATTTCACAAATTTAAAATGAATGAGATAATACAAATTTACATTTTTGACTACAGACTTTGTATTCTAGACAATAACAAAAGCTAGCTAGAAAAATCCCATGTTCAGAATTTATGAGATATATTTCTATGCAGGGAGCCAAGGAAATGTTATAAAAATTGGCATATTTAAAATTAAATTATTATAAAAGCAATACATACAAACAAAAATATTGTTATGAAAACCATATATAAAAACACAAAATTCAAATAATGCCATGATTACTAGAATATTTATAGACTTAAATACATATTAGGAAAGTAGAAAGGTTGAATATAAATGAGCTAAGTATCTATCCTATGAAATTAGAAAAAGAACAGTGAAAAAAGTAGAAGAAAGGAAATAATTAAGATAATCTTAGAAATGTAATTTCAAACTAATCTCAACAGGATAAGCAAAATAAAGCTTGCTCATTGTGAAGATAAATTTGATAGATCTCTCTGACAGTGGTAAAGAAGAGTAGAGAAAGTATATGCAGTTTGAGGGTGAAAGAGTACAGTGCAAAAGCTGGCTTAAAATTCACCTTTAAAAAACTAAGATCATGGCATCCAGTCCCATCACTTCATGGCAAATAGATGGGGAAACGATGGAAACAGTGACAGACTTTATTTTCTTGGGCTCCAGATTTTGACCGCAGTCATGAAATTAAAAGATGCTTCTCCTTGGAAGAAAAGCTATGACAAACCTAGACAGCATTTTAAAAAGCAGAGACTTTACTTTGCCAACAAAGATCCATATGGTCAAAGCTATAGTTTTTCCAATAATCATGTATGGATGTGAGAGTTGGACCATAAAGAAGGCTGAGTGCTGAAGAATTGATGCTTTTGATATGTGGTGTTGGAGAAGACTCTTCAGAGTCCCTTGAACTACAGGGAGATCCAACCAGTCAATCTTAAAGGAAATCATTCCTAATATTCATCAGAAGGACTGATGCTGAAGCTTTACTACTTTGGCCACCTGATGTGAAGAGCTGAATCATTAGAAAAGACCCTCATTTGAGCAAAAGAGACACAGATGTATAGAACAGTCTTTTGGACTCTGGGAGAGGGAGAGGGTGGGATGATTTGGGAGAATGGCATTGAAACATATATAATATCATATATGAAATGAATTGCCAGTCCAGGTTTGATGCATGATACTGGATGCTTGGGGCTGGTGCACTGAGACGACCCAGAGGGATGGTATGGGGAGGGAGAGGGGAGGGGGGTTCAGGATGGGGAACACATGTATACCTGTAGCGGATACATGTGGGTGTATGGCAAAACCAATACAATATTGTAAAGTAATTAACCTCCAATTAAAATAAATAAATTTATATTTAACAAAAAAGAAAAGACCCTGATGCTAGGAAAGATTAAAGGCAGGAGGAGAAGGCAACAACAGAGAATGAGATTGTTGGATGGCATCACTGACTCAATGGACTTGAGTATGAGCAAGCGTCGGGAGATGGTGAAGGACAGGGAAGCCAGGCATGCTGCAGTCCATGGGGATGCAAAGAGTTGGACACAACTGAACAACAACAGCAAAATAAAAAAAGGCACAGTGGCAGTCTTGAAGACTTCAAAAAGCTGGGCTACGTCATGAAGAGATATTCCAGAAAAGACAGAAAGGGATGGAATTAATAACAGATGACAGAGCTAACTCTGATGCAAAGGTTCATTTTGTTGTCCCAGACAAGAGGGGCATTTATAGCATGGTCAATAGCAAGTTTATGAAAACAGCATTATCTAGTTGAATAAATGTAGAAGAGTAGTGTCTAATGTTCTTATGTCATATAATCCATTAAAACATCTTTCTTCTATTCTCATAGTCTTTGTTTTCCCAATGGAGGATATTTTTGTTTAATTACTTTCCTCAAAATTAAGTGAACAGTGTGAAGTCTAGAATAAACTCGATGAAGCGTGCATTAGTATTAACATTTGTCTTTGCTTAAAGACAGAGTAAAACAAAACTAATGTGAATTCTTACCAGTTTCTCAGGTCTTTACTTTTAGTCTAATATTCCTGAATAGATGCGGGCACATGTATCTGAGTGGGTCTCTAAAATTTAGGTTTACATGTTCTGTTTGAAAGCATTCATTTTACTTTAAGCTGTCAGCAAGCTCATTGGTTCAGTAACTGTCATCCCACAGCCTTGCTCATCATCTTATAATCTGCTTTGGCTACCCATCATTTTAATGAGGCAAGGTTAATCTGTGATAGAGGCTTGAGTGAAAAGGAAAATACTAGCTAGATTTTATGGAAGGAGAAAAAAAGTGATACACTGCTGTTATCACTTGCTACTATCACGAGTGAGTATCTTTCTCCCATCTTCAATTTTGTTTTCCCCATTTATGGCAGTTTCAATTTTGGCGTTGTAAATACACACAAGTATTAATATATTTCAACTTATTAAAAAACAGTTATGGAATTGTGTTTTCAATTCATTATTTTTGTAATTATGGTGTTTTTGTTGTTAATTAAATCACTATTGTTCACATCAGGGTGTAGTGGAAGAGGTGTGACAAATTAGAATTTACACGGAGCCATCAGTTCTAGAGAAATACACTTAGAGATAATTAACAAAATCATTTTTGTCCCAATTTTATAAGTTAAGAGAGTATTGAAATTACTGACTATGTTTGAATTGTTTATTTGAGTACGAACAGCTGAGTGTAAAGAGGTCCACACAATGGGTTAAAAGACAATGCTGAATTGAGGAGCAGAACAATACTTAGCAAAATCTGCTGGAAACCAAGACTCAGATGGGAGCTGGACCTCTGATCCAGATATGAAAGGACCATTTATTCATTACTCAAATGAAGAGGGTGAGGTGGTAAGTCTCCATTCTGTCTGTTGACAAATAATTTATTATCTTTTAGCTAATTAGGAAAAAATTTTGGAGAGAAATAAAAACATAGAAAAACTGATTTAAATATAATCATATGAGAATCAAGGTTTGACAGACCAAACACAAGAACATAAGTTAGAAATAAAAGAATATCTGAATAGTATAGTAAGATTGATTTAATGGTCAAATATAGAACTTTAGTCTACTAACAGAAAATTTATTTTATTTTCAAGAAATGATGGACAATGTTTTTAGATTTCTAAACACTTAGCCATAAACGAAAACACAACAAATAATTCTAATTTATACATCATAATATTTTATTACAGCGCTAAAAAAGAGATTGCATGCATGCTAAGTCACAGTCATGTCAGACTCTTTGCAACCCTATAGACAGTAGCCTGCCAGACTTCTCTGTCCATTTCCCAGACAAGCATACTGTAATGGGTTGCCATGCCCTTCTCCAGGGGATCTTTTCAACCCAGGGATTGAACTCACCTCTCTTATGTCTCCTGTATTGGCAGGTGGGTTCTTTACCACAAGCGCCACTGGGGAAGCCCAAAAAAGAGTTTAGGGTAAAAATATAATAAAAATTATATTGATTGTAACAGAGCTAGAAAATAATACTCATGTTAAGACTGCAACAAACTGAATTTAAGAATATTTAGATGACTAGGGGAATAGACACTTTTGATGATTATTAAATGAGGCTCAAGTATATCTGAAGGTAAATTGAACTAAAATACATAAGCATAAATGGCTTAAAGTTTAAACTCAATAATTAGGAACTGTAATTGACAAAAATTTAAGAAAAAGAGAAGAGGTTATTGAGTAAAGTTAGATGGGACTGAATTTTAATCCAGAAATAAAATAGTGGGGAAAGTATTAGCTGATTAATTGGAAAAAAATAATCCTAAACTGTAGTGTGATCTTTTCAAAGTTAAGATAACTATGGCAAAGATTAATCTACTTTATTCTTCTTTTAAGGTAGGGAAAATTTGTCCATCATTTCTTGAAAATAAGGCATTTTTCTTTTGTCTTTATTTTCGAAGAGCTGTGTTCTGGATATTGCAGTTCCTACATTCAGAGCAAAGCCAATCCTAGTAGAATGAACCACCACAGAAGTTGCCCCAGGGATCAGAGGAGAGTTTCCTAAATTCTAATAGTCATGGTCCATATGTCTGTGATTGAAAGACAGACATATAGAAATATAATAAAGTGGCTAAGTGTCATATTGCTTTTCCTGAGAGTTGTTTGCTTCTAAAGTAAAACCTAGCTATTTCATGAGGTGCACCTATAGAAGTATTTATCAATCTGATTCCGTTAAGATTCCACAATTACAGTCTTGTTAACTTTTTGTTATTTGCTCAGTCATGTCTGACTCTTTGTGACCTCATGGACTGTATCCTGCCAGGCTCCTCTGTCCATGGGATTCTCTAGGCAAGAGTACTGGAGTGGATTGGGGGGATGTTCTTCTCCAGGGGATGTTCTTAATCCAGGGATTGAACATGGGTCTCTTGCATTGCAGGTAGATTCTTTACCATCTGAGCCACCAGAGAGCTTTAAGATTTTTCTGTAATATAATTAATGGAAAGTTCAAAGAAGCTTCATTAAAAATAACACCTTCTTTTGCATAGGATATCAAGTTATTTAAGGTGCATTAAATTCTACTTGATAAATTCAATTTCTCATGGTTGAAAACAAGATTTTGAAAGGTATTTTACCAACTAAGTTTTAACTTAGGTATACAACGATTTTATCCTGATATATTTATTAAATTGTAACACCATATTTTAGGGCTATCTAAATAGTTCCTGCTACAAAAGAAAGTTAGTAAAATGTACCTGAGTCATTCAGTATGAGAGTAGTATGAGTATTTTGGATTCCTTTGAGAAGTGAATCCCTCAGGGGTGGTTCTGCAACATCATAGCCCATAACCGCAATAATAGATGCAAGGGCTTTCACTTGAGTATGGGCAGACCAGAGCAAATGTGGAGGGGACAGTCAACCATCTGATATAATATCAGAGAGAGATGACTCTGCTTTATGGATTGGATAGAGATCAATAGTGACCTGTAGAAAGCTAATTTTTTTTACCCAAGGAATTTGCTACATCTCCACACTGCAAGCAGAATGACATCTTACATAAAATATGACAGCCTACCTAAAGACTTCCAATGTTTCTAAACACAAGATGAAGATAAGGGTTACGCATGAGTATACTGAACATTAGGAGGACCTGATCTAAATTATTTTAATGACTGGGTTACATATACTCAACTTTTATGTGCTCTTAAGCTTCTGCAGTGTCTTAAACTTTTAATGTTTTCTTACAAAACTGGAGTAAAGGAAACCTCACATCATTGAGAACATGCATAAAGAAAACAGCTAGTAGAAAACAATTCTTTTCTTCTAGGAGAGACTTTTGCTTTCTGACCCTGGATGTACTACATCTGTGCTGCCCCTTATGATAGTCTTTTTAAATCTCCAGATGTGCCCATTTAAATAATAATTAATATTTAAAAAACTCAAAACTTAGTTGCTTAGTCTCAGTTGTCACATTTTCTGTATTCATTTGCCACATGGGGTTAGTGGCTAGTCTACCGGACAGAGAATATTATGAGCATTGGCATCATCAGTGTAAATTGTCCGAACTTAGAATCAAGTAACTAATCTTTCTTTTTAGTATATGTTATTGTGTCTAGTTTTCTAATTGCCTTCCTATTCGTCTCTTGTTTTCCAAATCTGCTGCATTTTGTATAAGGACTCTAGGTCTCACTCCTATGTGCCTACGGTGGTATTCACTCTAGAACTCCTCATTTTGTTATTGATGCTCTCTTCCTTGATTGAATCCCATTCCCTCAAATGACTCTTCATGAGAATGCTCCCCAATAATGTCCTACTGGAACATGTTGATACATATTCTACATTCAAACTTTCATATAAGTAAGTCAATATCTCATAAAATATAGCACATTTATATTTTATTATACATGATTCTTTCTCACTAAATATTTTGCAAAATTTTGCTTACTTTCTTAGGAAAAGTACTGTAATCTATTTTATTATTTTTTGTTTCTTTAGATGCTTCTGTGACTTTTTAGATGCCTTTTTGTCTCTTTAAAATATGATAGATTTTACAAAAGGTATTTAGTTCATATGAAAGATAATTACTATTCATAAACACAAATAATTTTAATAGATCTAAAAATAAAGATAGAAAGTTTTAGGAAAAGAATATTCTTACCCATTATTTTCTTAAGTTAATCTGCATTTTGGACAATCACTCATAATTATGCCTCCTATGAAACTTTTCTAAATTATAATTAGTTAAAATTTTGCCTTAACAAAGTTGTTATTATTGATTGTACCGGATGAAATTTAAGTGATAATTAAAATTTTATTTTAATAGGCTTAGTTTTAGACAGAGATATATTGCCTACATGATCAAAATTCTCCAAGCCAGGCTTCAACAGTACATGAACCATGAACTTCCAGATGTTCAAGCTGGTTTTTGAAAAGGCAGAGGAACCAGAGATCAAATTGCCAACATCTGTTGGATGATCGAAAAAGGAAGAGTTCCAGAAAAATATCTACTTCTGCTTTATTGACTATGCCAAAGCCTTTGACTGTGTGGATCACAACAAACTGTGGAAAATTCTGAAAGAGATGGGAATACCAGACCACCTGATATGCCTCCTGAGAAATCTGTATGCAGGTCAGGAAGCAACAGTTAGATCTGGACATGGACCAGCAGACTGGTTTCAAATAAAAAAAGGAGTATGTCAAAGCTGTATATTGTCACCCTGTTTATTTAACTTATATGCAGAGTACATCATGAGAAATTGTGGGCTGGATGAAGCACAAGCTGGAATCAAGATTGTTGGGAGAAGTATCAATAACCTCAGATATGCAGATGACACCACTCTTATGGCAGAGAGCAAAGAAGAAGTAAAGAACCTCTTGATGAAAGTGAAACAGGAGAGTGAAAAAGTTGGCTTAAAGCTCAACATTCAGAAAACTAAGGTCATGGCATCTGGTCCCCTCACTTCATGGGAAATAGATGGGGAAACAGTGGAAACAGTGACAGACTTTATTTTTGGGGGCTCCAAAATCACTGCACATGGTGACCTCAGCCATGAAATTAAA
>SJYO01019548.1:1678-20000 GCA_006410555.1 Capra ibex | reverse complement strand
ATAAAAATGGGCAGTATTAACAACCATTAACGACATCTAAATGACATTTATAGAATATTGAATGACAGCAGGGAAACACATTATTTTCAAGTTCACATGGAACATACATCAAGACAGATCGCAGTCTAAGCCATAAAATGTACATCATCAAATTTAAAGCAATACAAATAATACAGAGAATGTGACGAAAATAAACTAGAAATTGATAACCAAAAGACAGCAGGAAAGTTAAAGATTATTTGCAGACTAAACAATAAACATCTAAATAACACATGGGCCAAAGAGAAACTCTAATGAGAAATTTTTAAATGTTTTAGAAAATAAGAACAGAAGTTGTGTGATACAGCAAAATCAGTAAAGAGATATATACAGCATTGAGTGCCTATAACAAAGAAAACCTACAATTAATAACTTAAGCTTCTATATTAGTAAACTTGTAAAAGAAAAGAAAAAGCAGAGGAAGAATAAATCAAAGCAGAAACCAATGACACTGAAAAAAGGAAGGTAATGCAGAAAAAGAACAAAATCCAAGGAAGTTTCTTTAAAGATACAAAATAAAAAGAAGATAAAATTCTCCCTAGGCTAAACAAGGAAAAAGAGAGAAAACACAAATTAAATTACTAATAGCAGATTTGAAGGAAGGGCTATTACTACTGATTCCATGGACATTAAAAGGATAATGAGTGAATATTATAAACAACTCTGTGCCTACAAAAATGAAAGGTTCAATTGAGAAACTGCTTGAAGGGATAACTTAGCACCACTTTCACAAAGAAAAATACATACTCTGAATAGGTCGCATCTATTAAAGAAATTTAATCTATGGCTAATAAGCTTCCAATAAAGACAGTAACAGACCCAGAGGTTTCCACTGATGAATTCTATCAAAAATTTAAGGAAGAAATGATAACAATTCTCTACAATCTCTCCCAGAAAATAGAAGCAAAAGGAACACCTAATTCCTTTCTGTGAGGTGAGTATTATACACAAACATCTACATTACATGAAGAAATTAAAAGAAAAAAAATTGCACACAAATACCTCTCATGAACATAGAAGCAAAATCCCCAACAAAATATAAGAAAAGAAACCTAACAATCCATAGAAGGAATTACATAATATATCTAAGTAGGATGTATTTCAGACGTGTAACATTTGAAAATCAGTGATCATAAATCATAATAACCATATATTCTAAGGAAGATAATCACAAGATCAGATGAACAAATGAAAGGAAAAAAATCATCTGATAAAATCCAACACCCATTCATCATTAAAATTCTCAGCAAACTGGATACAGACAGGCATTTCCTAGGCTTTACATACAACATCTGAAAAGAAATACAGGTAAAACATCATACTTCACAGTGAGAAGACAGATGCTGTCATACTAAGGTGAGGAACAAGGTGAGGATATCTCTTCTCACCATGCCTATTCAACACTGTACTGAAAAGCCTAACCAATGCAATGAGATAAGAGAAGGAAGCAAAAGATACAGATATTTGGAAGAGAAAAATGGAATTATAGTCATCAATAGGAAAACTCCTGGCATTAATAACCCAGGAGTATAGGTTAATAAGGTTAATATAGGATCAATATATAATTATTATTAATAAGGCTAACATATAATAGTCAACTCTTTTCCAATAAAGAGATGGAACTTGCAATTAAAAACACCATTTAAATTACCACCAAAATATATTAGAAATAATTCTTTAAGAAATATGTGTAAGATTTACATGAGAAAAACTCATGAATTGCACTGAAAAAAATTAAAGATATAAATAAATAGACATGCCATGTTCATCGATAGGAAGATGCTATATTGTTGAGATTCACTTATTTCCAACTTAGCCTAGATACTTAATGCAATTCTGTTCAAAATTCCAGCAAGTTAGCTTGTAGATAGCAGCCAACAATTTAAATTTTATGTCAAAAATGAAATGATCCATAATACCCACTGAAGTCAATATGAAAGATCAAAGTCAGAGGATTGATATTACTGGATTTCAAAACTTATTTTAAAGCTACAATACTCAAGACTGTATGCTATTAACAGAATACTAGACAGATCAATGGCACAGAACAGAAAATCTAGAAACAGACACCCCAAACACTCAACCGACCTTTAACAAAGGCGCAAAGGCAATTTAATGGAAAAGGACAGTCTTTAAACTTACAGTCCTGGGATAACTAGACATCCATAACTAAGAAAAATGAATCCACATACAAACTCTAAACCTTTCAAAATAATTAACTCAAAAGGAATCACAGACCTAAATGAAAAACTCACAAGTAAAAAAAAAATTGCAGGGACATCCCTGGCAGTCCAGTGTTTAAGACTCAACACTTCCACTGCTCAGGGAAGAGGTTTGATCGCTGGTCAGGGACTAGGATTCCACATCCCATATAGAATAGGCAAAAAATTCTGGAAGATAACTCGGGGACGAAACTTGAGTTTGGTAATGAGATTTTAGGCACAACACCAAAAGCACAGTCCAAGAAAGAAAATAACAAGCGGAAACTTGTTAATATTAAAAACTTCTATCTGCAAAAGATACTATTAAGAGAATGAGAAAGAAAGGCCACAAAAGGGTAGTTACAAATCTATTTGCAGGGCAAGAATGGAGACACAGACCTAGAGAACAGACGTGTGGACACATCGGGGGAAGCAGACAGTGAGACGAATTGAGAGAGTGTCTGGACAAATATGCACTACCATGTGGACAACAGGCATGTGGGGGAAGTTGCTGGGTGACACAAGGATCAGCTCTGTGAAGACCTCGACGGGTGAGGTCGAGGGTGGGAGGGAGTTTCATGAAGGAGGGGATATATGTATACTGTGAGCTGCTTCATACAAGAACCTGACACACCATTTAATTATCTTCTAATTAAAAACAGTTGCTAAAAAATCTATGATTTTAAAAACTAGAAAAAAAATCTGGAGAATTCCACATAGCCACGAGAGTTATATACAACAATGCCAAATAAATAAAAGTCGGAAGAAATGAAAAGCAAAAGATCACAATAACATTCTGATTCTCAAATTAAAAATCTTAGAAAACAGGACAGGAAATATTCAAACATATAAGACAATTCAAAAATCTAGAAAGAGAAAAAAGATCACGACAGCAAAATCATCCAGTTGGTCTGGAAGAATCAACAATTACTTACACCAAGTAATAGAAAATACACCATGAACAAAAGCAACCATAGAAAAAATTTACCTACAAAGAAACTTTAGAAAAATATATACGGTCTTCGTGGAGGCAACAAGAAGAATTTCCTGGGAGTCTTAGGAAAAACAAGGCTCAAATAGAATAGTATGTTATGTATATTCACGATGAACAGATATTGTAAGACTGTCCATTTTCTGTAACTCCTTACAGATTTAGTACCACATTCAGAGTAGCTGAGACCACAATGAAACACGGTCTGCTGATTTTTGTACCCAGAAGTAACCATGGAAATCTTATGGAAGGAATGAAGAAAACTATTAACAAAAGTGAAAACATAAAATTAAATAATCCCTGATGGACAGTAAGTCTCCAGTGAACTTGACCCTATGTGTGCCCAGGTGGGGGAGTACTTAAGAGACTGGCACAGATGTGCAGCCTGCAAGGGAAGCAGACAGCAGGATCAGCTGCAAAAGGCTTTAAACTTGAGCCCTGGGATCATGAATCTCCACTGCTTCACTGAAGAAATCTGAGGCAGCACCTACGAGGGCCCATGCCAGGACCAAGGGGCACCAAAGCTTGACTTGGATGTGGCAGTACACTAGAGTGCGTTGCCATGCCCTCCTCCAGGGGATCTTCCCAACCCCCGGATTGAACCTAGGTCTCCCACACTTGCAGGCAGATTCTTTACTGTCTGAGCCACCAGGTAATGCTCAGTTCAGTTCAGTTCAGTTCAGTCACTCAGGGGATGAGAACTGGCCCTTTGAAACGATCACCTTAATAGACTATCACCCAGGGACTAAAAGAGGAGAGTTATTATCACAGGAATTGTACAAAACGACAGAACTTCATCTCAGAACTTTTGAGCAATGACCCTGCAGTCGACTGAAAGCCCACAGTGAGAACTGTCAGGCTAAGGAGCCCCTTCACTTACTCTTCTGGAATGGTATGAGCATGGCTGGGGACAGGGGTGGACTTATACCAGAAAGGGAAGGATTTCCACGCCCTGTCAGCAGTCATATTGAATGAAGTTTCTGAGTGAGATGTGAGGGGTTCCACACCTCAGAAGACAGTCTCCCATCCTTCCCTCTCAGCTCATCTTACCTGTAGCAGCCATGTCCAGGAAGCCTCGGGTAGAAATCGTGAGATGAGATGTATATGCACTTCATACCAGGAGACTCAGGGGTTCACATTTTCATTATGAGGCTTTGTCCTCGGATCAGCAGATGGGACGTAGCCCAGCATCTACAGGGGTTAAGGCAAGGCATGGAGAATGACAGAGTATTGCTTACTCCAGAAGAGGGAGCCCAGAGAGCCCTCGCTGTTGGTCTCATGGGCTCGAGGACGGCTGTTAGGCGTGGGCTCCCCAATTCTTCCTGCTGTGGGTGCTGAGACAAGTGAGAGGCATGGGGTGAGCCAGGGACGTCCCAGGACCCCTTAAGAGTCAAGGAAAAGTCCACGTGCCAATCCCAGGAGAAGCTCCCCCAGAACCCTGCCTGTCCAGGTCCCGCCCCTGCTGTCCTCCTGGAGCCCAGATGCACATGACAGGAAGTGACGCCCTCCAAAGCACGCTGGGGGAGTGATGCCATCCTTGACAGTGCCGCTATCTCTGAGAGCTGCCATTGACAGTGGCCAGAGGGATCAGTCCCAAGTGTCATCGGGTGTCAAGATCGGACGTGACTTGAGTTACGAATGCAGGGACACGTCTCTGCACCCCGAATCCCTTTTCTATCTGAAAAGAGGGGGCCACACAGCCTCTGGCCCCCATAGCACTCAGACCAGAGGATCCAGCCCAGCTCTTAGGCACCAAGACCATCCACTAACCCCTAGGGGGTGTCGGGAAAGAATGCCTCAGTCAGGCTCTGCTGGACCCCAGCTCCGCTCAGTAGAGGGAGAGCCATGAGCCCTGTAGAGTGAAAAAGGGACCCTCAGGGGGACTGAGGGTCTCCATGCAGCAGAACCGCAGCCATGTGTAAACCCCCTACTCACCATGATTTGGCTGTGGATTATCTGGGCACCCGCCGGGCTGCTCTAAAGCCTGAGGGGCTCCCTCACTGTGACTTTGGACACGGAACACTCACAGAAGAGGGGACTTGGGTCTGAGGGGCTGGCAGCTGGTCAGTAGAGACAGGATGTCAGGGTTCGGGGAGAGTCATGATGAGGACCAGCCTCCCTGAAAAACGGGCGTCTCTACCCTCCCCTGTGATCATTGCTTTCTCCTGGCCAAACATCGGAAAGTGGGCGGTGGTCTGCGAGGGGAGCTTGGAGCCTGATTGTGAAGGGGCAACCAGGAGCCAGCAAAAGGGAAGGTCCTGGGACCCTCCATGGGAGGCTGAGTACGACCTCCTCTCCTCGTCTTTGGTGACAGGGAAGGTGGCAGCATCAATTTCAGACAAGAGAGGGAACGGGCTGGGTGCAAGGGAGGGGGCGTTGAATATGGGGGAGTCTTGCAACAATTTTCATCCTGACTCTGAATGTAAGCTGAGAGGACCTGCCTCCCTTGCCAGCCCCCAATGCCCAGGCCCTTCTAACGCCCAGGCAGGACTGTCTGATGCACCCCAGGGCTCACTCTCCCTTGCTACTCAGCAGTCTCAGGGGACAGGCTGACCAGGAGAACAGAAGCCCTGTGAGTCTTAGAGCCTGGCCTCGAGGACCCCTCAGAGGTGGCTTCCATTCAAGCCAGGGAGGACTCTCCTCGCTGAAGGTTCTCAGAGCATGTCCTTGTCCCTACTCCAGGTGCCCTCCTTGCCTGCTTTCCTGCCTGATCTCCCACCTCCGGTACCTGACCTGCTGTCAGCATGCCTTGCAGGCACAAGAACAAGTCCCGTGCCTGTAGGAAACACCACCTGGTCGGGGGGACACTCAGGAGGCCCAGGCCAGTGCTGCTGCACCCCAAAAGGAGGAGTGCCCCTCCTCCCCATCTTCTGCCCATCAGGGTTCTCCCCTGAGCTCCCCTGCTGCTGGCAATCGCCAGGAGCTTCAGGGAGCCATGGCCCCTAGCTCTCCTGATGCAGGGCCTTCCTGTGCAGGATCTGATGAAGGTGCCCAGGGCCCAGAGGAGGAAAGTTCAGGTGCCTCCCAGGCAGCCCCTGCCACTCAGAGCACTCGCAAAGATCCTCTGGCCAGGAAGGCCAGGATACTGGTGGAGTTCTAGCTGGAGAAGTACACCAAGAAGGAGCCCATCATGCAGAATGCCCTGATGAAAATTGTCAGCAGGAAGTACAGGCAGCACTTCCCTGAGATCCTCAGTACAGCCGGGAGCATGTGGAGCTGGTCTTTGGCCTGGAGATGAAGGATGTCGACTGTAGCAGAAACATCTACACCCTCATCAGCAAGCTCAGCCTCAGGGGAAACGACTGTATCAGTGGTAAAGGGGTACTGCCCAAGTCCGGTCTCCTCATGGTGCTCCTGGGGGTCATCTTCATGAATGGTAACTGCGCCACCGAGGAGGAGATCTGGGAATTACTCAGTATGTTGGGGATCTATGCTGGGAGGAGGCACTGGATCTTTGGGGATCCCAGAAGGCTCAGCACCAAAGATCTGGTGCAGAAGGAGTACCTGAACTACCGCCAGGTGCCCAATAGTGATCCTCCGCGCTATGAGTTCCTGTGGGGCCCGAGAGCTTGTGCTGACACCAGTAAGATGAAGGTACTGGAGGGTCTAGCCAAGTTCCATGGTAGGGTCCCTAGTTCCTTCCCAGACATCTATGACGAGGCTCTGAGAGATCAGGCGGAGAGAGCTGGGCTGAGAGATGCTGCCAGGGCTCCACCCATGGCTGAGGCGAGTGCCCCTTCCAGGGCCAAGTCCCGCAGCTCCTCCCACATCTAGGGAGGGGGCAGGACACTTTGTTCCCTTTGTGTTGGAAGAGAGAAGTCAAGCTCCTAAATAGTGCAGAGCAGGAGTGGTGGAGGGAACAAAACCCATATCTTCTTATAGTTTTAAATGGTAAGCAAGTTTAGGTCTAGTTTAACAAAATATATATTTGTTTTCTTTTATCCATATGAGAGATATATAGTGAATGAGGATTTAAAGTAGAAAGGCGAAGAGGTGAAGCAGGTTTTAGTATTTTCAAATGTTCTTACTTTGGATAAGTTTTATTGTGCTTCAGAATTCAAATGTATGAACTATATAAATCATAGTTTGTAGCTGTTTTAATGTTTTAAAAGTTTGGGTATTTGCAACACACACTGAAAGTACTGAATATATTGTTCATAATGCAAACAAGATAACATGACATTAGAACATAATGTTTCTTCAAGAGCAGTCAGCTTCTAAAGAGTGTGTGGTAGTAGGGGGTAGATCACATTTATTTCGATCATATTTCTCTGTTTCACACGAGTAACTTCTACATATTATATGTTTCATTTATTTCAAATATTTTTACTTCTAAGAGGTTGTTTTTCTTAAGAGTATTAATTTGGTAATGGCACTGCTGTTATATTCACTGCTGTTTTAAAAGTTTTAAAGGTACAGTTTTGGTAGACATAAAAGATATTCAAGAGCCATCTATATTGTCTTTCTGATCTGCAAGTAGGTAAAAAAGCACTGCAAGAGTGATTTTCATGCTACTGTGAAAGAAGACCACAGAAACTATTGAGAAACAAAAAGAAAATGGAGAAAAGAATAGAGTAAAAAGTCTTCAACTTGTGGTTTACCTTATTTCTTTTAAACATTCTTTTAGTAAAAATAAAAAATACTCTGACTTATTTAGCTCATTTAAGAATATTTGTTTCTTTGCTCCTAATTCACTGCATATTCTCTGCTCTCTCCTGGATTAGAAATAAACTCAGATGGGAAAGTGGTATTTGAGGGGTTCACAGTAATCATACCTTCCACTTATTACAAACCAATACTTCTTCATCAGTATGCCACTGCTTTATATGTAGTACATGCATTCCAGCATTCATGCAGGATCAGATTTAGCAGACTGCATTTAGGGATGGATAACTTGCCAATTTCTCAAGTTCACAAACTGATGAAGTGACCTTCCTGGGACTAGTCCCCTGATCTGGATTAGTGCAGAGCCCACAATGTGCCGCTTCTCCCAGCCTAAGCCAGACATCATGTCTTTTCATTCACTTTTCCTCTAAACACTCCAAAAAATCTGTCTCGTTGGATACCTGGGGCCCTGTCCCAAAGAACTGTTTTGGAATAAAGTTTGAAAAATGTTGATAAATGAATGGTATGAAAGAAGACAAAACTACTCAGGGACAAGTTGGTCATGAACACATGCAATGTCAGTTACCCTGAAAAGATCAATATGCCCTCATTTATCCTTCCTGATTCTCAGGGACATAAAAGCCTTAGCTTAAATGCTGTGTCCCCAGGT
The DNA here is from genome assembly GCA_006410555.1 of Capra ibex. NCBI lineage: Eukaryota > Metazoa > Chordata > Mammalia > Artiodactyla > Bovidae > Capra > Capra ibex. The sequence continues at coordinate 11,494 of SJYO01019548.1, read as the reverse complement.
CAATGGATGGAAGAGTCCCAGCCTCTGATAGTTATCAAGGGGAAGATTTTAGAACACTAGGGGTCCCACAAACTATATCCTGCTTCTTGCCTTGTGTGGCCATTGGGAGAGCAGTCTGTCTGAGGTGAGCCTTCCTTTCCTGCAAGGCAAGGGTGGAGGGGTTCTCAGGGAGTTGAGCATCTTGGTCTTGCGGCAGCAGCTGCAATTCTGCCCAAGTAGGAGATCCTAACAGGCCATCATAGGATTTACAGTGAGTACACTGAGTGCTGATGAGTGGAACCCCCCCCCCCCACAGCAAGGGGGATGGCACGGAGGAACAGGCAAGGATAGCCAGGGAGTAGCTCTCTCCGTTTCCCTTCTCTTGTCTCAAGAAGGCGAAATCTAGGCCACAGGCCAGCTGATTCAGCCAGTAGGTGGATTCTGATATGCTACCCAAAGTCAAGGTAAGAAACCTGATCTAAGCCTGGGGGACCACTGACTCCAGAAGAGAGTGGAGCCCTAAAATGTTCTCCTCAGAAGGCCCCAATAGCTTTGCACACCTCTGGTTCACCCTGTCTTCCAATCCAGAACTTCCAAGAAAGTAATGCCTTTGTGATGAGGAGCATAGCCTCAGGTGAGCAGAGGCTGCAGTCTGGGTCTGGTCAGGAGTGAGGATGAGATCCCTGAATGAGGGTCAAGTGGACCACTCAGCCCAGAACAGGGGAGACTGTGGAGGCCCACCCCTGATGTCAGCCCTATGACACTCAGGAGAAAGCTTTCTGGCTGAAGTGCTTCTCTTTCAGCTGGACAGGTCTCAGGGAGGTGAGAGCCTTGGTCTACTGGGAGAAGCCTCACTTCAGTACAGAGTGGAAACTAGTGACTCCAAATGAGGATAAAGGGACTGCACCTAGAATACAGCCCTGCCCATCTACACCTCACACTTGCAAATTTGGGAACGTGGGCATGATGCACTCCACACATTTCCTTTAAGAGCATCTCAGGAGGTGAGGCTCTGGTGCTCAGGGGTCAACCTCAGGAGGAACTCCAGGTCATGCCAAGAGTCAAGTAGAGGACCATGGGGACTAAAGGAACCACTCACACTATACCACTTTTATAGAATCCCTCCCCTAGGGTCAGCCATGAGTGACCACAGGTTGGCAGCCCTCACATCCTCCAAGGTGGTCTCAGGGAATTTAAGGCTGTAGCATGAGAGGACAGGTCTCATTAGGAGATGGGAAGTCAGTGTGAGGACCTGGAGAGAGGACAGTAATAGTGAAAGGAGGGAGGAAATACAGGTCTTCCTAGGAGCCGGACTGAGGACAGGTGCATCCAGCCATCAGAAGGCCTCAATTTCCGGTCACAGCTTTCTGTCCTGAGAGACCACAGGTAGATGTGGTAAGCTGGGCAACCTCTGCTCTCTTTTATTGGGTCTCAGACTGTTGTGGGCCTTACTCTGAGCACATGTCCTCAGGTAAAGAAACAGGAGCTGCAAGACCTCCCAGCAGTTCCCAGAGGACACCTGGTCATTTCTCCAGAGGAGTTTCAGGTAACCCTTGATGTGGCAGATAGGACAGTTCTTTCATATGTGGGTCAGCTACTCTGTGCAGACTGATTTCCCTGGGTTTTTTCCTTCAAGTCCTCCATGATAATGGGAATTGAAGGAACACCCCAAACCAAGTAGCATGTCCCTCCTCTCAAGTCCTTGCTAGGAAAGTTTACTTTTGATGTTTCTGCACATGCATGACTGCCCCTTCCACTTATTGGGAAGAAAACTGCTCACTAAATTCCAGACAATAGTCCAAGGTGGAAACCTTCATTTAGAAGGCTCCCACCAAGAGAAACGACAGCTCCATATGACAGGGATAGAATAGCATAGGATACAGGTAGCTGTCCCAGGTGACTTTACAGAAAATAATCCACCTGCAGTGCAGGAGATGAAGGTTTGAACCCTGTTCTGGAACATCTCCTGGAAGAGGAAGTGGCTACCCTGCCGGGGTGGACAGAGTAGGCGAGGAAAAACTTACTTATTTAGAAATATAAAAAGAGATTAGGAAGAAACAGTATAGTTGGAAAATTAGTGGAGAAAAGAGGCTGAGTAACTTGGTTTATGTGGAAAACTTATAAAGTTTCAAGACAAGGAACTTGCACCATCTACATTAGGCCACCGGCACCCACTTGAATAGCGGAGGGTGCCCCGCCTTAGGCTCCCTCTCACGTGGGTCTTAGAAGCCAAGGCATGTAAGTAGACTTGGAGAGCCTCCACGCCCCAGATGGGAATTCAGCCTGAAAAGGAGAGAAAGGAGAGGGAGGAAGAGAGAGAGAGAATTGACACGGGGGAAACCAGTCATTCCAGTGACTAGCCCCACCTTTATTGTTCGTAAAGGCTTTTTATACCTTTATTTTTACATAGAGATCAATGGATAATATCAAATTATGCAGCGTCAGCAGCCCTGACTCTTATTGAGACAAAGCTTTCTCTCTGCATACCTAGTTGTATACACAAGTTTTAGGTGACCTACATCATCTTCTGGCCAGAAGGCTAATTAGCATTTTGCAGCCCTTTCTAATAAGGGTAATAGTGTTGTTCTTTGCAAAGTCTGGTGCCACTCTCAGAAAGCACTAAATAAACTAAATGTAACTATATAAAGTTACATTCTTACATAGCAAGAACACAACAATTTACAACAAAGAAAGAGAAGTACAGTCATTTATAACAAAGAGGAAATTAATTAACTCAAAAGTCTAGTGTTGCTAACATCAAAACTACTATGTTCCTATTTCTGCATCCCAATTACATTGATTAATATCCTCCTAGGTGCCTAAAAGATAAAGGATATGGAGGCCTGGCAGTAATCATTAACTCAACAAACTCTTCACAAACTAATTCTTAACTCTAAAAGGCTCTATATCTTTAAGATGTTTTAAGCTTCGTGCTTCTTACAGTTGGGGGCTGTAAACAATTCACAAGTTGTAAAAGTCCAGGCAGACTGGTCAGGTAAGTTAGAAAGCCATCAAAGGGGTTTCAACCGAGATATTCTTTATATATGCAGGAGACTGTTAACTGGAGCTCTGAGTTAACTCTTTCCAGAGAAAGGTGGTAATGTCAGAAGAGAATAGTATAGCAGACAGTAAACAGACAGATTTTGGTTTCAGGGTAGATGCTCAGACAGAGGACCCCTTGAGACCTGACTCTCCTTGCCCATCAGGTCTCTCCGCATGACCTTGTCATGGGTGGGATCTCCCATGCTGACTCCCAGCACTACCCATTCGAATATTCCTGCCTGGAGAATCCCATGGACAGAGAGCCTGGAGTGCTGTAGTTCATGGGGTTGCAAAGAGTAGACATGAATGAGTGCCTGAGCACAGACAGACAGAGAGGTAGATCTAGAAGTCTAGGAGGGGAATACAGATAGAGAAACCTGGGAACCATTGGTAGACCATTGTAAGTTAACATTGTTCAAGAAAGGTATCAGAATGTAGTGGAGGAAGGCAGGTTTGTTTAAATATAAGGCCATAAATAATCCATGAGATGTTCCCCAGGCCTTTAGGTAAAAGAGGAATGTCACAGACCTTCTATCCGTTTGAAGAATTTCTAGAATAATCCAAGCTTGACCTCATAAGGTCAGATACTCTCCTGCTCCAAATGAATTGGGAGGGAGTGATGTAAGCCTGACCTCTACTCACAGAAGGCAGTCTTTCCTAGTCGTCCACTTTCCATTGACTATAGGATGTATTTGACTTAATCCTCCAGGCAGAGCTCTGTCACCTGCCTGCTTGCATCTCTTACATGCATCCTATATAAATAAATCTATTTCTTGCCTAACACTTTGCCTCTGGCTGAATTCCTTTTGTGCTGAGACACAAACAACCTGAGCCACAGTACGTCCAGGTACCAGGTAAGTGTTTCTAATTAAAAGACCGTGGTCAAGTCCCAAACTGGATTTTTGGGGGTTTAGACTCCTGACCATGTGGATTTGAGTCAAAACCTGATGTGATAGGTTTCAGGTAGAGGAGGTCTCAATGCCACCCCTTTGAAAATTTTAAACTATGGCCTGTTAAACTGGCTCATAGGGCTAGAATGAAAGTCACTTCCTTCTGCATTTCTCTGCACCTAGACTCCCAATATCTTTGCCTTTGGGTGTACAAATCCAGACACTGTATGCCATGAATGCTTCCATTTTTTGTTTATAAAATTCAAGCTGAGTGTGTCTATAGGATAGGGAGAGAATGGACAAAGAAAGAAAAGAAAAGAAATTGAGCTAAAAAATTTCTGGCTACCTTCTGAAATATGGCTGTCCTGGTGCCTCAGGTGGTAAAGAATCTACCTGAAATGGCAGGAGACCCGGGTTCAGTCCCTGGATTGGGAAGTTCCCCTGGAGAAGGGAATGGCAACCCACTCCAATATTCCTGCCCAGAGAATCCCATGGACAGGGGATCCTGGAGGGCTACATTCCATGGGGCCACAATGACTCAGACATGACTTAGAGACTGAACTACAACAGCAATCTCCTAACACTTCTACTTTACCACTCCTTGTTGCAACTAGTGAAGCCCATTCGTCCTAGAGCCTGTTCTCTGCACTAAGAGAAGCCACCACAATGAGAAGCCAGTGCATCCCAATGAAGGGTAGCCCCTGCTCCTCGAAACTAGAGAACACACAGGCAGCAATGAAGAGCCAGCACAACCAAAATTAAATACATAAATAATTTCTTAAAAAAAATACTCAGGGAAGCCACAATGGCCCCTGGGGCGAGAACTGAGCCACATTCTGCCCAGCAAGCTCACAGGTGAGGGATGTCACAGCCATGAAAAGGCCATAAGGGACTTCAGTGACACCTGAAGGCCCTTATGAGCATTTGTCATTTCCTTTTCCGATGGATAACTGACTGTCCATTGCTGAAGACTTGCCCTTAGGATTCCAGCTAAGTCCCTTATGTCCAAATCTTCCTTGCTTTTAGGAAAACCTCTGAACTTTGAAAGACTTGCCAGGTAGACTCTGCTGGCTTGGCAATGCTTAATTTGCCTATAAAAGCCCTCCACCTTCTCCCGATGATACTAACCATGAGCCAGCCCCTGAGCCCTGTTCACAGGAACTCTTTCTGGGCAAAAGAAGGAGCCTCTTGGACCAGAGACCTCTTCTTCACTATACTCAGCATTGAACACCACTGCTCCTGGCCCCCATCACCAATGCTTTGCCCTCTAACCTGGGGCTCCAGAACTCCTTAAACTCTAACCAACTAATGAAGTCATAGGGCCCACCAGACTTCCATTAGAATCCGAGATCCCCTCTCCATGCATCTCAGTTGGATAAAACAAGATTAAGGAAAATTCTCAGATGACCCCCCAAAATATCTAGACAAGTTTAGATATCTATGACTTTTGAGTTAACCCAGAGGACATTTATATCATTGTTGCTCAAACATTCTCTCAGGCAGAAAGTACAACTATATACAGATTCAGCCCTCAGCTGGGAGACAGCTATCACATGGCAAATTCCCAACCATTTCCAATGGGAATGATGGCTATTCCCTGTTCAGAATGTAATTGGGAGTATAATACTTGAGCCAGGTTAGCAGCCAGGGATTTTTTGTCTTCCTCTTCCCCACCTGAACACTGGTGGTCAGAGCACACCCAGAGAGGCTCCCTGGTGCCTCTCTGGTTCTGCCCAATGACCACCAGTAGATTTCCAGCCATGTCAGGACCAAGCAAGACAAAGTGCCAGCACGGGGTGGCACTGGTGCACCAAGACCTAAAAGGTGACTAATGTAACCCAGGGTTCACGATGCCATATTTATAAAAATAGCACTGTGGTTTCTGTCTTCCCTCCCACTCCATGGATTTTGCTTGGGTACTCATGGGTAACTGCCTGCACACTAGGAGAAAAGTTATATAACCTAAAGCTGTCCATCAACTTGTCAGTCAAATGACACAGGACACACATGACCCTACCCCATGGCAGGACCCCTTCTGCTTTCCAGACAGCCTGCTCTCATCCTTCTCAGGAGTGTAATTTTGCTCTGCCTTATAATACTGATACTTAAAACTGCTCTGTTTCTCTAATGGATTCTTTCTCTTTGTGGGGACAAAAACAGGAAATCAGCACTCCACTGGTGAAAATATGGGTCACATATGTATTACTGTTTATCAGGTTCCAATTAAAGTTTTTATATTTTATAATGCAAAATTAGGAACGTTTCATTGCTGTGTGATCTAGAACACGAAAACAGCAATGGAAGAGGGATTTTCATGCAAATTTGAAGAGAATCTGTGGTAAAATAATTTAGGTCAAGTGAAAAAGAAAAGAAAAAGTAAATTTTGGTAAGTTTTAGGTTTTGTTAAATCCTTTTAATACTCCTTTTTAGTAAAAGTATGTCCTTAGTTTATTCAATATTGTGGTAGAAATTAAATAGCAATAAAGTAGACAACTTTATCATTGTCACTCCTATTTCCAACCACTAATTGAGCATCTATCCTTGGAATGCTCCATGGCAGAACTGGGGATGGTAATAAAAAGAAGCCTGAGCGACTGTCCATAGAAGTTAAATGTCTACAAGTTACCGCCATATCAAGCAGATGGTGCGGTACCCTTTCAGACCTAAACATGTTACAGGTTGAAACAAGGGATGAGAACGAGAGGAGGTTTCAGATTAGAGCAGCTAAAAGTAAACACTTTGAGGCGAGGAATGTGGGCGCTTTAGAACATTGCAGTTCCCTTGAGGATGTTACTTGAGGTTAGGTGGGTTGGTGGGCTAAATGAGGCTGAGTAAATCGAGGGCGTGGGGTGACCCTGAAATGGGGGGTTTAAGTTGAGAAACTGAAGAATGGAATGGAAGATTACCCTTGATTTTTACGTCAAGACTGTGGGTAAAACAGAGAGAATCTCCACCTGGTACAGGAATACAATGGGTTCTGTGCTCCTGCCCCAGTATAGGGAAACAGTGCACAAACTGGGGATTTAACCCCACTGCCTCCAGGGTGTTTGGCAGAAAGAAGGATGGTATTTCCTTGAACTGAGATATCTAATATCCACTGTAACAGCACTCTCCACACTGGGCTCAGAGGGCACTATGTTACAGAGATGTTCTACTGCCTATTTTAAGCATAATTTGGGGAACTTCAAATGAAGGCTACACTTTTGGTGCTGGTGAAATTAATGAAGATGGGGGGTGGTAGTATGGATGAAAATACAGCTGGAAGGGAAGATCTTCGTCCTTGACACAAATTCTAGAAGTTTTGAGTATCATCCAGGGAGCAGAGATTCCTCTACATTCAAATGATAAATTTACACATGGGGAAATTTTATTTAGTTTTACTAAGCAGAACACTGTTCATTGTGAAACTGCCACTTATTTCTGATATCTCATGCAAGTTAAAAAAAAGAAATCACCAACAGTTGATACCATGGTCTGTAGTCATAATTATCAGAGGAATAAATGTCATTCTTTGAAGTCCATTATTGCAAGAGCTTTATAAATATCACATATATTACACTAGTTCTACAAAATAGGGTTTAGAAGACTCACTTTGCAGATTATGAATTTGGTAATATTCTCAAGTTCACAAGACTTGTGACAGAGCTGGAAATAGACATTTGGTCTGCATATGTCGACAGGCCACACTGTTCCACTCCTCCCAGCCTGAGGCAGACCTAGTGTCCTCCAGTTCTCCTGTCATCTCATTACTCCAAACTGTATTCCAGAGGCTTCTGTTTCAAGCTGGCGGTGTAGCAGGATGTTTGTTTGCCTCCTCCTGCACCATAACTGCAACTGGCTGTTGGACAACTATCAACAGGAGGATGCTGGAACACACTGAAAATGATACCCCACGTTCAAAGAAAAAGTGGAAGTCGCCAACAAGATAATAGGAGGGGTACAATCACAATGAATTCAAATTCCATACCCACTGGGTGGGTAACTGGAGAACAAAAATACCAAAGAAGTTCTCCCACGATTGTGAAAGTTCTGCACCTCACATCAAGGAACCCAGCCTGCGGTTCTGACAAAGGGACTTGGAATTCCCTGGTCATCTGACCTTGAAGGGCAGTGGGGTTTGATTACAGGAAACAGTAGGGGAAACAGACATACCACTCTTGGAGGGCACAAACAAAGTCTCGCATGCACCAAGACCCAGAGAAAAGGAGCATTTACTCCACAGGAGACTGAATCAGACCTACCTCCAAGTGTTCGACAGTCTCCTGTGGAGGCGTGGGTCAGCTGGGGCTCACCACAGGGATGGGGGCACTGGCAGAAGCAGTCCTAGAGGTCCTCCTTGGCGTAAGCCTTCTTACAGGTCAGCATTAACTCTGCCATAGAGACCACAGACCCATAATTCAAAAAGAGACAAGCACTCTAATGTTCACTGTATGACTCTTTACAACAGCAGCACATGGAAGAAACGTAGATGTCCATTGACAGATGCAAGTATAAAGAAGCTGTAAGGGAGGTGGGAGGGGGGTTCATGATTGGGAACACGTGTATACCCGTGGCAGATTCATGTTGATGTATGGCAAAACCAATACAATATTGGAAAGTAATTAGCCTCCAATTAAAATGAATAAATTTAAATTTTAAAAAAGAGATGCTATGGAATGTATATGCGATGGAATATTGTTCTTGTTAATTTGTCGCTAAGTTGTATCTGACGCTTATGAAACCCCAAGGAATTTAGCTCACCAGAATTCTCTGTCCTTGGGATTTCCCAGGTAAGAATACTGGGGTGTGTTGCCACTTCCTTCTTCTGGGTATCTTCCTGACCCAGAGATTGAACCCACGGCTCCTGCCTTGGTAGGCAGATTTTTTAACATTGACCCACCAGGGTAACTCAAGGGAATATTCAGTTCAGTTCAGTTCAGTCGCTCAGTCGTGTCTGAATCTTTGCAACCACATGAATTGCAGCACGCCAGGCCTCCCTGTCCATCACCAACTCCCGGAGTTCACTCAGACTCACGTCCATCGAGTCCGTGATGTTATCCACCCGTCTCATCCTCTGTCGGCCTCTTCTCCTCCTGCCCCCAACACCTCCCAGCATCATAGTCTTTTCCAAAGAGTCAACTCTTTGCATGAGTTGGCCAAAGTACTGGAGTTTCAGCTTTAGTATCATTCCTTCCAAAGAAATCCCAGGGCTCATCTCCTTCAGAATGGACTCGTTGGATCTCCTTGCAGTCCAAGGGACTCTCAAGAGTCTTCTCCAACACCACAGTTCAAAAGCATCAATACTTTGGCACGCAGCCTTCTTCACAGTCCAACTCTCACATCCATACATGACCACAGGAAAAACCATAGCCTCGACTAGATGGACCTTAGTCGGCAAAGTAATGTCTCTGCTTTTGAATATGCTATCTAGGTTGGTCATAACTTTCCTTCCAGGGAGTAAGCATCTTTTAATTTCATGGCTGCAGTCACCATCTGCAGTGATTCTGGAGCCCCCAAAAATAAAGTCTGACACTGTTTCCACTGTTTCCCCATCTACTTCCCATGAAGTGATGGGACCAGATAACACGATCTTAGTTTTCTGAATGTTGAGCTTTAAGCCAACATTTTCACTCTCCTCTTTCACTTTCATCAAGAGGCTTTTTAGCTCCTCTTCACTTTCTGCCATAAGGGTGGTGTCATCTGCGTATCTGAGGTTATTGATATTTCTCCCGGCAATCTTGATTCCAGCTTGTGTTTCTTCCAGTCCAGCGATTCTCATGATGTACGCTGCATATAAGTTAAATAAGCAGGGTGACAAATTATAGCCTTGACGTACTCCTTTTCCTATTTGGAACCAGTCTGTTGTTCCATGTCCAGGTCTAACTGTTGCTTCCTGACCTGCATACAGATTTCTCAAGAGGCAGGT
>SJYO01019507.1:0-10000 GCA_006410555.1 Capra ibex | reverse complement strand
TATTCTTAGTTCAAACGTCGTGTATCCTCTATAAAGGTAAACGGCTCATTAAGTCATTTCTAAGTGGATTTGGATCCTTTGGACCAAACGTAACGATGAAAAGTGGCTCAAAATATTCAAATCTATTCACTGAATTAGTAAGAACATAAATGGATATATAGGAATTATACCCTCCTAACAGATCTATTAAATTCCAAAGAAGGAAAAGATTTATAGGTCACTTAGGGTGACCAATAATAGACCTTAAATTTTTTTTTTTTTTTTGGGAAAATGTATGGTCTCATTACCGACTTTACAGATGTTCTGATATATTTTTCGTAACTTTAAGAACCCCAAAAAAAAAAGTCAAAAAAATTTTTATATTAAAGGTCTATTTTATCGTTCTATAAATTTCTTATCTACTGTTAAATATATCCATATATACTAATTACCTAAGGGAGTAACTAAATTAATTGTATAGATGATTATAGTGGAGTGTATAAATGGAAACTTCTCGAAAAGCCACTCTTGAAAATTCAAATTGAGAGAATGTACACATGATTGACTGAAGTCAGTACAAGTTGAGAAACACTGGGGTACCTGATATAATGGACGGTCCGAGGAGACACCTACCCCTAAGAGGTCTTTCTTATGATCTCACCCAACGGTACGGGAGGAAGGCCCCTAGAGGGACTGGGTCCCTAAGTTGGGTACAGAGAATGCGTAGGACGTGACCGTCCTCCCCAGAAATGGTGATTGCGGTGGACCCTTCGGGGTGTTTACAGTTACGACGACGACGACGACGCTTCAGCGAAGTCAACACAGACTGAGACACACTGGGGCTTCTGCCGTCGGGTGGTCCGAGGGGGCAGGGACCCTAAGAGGTCCGTTCTTGTGACCTCACCCAATGGTAAAGGTAAAGGTTACACACTTTCACTTTTCACTTTCACTTCAGAGAGTCAGTACAGGCTGAGAAGCACTGGGGTGCCTGACGTCGAATGGGCCGAGGAGGCAGGTACCCTAAAAGGTCCGTTCTCATGACCTTACACAACTTTAACGGAAGAGGCTGTTTACAGTCATTGTGTAATGTTTGGTATCAGTGGTACAACGTGTAATCTATGAGTCTGAAATACGTAGTAAAGTGTCGAATTTTAAACACGTGAAAATGGTTTAAGTAAGAATTTAGTAACTAAAGAGTCGTGAACAAAAATGTACTGGATACTGTAAAGAACATAAATACTAAAACCTCATCCCTACTTTCTACAGAGGGAGGACAACATTCGTCAAATCGTAATCTAGAAACTCCCTGGTAGAAATAGATCGTCGAGGTATCAGTGGGGATAGTAACAGTCTTTAGTTCTACTAAATGTGTCCATTCCTTTTATTTCTTTTGACCTAAGGGACCACCGAGTCTACCATCTCTTAGACGCACTTTGTACCCTCTGGACCCAACGTGGACACCCCGTCCCTTCTAGGTACGTCCTCCCTTACTAATGGATGAGATCGTAAGAACAGACTTCTTAGGAAACCTCTCACTTCGAAACATCCAAGTCAGGTACCCCTAGTGTTTTTCCGTCTGTACGGACTCTCTCATTGTGTTATTTGAAATTCCTAAACCTTGGACATAGTCTCGATTCCTATCGAATTTTCCTTTTCCTTTCGATAAACTCTGTCCGTTCTTGTACCTACGTACTTGTGAATATCCGGTTGTCCCGTTTCTGTCTCTTACCTATAACGTCAGAGATTTCTCAGAACATGTATCGACGTCGATTTTAGCTCCCGGAGACTGGTCTCAAGACCCGAAGTCACCTCTTTGAACCGGTGAAGGGTCGTTTCTTTCCTCAGTCTCCTTTCTTAGTTAGGTGACTAGAGAAAGAGGTGACTGAGAGGTTAGAGAAAACAAGTGGGGAACGGTTTGAGTTCATCTTCAGTCTCCGGTCCTCACGATCTCCCTATTTCAGACTAGAAGAGTCGGAGGTTTCCAAGTATTTTATTATCTTTTACTAGTTGTCCCAAGGACTCCCCGTACATTTCTTATAGTTTGTGTGGCTGGTAAAGAGACATCATCTATACAAAAGAAAAAGAATACTTAGATCAACGTCTATAAAAACGATCCGTAAATCCTACGGACCCATCATAATTGAAATTACCCTCTTCAGTCAAAGACTAAACTGGATCTGAACTCATAAACAGTGACACAAAGACCATAGTTTTATAATAATGACCCTGGGATTGATTGACATAGGAACTAAGTGACTTTGGGAAACTTCTGTATCCATTACCCTGTTCTGAATCCTTCCCTGGTCTTTGATAGTTCTACACATAAATATGTAACAACTTAAGTAAACCAATAAACATACACACTCTCACTTTTGAAAATTAAGGTTTAAACACTCTCTACAATCAGATTTTAAAGAAAAACATGACGGAAACAGACTAAAACTATATCTCGTTATGACCGGGGTAGAGTAATCAACCCTTACCAAAGGATGAGAAAGTAAAAGAACTTCTCTAATACAGTTAACTAGAATTAAAAATTTTATAAACAATCTTAAGAGACCAGTTGGATAGAACCTAACTGCTAAAGAAAAAGTTTTCAAAATACAGTGTCAAAGTTAGAGTAATTTCAAATATCCTCATAAGTATACTACAAAGATAAAAACGAAGTTCTTAAAACTCTAATACAACAAACTACACATGTATAAATCCTTATAATATATAAGGACGACCTAAGTGAGAAAAAAGGAATACATTACAGGAACAGAAGGAAACAGGAATCTATAAAAGAAACGAGATTTCAGATGAAATAGATTATAATTGTTTACAAAAATAGGAAAATTAAAGGTTTATAGGTACGGTAATAAATTAAAGAGTCCGAAAGGACCACCGAGTCTGTCATTCCTTAGGCGAACGGAACACTTCTGGGTCTAAGTTAGGGACCCAACCCTTCTAGGGAACCTCCTCCTATACACTTAGACATAAGAACGGACCTCTTAAGGTACCTGTCTCCTTGGACCACCCGATATCAAGTACCCCAGTGTTTCTCAGTCCGTGTTGGACCTTTGGTTGGGTGGTGGACCACAAGGAAGTGTAAATAAGGAACCCTCCTTGTCGGGATGAGTCTGACGGAAGACTAGATCCAACCTCCAGTCCTTACGACCCAGACCGAACAGAAGACAGTCCACGACGACACAACGAGAAGGTAGGAAGTCCGGGATTAGATCAAGTGGAAGAAGAACGGTTGATACTTTCCCGGCAAATCACCAGAGAAGAATAAAGGTCTTATTTATCTCCTCACCCGTGTTTTATAGTTCCAGTAGAACAGACTTGGTCTTTGGACTTCAAACAAAATATTGGATCCCTTCTCTAAAGTACTTTCCTTCAACTCGTCTTTTCACCTTTCCTCAGATGTCATCCTACCTCTACTTTCAGTACCTCAGGGAAAGAAATATTCAGTAGGCTTTACCTTTTTCATAAAAAAGATCTAATGTACATATAAGTCGAGACTCACTCATGTGAAAGACCAAGTCTTTCAGGAGACATAATAAAGTAATTAAAAGAAATGTTACGTATATATATATATTTTCCTTGATTTTTCGGAGAACTACTTTCACTTTCTCCTCTCCCTTTTTCAACCGAATTTCAAGTTGTAAGTCTTTTGCTTTTAGTACCGTAGGCCAGGGTAGTGAAGTACCCTTTATTTACCCCTTTGTCATCTTTGTCACAGTCTGAAATAAAAACCCTCGAGGTTTTAGTGACGTCTACCACTGACGTCGGTACTTTAATTTTCTGCGATTGAGGAACCTTCTTTTCAATAGTTGGTTGACTTGACTATATATTTATTTTATATAGATATGTTGTAAAATAAATAGTAAGATACTGTTAAGTCAAGTCAAGTCAAGTCAAGTCAGCGAGTCAGTACAGACTGAGAAACGCTGGGGTACTTGACGTCGTACGGTCCGGAGGGACAGGTAGTGGTTTAGAGTCTCAGGTGGTTTGAGGTACAGGAAACTCAGTCATTACGGTAGGTTGGTAGAGTAGGAGACAGTATGGGAAGAGGAGGACGGGAGTTAAAGAAGGTCATAGTTCCAGAAAAGTTTACTCAGTCGAGAAACGTAGTCCACCGGTTTCATAACCTCAAGTCGAAGTTGTAGTCAGGAAGGTTACTTGTGGGTCCTGACCAACCTAGAGGAACGTCAGGTTTCCTGAGAATTCTCAGAAGGTGCTGTGGTGTCAAGTTTTCGTAGTTAAGAAACCACGAGTCGACAGAAATATCAGGTTGAGAGTGTAGGTATGGACTGGTGACATTTTTGGTATCGGAACTGAGATACCCGAAAAATCTGTTTCATTACAGAGACAAAAAATTATACGACAGATCCAACCAGTATTGAAAGGAAGTTTCCTCATTCGCAGAAAATTAAAAACCGAAGTTAGTTGTAGACGTCACTAAAATCTCGAGTCTTTTTATGTCTTTTATTTCTTTTTGGGTGACAAAGGTGATAAAGGGGTAGATAAACGGTCCTTCATTACCCTGGTCTACGGTACTAAAAGCAAAAGGCTTACAACTCGAAATTCGATTGAAAAAGTGATACGGTAAAAAAAGTTCGGGTAACGAGACGAAAATAATACTAAACACTAAATTTAGGACTTTTTTTCTTTAGATAACATCTCAAACCTAATGAATGGTCATCTACTTAACTACCTTATTGTTATCTTGAATTTTACTAATGAATTGACTCGAGTTTTAAAATATATACGTATACTTCTCAATAAGTGAATATAAAATAAGAACCGGGGAACACCATGAAACTAACTTTCTTGACTCTTGAAACTAACTTCGATATATATTTTCTTTAATGTAATAATAATATCAATTTGTTGACCATATTAATACACATATGTAAATCTTAGGTAATCAGGTCACCGGTATTTTTACTCACAGAAGTAGGGAACCCCTTCTTTTACAATGGTAAAGGTAAAGATAAATAAAAATAGAGAGACAGTAAATCAAATATAAAACACATATAAAAATTTTCAGTATTATATAATCTTATCGTTACGTATATATTATAAAAATGTATTATATTAATCCAGTGACTGTCACACAACTTTTTACTTTTATTAAACCTATAATCTAAAATTCCTTAGTCTTTTAACAGTTTTAAACGACGTATTTTACAACGAATTAAACCCCCTCAAATGGTTGGTAAAAAATACTTTGGTCAAGTTTACTTCTCTCCGTCTTACAAGTCTTGTAGGTACAAACGTACTCAAACGTATCTCGGAGTCTCTGCCTTTGTAAAAACTTCAACCCATCTTCTGGTTCTCAGGACTAACCTGCCCCTTTTGAACTTAGAACTTACGTTCTCTCGTACAAACGAGGGGAGTCACACCAGATTTAACAAAAAGAAATTTTGTACAGGGAAAGAAGTGTAAGTAAGAGCTTTAAGGCAGGAGACGAAAGGATAAAGAAAAGGGTATCATATCTAGTGGACAATTGTATAGTATATTACATGAACGTTCTATTTTTTAAGAAAAAAATTGTATTTAAATAAATTAACCTCCAATCAATGAAACCTAAGTACAAATAACCTCTAGTAGCCAGAAGGGGTCCGACATTATAGTCAAGGTACTCCTATTCACAGACGGACGAATCAAATAACTACATTTGATTCGTGGATATGCCTCTTCCGTTACCGTGGGGTGAGGTCATGGGAACGGACCTTTTAGGGTACCTACTTCCTCGGATCATCCGACGTCAGGTACCCCAGGGATTTTCAGTCCGTGCTGACTCGCTGAAGTGAAAGCGAAAAGTGAAAGTACGTAACCTCTTCCTTTACCGTTGGGTGAGGTCACAAGAACGGACCTCTTAGGGTCCCTGCCCCCTCGGATCATCCGACGGTAGACACCCCAGCGTGTCTCAACCTGTGCTAACTTCGCTGAATCGTCGTCGTCGTCGTCGTCGTCGTTCGTGGATATTCTTAAAGACTCATTTCCTCCTTAATTCAGTTACTAGTTAACCAATTTACTGTTTTTCGTCTCATGACCCGTCCGATATCCAAAGTTTTAATACACCAAAGTATCGATAACATTTATTCGACAAGACGTCCATTATAATGTTTTAATTCTGTGCAAAGACAAAGTAGTCGTATTTGTTTTGGATGTAAACTTCTATTTCAAAATATGGATTGTACTATCTATTTTACGTGTAATCGTTTTTTATATATATGTTCAACTAAACAAAAGAAGTAGGTTTTATCTTAATATAAGGAAAAGTTTTGAAAAGGAATGTATAGAGACACATTTTTAAGGTAGATCAGTTTCGATACCAAAAAGGTCGTCAGTCATATTTACACTCTCGATCTGGTATTTCTTTGACTCGTGACTCCTTAACTATAAAAACTTGATGCGACAACCTCTTCTGAGAATCTCAGGGGACCTGATGTTCCTCTAGTTTGGTCAGATATGATTTCCTTCAGTCGGGTCTTATAAGTAACTTTCCCGACTATGACTTCGACTTCGAGGTTATTAAAAAGGTGGACTACGTTTCTTGACTGAGTAACCTTTTCTGGGATTACTACCCTTCCTACCTACCGTCCTCCTCTTCCTCTACCGTCTCCTACTCTACCAATCCACCGTAGTGGTTGAACTACCTGTACTCAAAGTCGTTCAAGGTGCTCTACCACCTCCTGTCCCCTCAGACCACTGACTTGAATTGACTTCCATACGTATACACAATACATATATTGCATTACTAATATACTAGTAATATATATCCAGTGTAACTGTTTATACGATAAAGTTAAAGTCATAGTATTATGTATCTAGTATACCTGTATATTACAATAAAACCAAAGTCCACATGTTACATTAATAAACTACATATGACGTTTTACTAGTGACGTTATTAGACCACTTGTAGACAGAGATCTTTATCAATGCTAAAGGAAGAACGCTCAGGAACTGAGTGAAAGAGAAACGTCGAAAAGGAAGGAAGACAGAAAGAAAAGGAAGAGAGAATAAGTAAGTGGAAAGGGAAGATGGAAAACTAAAGGGTAAAAGACAAATGGTCCTTAATGACGACTTCGGGATTTGTACGAGGTTTTGGCCGGGTCGTTGTAGTGACTGAAGAATCCTCTTGGTCAGTTCTCTAACCGGGAGTAGGGTCAAACAAACCTTCGACAACTTGTTCGACTCGTTGGGATTAGGTCAGAGTCATCTCTGAGTCAAATAAAACTCCTAAAATATTAAGACCCTGGATGATTCCGTACAAACATTCCGGTTTATTAATTACTTTTCCTATCAATGAGATTTTCCTTCTCTCTTACCATAGAGTGAAAAGTCTATTTACACAAAAACTTAGGTCGAAAGACTAGATGAGTCACAGATACACTGGTCAACCTGTTAACAGGTCTTAGGAATCCGCCCCCTGTCTACGTGTGGTCATAAAGACGGTAAGTCAATAAATCTCACAAATACTATGTACCCGAAGGACACCCAGTCGATCATCCGTCGAGTGACACCCGACGATTATAAGAGGTCTACCACGAACGTCTCACTCCCTTTGTCTCTCCGAGACCACTTATGACATCCACCCCTCGACACCCAAGCTCTTGTAAAGGGGATTAATTTTTCCTTTGATACTGTAACCCCTAGGGGTTGAACACTTACAGGACCGTTTAGTGGTCCTCTGGGGAGTTCTCTTTGTGAACAGTCAGTCCGCCTTAAAGTCTAGTCAGGTAGACCTAGTTCTCTTCCGATGTTGTCGTGGTACATTCAGTCACTACAGTCTTGAAAGGGTAGAGTAACGGTAGATGGGACAAGGTTGTACCGGGGTCCTTACTTCTAGGTCTCTCCCTCTCTCTTCCTTGGAACGTCTTTACCTGTGTAGACGTGAAGGACCAGCCAGGGGACCCGGAGTCGTCCCCTCTCCCTTTGTGACTTATCCGACTTGTACTCCACCTCGACTGTGAACTGACTGGACCTGAACCCTTTGGGTCTCACTACCTTCCACCCCTTACCGACGTTCCACTACGTCCTGTACTCCTACGTCACCTCTCACCCGCTGCTGTCGGGGACCCCTCCTACTCGGTCTAGTGGAAACATAGACGACACCAGAGTCGGAAACACAGGGGGTCTTTAAAGTATACTACTTTAGGACTAAGAGTACCAATACTATTGGGATCCACCCCGGAAACACTCCACTACCTCAATATTCCTCAATATTCCTACCTCGGAGAAGTTACTGAACTCACAAATATATATATACATATAATAAATGTATATATATATATATATGTGTGTGTGTGTGTGTGTGTGTGTGTGTGTGTGTGTGTGTGTGTGTGTGTCTCGAGGGTTATGGGAGGAGGGGAAACCTCCTATGTCATTCGTCACACACTGGTCTTTCTGGGACGTACTGGTGCGACACCTTTAGGTAAAGGTAACAAAAATTCGGACACAATATTGTTGGGTCTTCCTGATTCTGTCATAGCATTGTTAGAAATCTGTCAAGTCATTTGGAGTACGATAAATATGTTTCCACTTCGTGAATATAACGGACTACATTGTGACACTATCAACCGACTGTCAAACACCGACCGAAAGTATTTCTTAGAACTCTTAAGGCAGAAGAACCATCGTACTGGTCTTGGTACTTGTTAACAGATTATGAAACTAAGATTATTGAACTGGGTTTATTAACCGACACCAAGAATTCATTAGAGAATTACCAGAAGAAACATTACCGTCGAAGACGATAAACACTGATTAAAACTATCCTCGAAGTAAGAGAGTTAATATCCCCACTTAAAAGAAAACTAAAAGATAATTTACTTCTATTCTTTACAATTCTTTAACGGGAGAATCAAACTGTAGAGATGTCTCAGACACAAATAAAAAAAAAAATTCTCCTCTGGGTAAAGTGTTTCGTATGTAATTTTTCGATATTCAAGTTTGTTCGAACGATACCCTATGTAGTAGTACTGGTGGAGTCTCGACCGACCCTACCTACACCTAAATCGTGTACAACCACTAAGCCGTAGGGTCGTAGAAGTACATACACAGTTGAAATGCACTTAGGGATACGTCCGTGAACTTGTCGAATATTTTACGTCTTTCTGCGTGTAGAAGTAGCGACCTGAGATTCCTACCCTCAGGTGTGGTCATTTACGCTCGGAAGTTGTAGAAGGCGGAATGACCTTGTTATTAGACTTATGGGTTTTCTATTTCTGAAGAATTCACAAAATAATCCTAAACGAATTAAAAAGAAACGAAGATTAATAGTTTAATTCTAAACCCCTTCTGTATACATATATTTTAAGAGATATGTACCTAAAACTTCGGTCGGATACTTTTTTAATAATCCTCAGATTTTACATCTTTGCATTGAGTTCTAATCAAAATTGAAAGAGAAAAGAAGGAAGGGTGAGAGTAGGAAACTAAACTCCTTTTGTCTTTCTTCTCTCAACCTTGAAGTTATCGTATGCAGGACCCAATGAAACTTCTTTTACGACTAGAACCTTTAAAACAAGAGATCGAGAGAATGAGAACTTTTATAAAGTTGGTGGACCCGAGTCCTTCTCGGTTCGAAAACCACCTTAACACACGTTACGTCCCTTCCGACGGGTACAGTTTTTAACGTCACTTCAAGACTAAGGAAATGTCATCTCAGATAGTGATACTTACGGATCCGAGGACGAAATACATCATCGTCAGATCGTATATCTTCAGTACTTAGAAAAAGAATGTTTTACTCTATTAAGGTTTGTGGAATGCGTAATGTCTCCAGTGGAGAAAGTAACTACTCGTTTCGTTCTTTTGGGAGACGTCCTACGAGTGGACCGTCTTAACGGAGAGATACTCACGAACTTCAAGATTGTCTAAAAAGTGTGAGAGAGACCGTGAACTATGCTATCATAGACTCTGAAGAAAGTATGAGGCGTCCAGACACTGATCTACTATGTCTCCAGATAAGGTCCTCATGTCATTGTACTCATAGGTGAATGATTCCAGAAGTTAGATT
>SJYO01019482.1:0-60000 GCA_006410555.1 Capra ibex | reverse complement strand
TTTCACTCTCCTCTTTCACTTTCATCAAGAGGCTTTTTAGTTCGTCTTCACTTTCTGCCATAAGGGTGGTATCATCTGCATATCTGAGGTTATTGATATTTCTCCCGGCAATTTTGATTCCAGCTTGTGTTAGGGATTATTATATCTCACATTTCTTTTTACAGGAGTCACAGGGAAAATTGGGGTTTGACATTTATCATGGAGAATACGTCCCTTTCTCACCTTTGTTAGAATGGTGGGCCATTCTCAGGGAAGCCTGACCATAAAGGGAAAAATGAGAAGAGAATAAACATGATCTCTTGGCTTCCAGTTTTCTTGAGAAGGTTTTATAGTTGTGGAAAATACAATGGTGGTGAGATTTTTGAAGTGAAAATTCCTGAATTAAGTCAGTCTTTGTTCCTCCTAAGTTACCTATCGTTTTGGTACTCTTTTCTCCAAACCTACTTCTGTCTTAACTCACTCCTGGCAAGTCTGAAGCAAATGATGGTATAAGGAAATCTGAGTAATTTGGGGGAATCCTCATTTTCTATTTCATTTTTCCAGATTCCAAAAAGGAAATATTACTCTGGGCATCATTTATGAATTAACATAATTTTTTCTTCTTATGTTTCTCTTTTTATCTTTCCCCATTCCTGTGACTTTATGTTTTTTTCTTTTCTTCTCTTCCTTTGCTTGGTCCTTATTTTAGTTGAACAAAATACCAAAGCATATTTGTTATCATTAGTGCTATTGCCTGAGTTTTTTTTTTTTTTTTGGCTATGCTGGGTCTTAGTTGTGGCATGTGAGATCCAGTTCCCAGATCAGGGATGGAACCCAGGCCTTTCACGCACTGCATTGGGAGCTTGGAATCTTAACCACTGGACCACCGGGGAAATCTCCATTTTGTTTTTAATATTTTCTTTTAAAGCACTGTTTCGGGTGGAAGGTATATCTGTAAACCATGGACTGATTTTTTTCCTCTTGGGTTAGTGTTTCCCAGCCAGGCTTAATGCATATACATGGGCAAATTCTTCTCAGGGCCTTTTTCACTCCTATTACTCTAGCATTTAACACTAACCGATTTTATTCCTTTTTAAGGCTCAACCCCAGGTTTGAGCCTTGCCTGAGAAAGTGGCTTAACCCTGTCGCCACCTTGAACACCTTGAACTTTACAGGAGTCACTGGGACCCTGTTCCTGCCCTCCAGGTTTTCAGGACTGTCATGGAAAAAGCGAAGCCTAATTACCCATGCCTCTTCCATATCCCGTGCCTAGTCCATTTCTGGGAAGGGCACAACGTGACGTAAGCACTACACTTGCTCCAGCGTCCTAGGGAGAAATCGCCACAGCCTTTCCCACCCCCTGAAAAGCGCCATTCTCCAGGTGGGAAGAACCAAAGATGCCTCTCTCGCCCAGAGTGGACGCGGAATGACTGTGGCTCTGGCCCTTTGGATTCTGCAGCGCGGGCGGCGCAGGTGACCATTCGCGGAGCAGGCTGCGCTCCGAGTTAGTTACCTGGCCCAGCGCGGTGGGGCGGGGCGGGGCGGGGGCGGGGCCATGGTGCGATCCAAGGCCGTGATAGGTTCGTGCCGCGCCTGTCTCCATGTGCCGTGCGGCGGAGGCACAACATTCAAGTCCGGGGGCGGGGCTGGCGCGCGCCGGGAGGAAGCGGTCGCGCAGCAGCTGCGGGGCGTGGGGGCGGTGGCGGCGGCGGCCGAGGCCGAGGCAGGAGCAGCGGAGGCTGTGGTGAAGGCGGCGGTGCCTTAGCCGGGGACGGTGCTCCGCTGCCCCCCTTTCAGGCTCCATGGAGGCGGCGGCGGGCGGGCTCTGCGGCTCTGGACCGCCGCTGCTGCTGAGCGAGGGCGAGCAGCAGTGCTACTCTGAGCTCTTCGCGCGCTGCGCCGGCGCCTCAGGCGGGGGCCCGGGTCCCGGGCCCCCTGAGGCCGCCAGGGCTGCCCCTGGCGCGGCCACTGCAGCCGCTGGCCCGGTCGCCGACCTGTTCCGAGCGTCGCAGCTGCCCGCCGAGACGCTGCACCAGGTAGGTCCCCGCACCCTTGCCCTTGTGAGTCTGTGGGGACCATTTCTGCAGGGACAAGGGGGCGGGGTGGGGCGACAGGGCCGCCGACAGGCACTCGGAGGCCTCGGCCAGGTCGCGGAGAGTGGCTTCGCAGCCTAGAATGGCGGCGACGCCCTTGTTCCCCAGGGGACACCAGCCTCCTCCACAGCTCAGCGGTGCTGGGTGCGCTCCCATCTTCCTCCGCTGAGACAGACGGACACTCCCTCCTCTCCCCGGCCATTTCTGGGGTCTCTGCAGCCTCCCAGACCCAAAGTTTGCCTTCTTCTGTAACTAGTGTTTGTTTTGGCTGCTGTCTGGAGTAACCTCTGCCTGCCGCTCCTGCACTTCCCTATCCTGGGTGAGTGGGCGCTTGGATGCCTTGCAGGATTTGAACTTGAAGGGTGTGTGTGTGTGGCCGGCGGCCGACGACTGAATGTTGTCCGCTTTATATACTACTTGTAATGTACACGAATTTACTGTACATCCGCGTACTAACGTATTTCTGCATATTAGCGTTAAACTGAACAGCTTAGTGACAAAGTGCAGAACCGGGACACAGGGCTGCAAGAGGACATCTGTCAAGGCAGAGCTAAGCTTCCTATTTAGGACTGGACGTGGTTCCCAGACATTCACCGTGAGGGACAGTTGTAGTTTCCCATCTTACCATTATTTGGATTTGAAATAGAATTGCCAAGTAATGTGTATCATAGCTGCCTCCTTTTGGCTGCTCCATACCTGGAAAAGGAGGAGGAGGAGGATGCACAGTAGATCAGTTTTCCTTTTGTGCTTTCCGTGGAGCAATAAGCATCTTTGTCTGTGTTTTGCTGTTACTAGCACTTCGTTGTGATAAGATTCTTAATACCAGACCCCAAATCTGAAATGAAGTTTTTCTTAAAAGCTGGAGTCAGGTTTGACAGAAAACAACAAAATTCTGTAAAGCAGTTATCCTTCAATAAAAAAATAAAAAGAAAAAAAAAAAGCTGGAGGCAGTTTGAAAGTTAACATCAATTGTATATTTAGAGTGGGGAGTGATATTTTAAAATCCAGTTCCAAAGGAGTACTGAGGGTTTTATGGTTCACTTGCAATATCATTGTTTGTAGATTAAAAAAAATCATTTAAGACTGCATTTTATACTGCTGGAGCATGCGTATGTCTGTCTGTTTGAGCATGATTTTAGCCACTCTGTAATCTCTCACTTTTCAGAATTCAAGATTTCTGAAAATATAATTAGTATCCACAGACCTTAACATGGCTGTTTGTCTCTTAAGAAGTCTTTGCTCTGGAGACAGTTTGACTTCTGCTCTTGAGCAGTTGAACTTGACCAGGTAGAAGAAAAGTCAATATTTTAAAACATGAACCATGGCTATTACATGAGGTCCTCAGAATACTCCCAAGCATAATTTATTAAATGCTATTGCTGCTTCTCAACTGAAAGAGGAATAAGTGACAGGCCGCACAGCAAGTAAGTGACAGCTGGGCCTCTGTTAAAAGGCTTATTTTGTTGTCAGTAATGCATAGAGTGTGATAAGAGATGGGTAGGCATATTAAATCTGAATTATGTTGATTGACTTCTTCTAAGGAGTTGGGGAGGGGCCTTTCCTGGTGTTAGAACCCAGGGTGTTTAAGATTTAAAAAGAACTCAAGGCACGGTGCCTTTGTATGAATGAGATTATATTTTTGATGTCTAGTTGAAACCTTCTTCTTGCAAAAGATGCTGGCAAGAGGGGACATCCCTAGAATATTGCTTGTGATAAATCTCTACGAGCTTTAGAGCTCCCTTATGCAGCGCAGCAAAACAAAAGACTTCCTTCCCCATTAACCTATGTGCTCAGTCGTGTCTGACTCTTTGTGACCCCATGGACTGTAGCCCACCAGGCTTCTCTGTCTCCAGTGTCTCCTGTATTGGCAGGCAGGTTCTTTACCCTGAGCCACTGGGAAGCCCAACCTAACACAATGCAGTAATCCAGTATTCTTTGTACAGGTGAAAATGAACATCGAAGGCATCCTGGACAGAGTAATGTAATCAGAAGAGATTCAAACAAAGCCAGCAGCCATCTAATTTTTACTAACCACATTGGTTGTGTGTGGTGTGGTGTGTCTGGGTGTGTGTACGTGCATGAGCACTCAATTTATCTTGACTTTCACTACTCCATAAGTGTATCAGTCTTTAAAACAGATATAGATGTTTTTAGCCTTTCCCTGTTAAACAGGAACTTGTAAGTTTAATTAAGTGGTCCAACAGGTATAACTGCCCCATTTGTGGAGGCACTAACTAGCCCTGGTAGTTTCTATGGTAATGGATTTTTTTTCTTTTTAATAGGCATGCAACTAAGATTACCATAATGTTCCAGGAAGATTGAAAATCTTACCTGAAGTACATGTTCTATAAAAATGCCTTATTTTGTCTCCTCCTTGAAATAAAAATAAATCACTACACCTGTTACTTTGTTATGTAAGTGAGTTATCTTAGGGATTTTTTTTCAGTTGAAATACGTGTGTGTATATATACATATATATATATATATACACACAGATATATATATATATATATATATATTTTAACAGACTTTATCTTTTCAGAACAGTTTTAGGTTCACAGCAAATTTGAGGTTAAGGTACACAGAGTTCCCATATACACTCTGGCTCCACACATACCCAGCCCCTCCATTATCAATACCCTCACCAGAGTGATACATTTTTTATAATTGATGAACCTGCATTGGCATATCATGATCACCCAAAGTCTGTAGTTTACATTATGTTTCATTCTTGGTGATGTACATTCTTTGGTTTTGGACAAATGTGTAATGACACGTATCCACCATTATAGGATCATACTGAGTAGTATGAGTAGCATCATACAGAGTAGTTTCACTGCCCTAAAAATCCTTTGTGCCCTACTTATTCATCCCTTGCTGTTACACCCAACCCATGACAATTACTGATCTTTTTACTGTCTCCAAAGTTTTGCCTTTTTCCAGAATGTCATGTAGTTCGAATCACACAGTATGTAATCTTTTCAGATTGTCTTGTTTCATTTGGTAATATGCATTTAAGATTCCTCTGTGTGTTTTCATAGCTTGTTGGCTCATTTCTTATTTGTGTTGAATAATATTCTGTTGTCTGGATGTACCACAGTTTATCCATTTACATACTGGAGGACATCTTGGTTAGTTTCAAGCTTTGGCAGTTATAGATAAAGTTGCTATAAGCATCTGTGTGCACTTAAGTTTTCAACCCTTTAGGGTAAATACCAATGAGCGTGATTGTTGGCTCATATGGTAGGAGTGTTAGTTTTGTAAGAAACTGTCAAACTCTCTTCCAAAGTGGCTGTACTATTTGCAATTCCCCCAGGAATGAATGAGAGGTCCTCTTGCTCTACATCATCATCAGCATGTGGTGTTGTCAGTGTTGAGTTTCACCATTCTAGAAGGTATGTAGTGGTATCTTTTGATGTAATTTGCAATTCCCTAATGACATATGATGCTTAGGATCTTTGCATATGCTCATTTTCCATCTTGAATTGTATTTTAGTGTGTCATGATGTTGTTGTTCAGTTGCTAAGTTGTGTCTGACTCTTTGCAACCCCATGGACTATAGCATGCCAGGTCTCCCTGTCCCTCACCATCTCCCCAGAGCTTGCCCAAGTTCATGTCTGTTGCATCAGTGATGCCATCCAACCATCTCATCCTCTGCCGCCCTCTTCTCCTTTTGCCTTCAGTGTTTCCCAGCATCAGGGTCTTTTCCAGTGAGTCAGTTGTTTGCATCAGGTGGCCAAAGTATTGGAGCTTCAGCATCAGTCCTTTCATTGAGTATTCAGGGTTGATTTGCCTTAGGATTGACTAGTTTGATCTCCTTCCTGTCCAAGGGACTCTCTAGAGTCTTCTCCAGCACCACAGTTTGAAAGCATCAGTTCTCTGGTGTTCAGCCTTCTTTATGGTCCACCTCTCACATCTGTATATGACTTCTTGAAAAGACCATAGCTTTGACTATATGGACCTCTGTTGGCAAAGTGAAGAACAGAAAAGCTCATTTTCTGTTTTGAATTATATTTTAATGTGTCATAATAGCCCACTTTAAAAGGCCTTTTGGTCTTTTTATAAGAGGTGCTGATTTATTTTAAAACAGGTTTCTAGTATGGGGTAGAAAAATGTTAGAGTAAAATTTTAAATTACAAAAAGTAAATATGAATAAGAAACAGGTAAATAGTTTTAAATACTTCAGAACAAAGAATTACAAGTGTTAGAGTGATTGGTTTTTCAGGTTATGACGTATTTAATTTGTATTGAAAGGCCAGCATTTTACTAGAATGCAGAGACTTGGATTGGATGTGTATTTAAAGTATTTTAGTTTCTTTTGAGCGTCGGGCACTATTCTAGGTGCTGAGGTTTCAGCTGTGAATCAAACACAGCCTGTCCTCATGGAGACAGGCTCATGTGAATCAAACACAGCCTCCCTGTCCTCATGGAGCTTACATTCCAATGCAGATGGTTTATATTATTTATTTTGGCCAAGAGGTTTGTGGGATATTAAATTCCTGACGACCAGGGATCAGACCTGGGCCCTTGGCAGTGAAAGCCTGGAGTCCTAACCACTGGACCATCAGGGAATTCCTGCAGTGCAAATGTTTTTAATTTTCAGAATTTGAGTAAGAAAATATAGCAGCTGGAACATAAGTATCCACCTGAAACTGGCAAGTTTTCTGTTTGATGTAATGAATTAACAAACTGTACACATATATTCTGAGAGCAGAAGGAGAAGAGGGCGTCCGAGGATGAGTTGGCTGGGTGGCATCACTGATTCACTGGACATAAACTTGGGCAAACTTTGGGAGGTGAGGGGCATGGACAGAGAGGCCTGGCGTGCTGCAGTCCACGGGGTTGCAAAGAGTCGGACACAACTGGGCGACTGAACAACATAGACTCCGTTATAATATTTATCCTTTAGGATGATGTCTTAGTCTTTAGGAATGTTGTGCATATTTCAAGTATTCATCATAATGAGTTTTCATTGTTACAATGGTTAACTCCTTGCTTTGAGATAATGTATTTTTTATTGAGATATAATTGAAATATGATATACTAGTTTCAGGTATATAAGATAATGATTCAATATTTGTATGTTTTGTTGAATGATCACTGATATCCATCAGCACACAGTTACAAAAATTTTTTTCTTGTGATGAAAACTTTAGTAATTTATACCCAACAGCTTTCAAATATACAATACATTATCAAATATAGTCACCATGCTGTACCTGACACCCCCAGGACTTAACTTATTATATAACTGGAAGTTTATGCCTTTTGACCACCTTTACCCATTTCACCCACTGCCATCTCTGGCAACCAGCAAACTGTTCTCTTTATGAGTTCCAGTTTTTTGCTTGTTTGTTTTTATATTCCACATAAAATTGAGATCAGGCATATGGTATTTGTCTTTAATTGACTTGACAGTTAACTCTTAGACTCTAAAGGAAATAGTTGTAAAATACTGTTGATTCTGTATTATCAGGGGAAATCATTGAATGGGAAAAAAGCTTGTAAGTAATGTCTGATTGTTTGAGTGGCTTTGATTGAAGTAAAGAAGTAAAAGAAAGCTATGAGAAGTAGAGGATATTTAAAAAATTCATGTATATAGACTCACCTTTGGGAAGAAGCCATATTTAAAGGTTTTCTTGAAATTCTTTGAAGCAACTGTTTAATCGTTTAAAAAATACTAGGCAAAAGACAAAATTTCTGTGAACTTTTTCCAGTTTCTAGATTATTAGAGCTATTTTTTAATGCAAATAAAACGATTTTCTATTTTTACATCTTTATATCATATCCCTTTGTTACATCTTTATATCATATCCCTTTGTTACATATGCTTTAGGGAGATAGAGACCAGCAAGCTAAAACAGTAACCTAGACTATGTGCTGTTTCAGATAAAGTGTTCTTTTTTTGTATAAGAATGAATGCCCGCAGGTTAAGGAAGTTCCAGAGCCAAACCGTTGTTTGGTTAAAAGGAGGATATTTGCATAATAGTTAGTTGTTAACTCTTATAAAAAACTTTTCAGATGTGTAAAACTAGAGCATTACCCAACAATAACCGTGTACCCCCTGTTGCTGCTAAGTCACTTCAGTCGTGTCCGACTCTGTGCGACCCCAGAGATGGCAGCCCACCAGGCTCCGCCGCCCCTGTGATTCTCCAGGCAAGAACACTGGAGTGGGGTGCCATTGCCTTCTCCGTGTACCCCCTACTCAGCATAAAATATTAAACAGCCTAATTAATGTGAAAGTTTCCTGTGACCCCTTCTCTGGTCCCATTCTCCTTCCTCCTCACCCCAGAGGTTACTACTGTCCTGAATTTGGTGTGCATGATTAGAAAAGTTTTTGTACTTTTATTACATGTTTATGTGTGTGTGTATAGTGTGTACATACATACATGTGTGTGTACACACACACATACATATATACACATACGTGTCACTAAAATGATAAATTGTTTTGTATGGCTTTTTAATATAGTACTCTGTGTAACCTTCCAAAACTTGCTTTTCCTCTCATTGTTTTTTCTGAGGTTTGTCCTTGTTGACACATGTAGCTGCAGTTCATTTATGCTTCCTTTTAAAAAATCTTCATTACTTACTCGTACAGTGACTCATTATTTTATGAGGCCTTTATGCCTATGGAAAGTAGGTGGCATTTTTCTTGGTTTATATAGAGTGTCTCATGATTAGGGGACTGTTCTAAACATGTACAAACATTAAAATGCCTTCATAGATATCAAAAAGCACACTTATATTCTTGAGAGTGTTAGAGGACCTTTGAGTTAATGGATTAGACTTTCATAGGCTTGCTTTTCTCTCATTTTTTAAAAAATGGAAACTCTCAGGCAAACAGACTAATACATTAAACTCCTCTGCACTTGCCACCCTCGCTCAACAACCATCAATACATGATCGATTCCATTCCATCTGCATTCCTACTTTTGTTTTTTGCCCCCTCTTTTAACCTGAAGCAAGTCTCAGACATCATATGATTCATAGAATTTATCTTTGAGGACACCTGGGAGTGGTCATAGGATATGGGAACATATATGGGTTTAATACTGATGACTTATGGCAAGAGTGAATGATGGTTTCATATCATCGAGCTAGTCTTTAATGTAAAGTTGAGGAAACCAATAGGGAGATTGAAGAAGTAACAAAGTGAAGACTAGAAATACAAGATGAATTTGAACATTGTCCTATTGTCATACTCATAACAGCCTTACTTTAAGAATATAGAAAATTGGTTTTGAGGAAGTCTTGAATCTTTTATTTTTTAGGCTGTGCCAACCAGGGATCAAACCTGGGCCCCTGGCAGTGGAAGCTTTGAGTCCTAACCACTGGACAACCAGGGAATTCCCTATAGTTGTTTTGGCAATTATTGTTAACTTTTAAAAGAGGGTTTGGTTCCTTAGCAGGTGTTTTTAAACTTCCTGTTTCCTGAAGGCAAAGTGTCTAGTATTTTGTATTTATATCATTCTTTGCTTTGGTACATGTCTGGGGCCTTTGAAAAGTGCTTAGGCCATCAAGGTGGAGCCCTCATGAATGGGATTAGGGCTGTATAAAAAAGGCTCCAGAGAGATCCCTAGCCTTTCCCACCGTGTAAGGAGCGAGAAGTCACAAGAAGGGGACCCTAACCATAAGGTAGTCATGCTGGGTTGCTCAGAACTGAGCTGTTTCCTAGGATGTGGGACTTCCCTCTTAGAACTGCTTTTGCTGTGTCCCATAAGTTTTGGACTGTTGTGCTTTCTTTTTCATTTGTCTCTAGGAATTTTTTGAATTGTCTTTTTGATAGAAATAGAATTTTTAAAATCATATTACAATTGTTTCAGGTATTTCAGTGATGATAAACAGTCAGGTGGCTGATCTTATCATTGTGTTAAAAAATATATGTACTTCCACTACAAACTTGTTTTTCAATATTTTGGTAGCTGTAGTTCGGTATATTTTGCCTATAATCCTGTGTATTTTATTTTATTTTGGCCACGCCCCTCAGCTTGTGGGATCTTAATTCCTCAACCAAAGATCAAATCCAGGCCCTGTCAATGAGAGTGCCAAGTCCTAATCACTGAACCATCAGGGGTTTCCCAATAATCATGTGTATTTTAAGTGTTTACTTTTATGCATTTAAGTTTATTCTGAGAAGAGGTCCGTGAGGCTGCCCACAGGGGTCGAAGCACAAAAACTGTTAAGAAGCCCTGTGCAAAAGAATTAGGAGGTGTCTAGAAATTCCAGTTCTTCGTTGCTCATTGTTTCCAAAGTCAGAATGGTAGCAACACTGCTGCCAATTCTAGGTCAGGAATGAGATTCCATCAGGCCCTTGTGGTCCACCTCCACCTCTAGTGCCCCAACTGTCCTGTAAGGGGGAAGGAAGCCCAGAGTGAATGGATGCTCAGCTGCTTCCTCTAGGACCTCGCTCTCAAGTCACTGCTGCAGTCCCAGCTTTGAACCTTCTCTGCTCTTGACCTGTCTATCTGGTCCTCTCAGTCTTGCTTCACTCCAGAGAACCCCTCTGGAGCATGGCTGTTTGGCCTGTTTTATTTACCTCTTATTATGTCTAATTCAGAGGCTGGCTGGAACATGGACTTGTAGGAAAAAGTGATTTTTACAGATTGGAGAAACTCAACTATCCTAATAATCTAATTCAGGACCAAGAGAGGCCATTAATATTAGGCTAGTAGTAAATGTTTGCTTTGACTTAATTCACTTGTAACACTTTGCCCTTGGTTTACAGAAAAATATCTTTGTTCAGCCTCTTGGGGATAATTAAGTGTTTTACCTGTGTTAATTTCCTGACTAATTGAAGTAAATCCCATAAATGCCAGCAATTAAGAATTGTTTTTGTTTTTTTTTAAAGCAGGTTTTCTTAAATGTGTAATGTTTGCCCCTGATGCCTTCAAAAGAACATATTTAATAGAATGATCTCTTTGTTGCTTAGTTCAGGATCAGCCTTGTGAAAAACAGATGATTATACATGAACAGCTTTCTGCCCCTGAAGATGTTTGGTGTACTAGCCTTTTGAGTTTGTTTTTTCTTTAGGATCTCTTTAAAATTATTTTAAAATGTTTGGACTCCTATCCTTTGCATACACTCTGCAGCCTGGTAATTTTATTATCCTGTTACTGAGAGATGGCAATGGAAGTGAAGTGCATGAAATTTAGCACATGGATGTTTTAGCTTCTTTTAATTTATTGTTTGTTCTAGATCAGAGTTTCTCATCTCAGCACCACTGATGGGGCCAGGTCATCCTTTGCAGTGACACTGTCCTATGTATTGTAGGATGTGTAGCAGCATTCCTGGGCTCTGCTTACTGGATGCTAGCATCTATCCCTTTCCCAGTTGTTACAACCAAACATGTTTGCAGATATTGCCAGGGGGCGGAATCTATTCTGGTTGTAGATACATGGTGTCTGCATATATACAATCATGGTAGCAGCTTCCATGTATTAACTGATCACCATGTATTTTACTGTGTCCTATAACTTGTAGAGGACATCCCAGGTGACACAGTAGTAAAGAATCCTCCTGCCAATCCAGGAGACGTGGGTTCTATCCCTGGGTCAGGAAGATCTCCTGGGGAAGGAAATGGCAACCCGCTCTAGTATTCTTGCCTCGGAAGTCCTATGGACAGAGAAGCCTGGTGGGTTACAGTCCATGGGGTCACAAAGAGTTGGGCATGACTGAGCACACACACACATAACTTGTAGAGGCTCATGCCATTTAACTCCAAACCACAAGATTGATATTATCATCCCCAGTTTGAAGAAAACAAAACAGAGGTGCAGAGGTTTAGTAACTTGCCCAAGGTCATGCAAATAAGTGAGTTATTAATTTATTTGAGTTGGAATTCAGTCTTTGATTTTATTTATTTATTTATTTATTTGCCATGCTGTGCATCTTGCGGGATCTTAGTTCCTTGACTAGGGATTGAACCCAGGCCTTTGGCAGTGAGGTCATGGAGTCCTAACCACTGGACCACCAGAGAATTATCAGTCTTTGTTTTTACTTTTAAATTATTAAAACATTTTATTTTATTGAAATATAGTTGATTTACAGTGTCATGTTATGGAATTGTTTTTGTTAGAGACAAACTAAAAAGGAAAGGGTGTTTCCTGATGACCTCTCAGTGGCTATTGTTTCCATGACAGTTCTGTGTAAGTGTGGGAGTTATTGCTTGAAGGGGTGATTCTCTGGGTGCGAGTCTGAGGATGGTTTGGACCATTTCTGAGGTGTTTCTGTGGTAGGATGAAGCAGAACATGGGACTGTCTAAGGGCCAAGCCAGTTCAACTTTGAGGCCAAGGAAGCCACTAGAAATTGGGGTCATCAGCAGCCTTCAGGCACGGCATGCCCAGGGGGTTTACTGAGAGCAGGAATGCTGAGGCGTGGAGCAGCCACTGTGGCAGTTGGCCTCTGTTGCTGCTGGAGCTGTGAAGGGTGCTTTGCCTACATGAACAGTAGTCTGGAAGGCTGTGAATGTCCTTGGCAGTGAGGGGGTAGGGGCTGAGGGATAAATGTGGCCGGCTCCGTCCACTGCTGGCTGCCATTCTGGAGGCTGGAAGCATGGGAGCCTGCATGTAGAAGCTCACAGAGGCCCGCCTCTTGGATAGAGTGTGGGCCAACGGGCTGGGGGTGACTCTGGATGACAGATGGAGGGCCAGCTCAGGGGGCAATCTGGGCTGAAACCCACACTCTGGATCCTTAGAAGAAAGGGACATGGCTGGTTTGATGTGAGAGAGATCACCTGTGTTCGGTGGGCCTGTGGTCCTGCAGCCCTGCCCTCTAGGAGGGCTGAGAGGGCTTTTTCCCACTTGGCGCAGGAGGCCTTGAGGCTATGGGGGTGTACATATGGGAGCTTTTTGATCACAGTGGGGCAGTCATTTCCAAGGATTGCAGTGTTTTTCTTGTTCAGGGCACTGGGAAACATATAGCCATGGAGCGACCTTCTGGAGTTTCTGTGAGCACTGGCTGTACATGGGGGGAAAGGGCACCCTGGGACTGGAGTTGAGGTAATTCAGGGGAGTAGAAAGTGTATTATAACGTTTAGGCATATGACCTATGTTACATTAGCTTTTTTCTTTTTTCTGAAGGATAGGATTCCTGTAGGGATTCTTCTTCATTCCCAAATAGCTCTGTGTGTGTGTGTGTGTGTGTGTGTGTGTGTGTGTGTGTGTGCGCGCGCGCGCGCGCGCGTGCGTGTGTGTGTGTGTGTACATTGCTCAAACTTAACAAGGCCCTGTTGAGCAAACCAGGGCTCATAAAAACCTAGAATCCTCCTCATATACTGCATAATAAACTCAAATGCAAAGAAATAGCTTCGTTCTCATTTGCATTCTTTATGGGCTAGCATATCTTCTGGAAAACTTGTTGCCATGGCAATGGGATATTATCTATCTCAGTAGTGTACTACATAAAAATAGCCCTTTGTGTTCAAGGGTGATGTTGGTGACAGGTGGTTTGGTGAATGTTTAGCAGGGTGCTTTGTCAGCATTCCATTGTTTACGATTGTGAAATAGAAATGAGCATTGATTTGTTTTACTGTCTCAAAATGTGATTTTATCTGTAAAGGGCAGGTGGTGGTGCTCTGTTTAATTCTGAGTTATAAGTCTTCCTTTGCAGGTCAGGTAAATATGATGATTGAAGCCATCTCTCATGGTGAAAAGGAAATGGCTTCTCTTTCTGTTGGTGCTAGAGGGTGTGCCACACAGGAATGAGTCCGGAGCGAGTAGTATAATTCTCTCATTCTTCAACAAATGGTTCTTCCTAAGTGCCATGTTCTTATAAACCCAAAAGTAGCAAGTGATCAGGTGGACTAGATGAGCTCTGAGCTGTTGATCAAAAACTCATTTCTTGCAGGTTCTTAAATGGAACAGATTTTTGATGAACATGAGTTTCCCCTGCTCATTTTAGCATTGATCTCATGTGTAGCCAAGGAAGAATTCTTGACCCTACATTTGATCTTTATTTTAAAAAATCCTTTGGGCAATTTAGTAGAGTGGTAACTCTCAAAGAGGATTTGTCATCCTCTTACCTTATTTCTAGAAATTTGTCTTGCATGTAAATAGCAGGTTTCTAGTGCTGAAATAAACTTTACTCTAGTTTTGAGAATTTTAGACTCTCTTAAGAAATACTGTGGCTTGGAGCTTTAGACTTGAAAGTTAATGCTGAAATTCTGATATACATTGTACTACTGCAGAAATGGAATCATTATCCCCTTGTGTTGAATATTTTCTCTTGGAGTCAGTATGAATATCTTTTTGCTGATAATATCAGAAATAGTTGTTAAGTGGCTTGCTGGGTACCCAGTACTACTCGTAGAACTTTTTTTTGTGTGTGTTAACTCACACTCCCATAAACATTCTGAAAGTTTTTTGTCACTGTTTTCCAGATACAGCATACTTATTAGTATGCTTTTTGGTTTCTGGTGAGTAAGTACTGTGCCATGTAAGACCTGATTGCTCCTTCTTGCTTACCAGTGTGTGTTGATGTGTTTCTGATAACTGAAAGCATTTTTCTGCCAGGGGATGGCCAAACACAGCCTGTGGGCCAAGTCTGTCCTGTCACCTATATTTTTTAGTATGACTTATGAGCTAAGAATGGTTTGTAACTTTTTAAAGGGTTGGGAAGAAGTAAAAAGAATATTTCATGACACTTGCAAATTATATGAAACTCAAATTTCAGTTTCTGTACACAGTTTCCTTAGCACACAGCCACACTTCGATGTGTACGTATCGTCCATGGCTTATCTACCCTAGACTGGAGGGCTGAGTAGTTGTAACAGAGACTGTATAGCCCATAGGACCTAGAGTATTTACTGAAGTTTGCAACACCTATTGTATATTCTCCTACATCTAGAATGGGAGATTGTACTGAATACTAAAAGCAGATTGGGTTTATGTATAGTTTCTCTTTTGGTATGTATTATACGTTCCTCTCTTCCACTTTTTACTGCTTTTACAAGCTGAGTTTCATGTGCTATGGCATATCTCAAATATATTCAGTTTCAACTCTCTTTCTATATCCATACTGGTTTTTTATCATAACAGATATTCATAACCCTTCCCAAATCTGGGAGCCTAATGAATTTTATCATTTTATTAGTTAATATGTTTTCCTCACTAGGTCAGTAATTGTAACTCCCCCTGCTCTATTTACTTCCAACTATATTGCTTTCTACTTTTGGGCTTTCAGCCAGCATAGAAACATTTGATACTTTAATAATCCTAAGTAAATCACCTGTGCTAATTGTGCTGTTTTAGTTTAGTAAATCCTCTATATGATCAAGATTACATCTTCTACATTCATCCTGTTGAATTTAATATACTCAACATAATCAACTTTGGGACATTTGTGCAATTATTTAAAAACTATGTTTTCTCCTTTTTCTCTTGTTTCCCCACTTTTTAAATAACAGCTTTATTGAGATATAATTCGCATCCCATACAACTTACCCATTTAAAGTATAAAATTTAGTTTTTAGTATATGCAGTGTCTAGTTTGAGGATTTTTTCTTTGTTTTTGAAGAATAGTTGATTTGCAATATTGTGTTTCAGGTATATAGCAAAGTAATTCAGTTATTTTATATATATATATGTGTGTGTGTACCTGTATGTATATATGTGTACTTTTTCACATTTTTTTTCCATTATAGGTTATTACATGTTACTGAATATAGTTTCCTGTGCTATACAGTAAATACTTATTATTCATCTATATATTTTATTTTATTTTTTGTCTCACTGCACAGCTTATGGGATCTTAGTTCCTCAACCAGAGATTAAACCCATGCCCTCAACAGTGAAGCATGAAGTCCTAACCACTGGACTGCCAAGGAACTCCCTATCTATTTTATACATAGTAGTGTATATCTGTTAACTCCAAAGTCCTCGTTTATCTTGCCCTATCCCCTTTCCCCTTTGGTAGCCATAAGTTTGTTTTCTATGTCTTTGAGCCTGCTCCTATTTTGTAAATAAGTTCATATGTATAATTTTTTTAGATTCCACGTATAAGTGATGTCATGTGGTATTTGTCTGACTTCATTTAGTATGACAGTCTCTAGGTCCATCCATGTTGCTGCAAATGCCATTATTTCATTCTTTTTATGACTAATAGTCCATTGTATATATGTACCACATCTTCTTTATTCATTCATCTTTTGATAGACATTTAGCTTGCTGTCTTGTGTTGGCTATTGTAAATAGTGCTGCAGTGAGCATTGGGGTGTATGTATCTTTTCAAATAGAGTTTTCACCTTTTCTGGATATATGCATAGGAGTAGGATTGTTGGATCATATGGTAACTCTGTTTTTAGTTTTTCAAGGAAACCACCATACTGTTCTCCATAGTGGCTACACCAATTTACATTCCCACCAACAGTTTAGGAGGGTTCCCTTTTCTTCACACCCTTTCTAAAATATTTGTACCACCAGCAAAAGAAACCCTGTAACCACTAGCAGTCACCCCCAGTCCCAGTATACCGAGGCCACTGTTTTCAGTGTTCATGTTGTAGTATGTACCAGTACTTTTTATGGCCCAGTAATATTCTTTTTTATGGACATGCCACATTTTATTTATCCATTCATCAATTGATGGACATTTAGGTTATTTCTACTGTTTGACTATTATGAATAATACTGTTATGAGCATTTTGGTACATGTTTTTGTGTAGATACATGTTTTCATTTCTCTTGGTTAATTACCTAGGAGTGGAATTGCTAGGTCACACAGTAACTCTATGTTCAATCTTTTGAGAAACTGCTAAACTCTTTCCCAAAGTGCTATGCCATTTTACATTCCCACCAGCAATATATGAGGATTTCAATTTCTCTACATCCTTGCTAACCTTTGTTACTGTCTGCCTTTTTGATTATAACCATCCTAGTAGATGAGAAATGGGATTTTGTTGTAGTTTTAACTTGTATTCTGCTAATGACTGATGATGTTGATGATATTATGAGCTTATTGGCCATCTATATATCTTCTTTAGAGAAATGTCTATTTAAGTCCTTTGCCCATTTTTAAATTGCATCATTTGTTTTTATAAGATACTGAGTTCTTTATATATTCTAGATACAAGTCTCCTCTCAGGTAAGTGACTTCCTAAACATTTCTGTTTTTTTTCATTTGGGTGTTTAACCGGGAAACTTATTTTATTATTATTATTATTTTATTTTACTTTACAATACTGTATTGGTTTTGCCATACATTGACATGAATCCTCCATGAGTGTACATGAGTTCCCATTCCTGAACCCCCCTCCCACCTCCAACTGCATATCATCTCTCTGGATCATCCCCGTGCACCAGCCCCAAGCATCTCAAATTCTGTGGGTTGTCTTTTTATTTTCTTGATGTTATTCTTTGAAGCATACAATTTAAAGTTTTTGATTAGTTTACTTTTTGCTTTTGTTACTTCTGTTTTTGGTATTTTAGTTAAGAAACCATTGCCCAAACCAAAGTCATAGATATTTTTTTTAAATTTAAATTTATTTGTTTTAATTGGAGGCTAATTACTTTACAATATTGTATTGGTTTTGCCATACACATTTATCTCTATGTTTTCTTCTAAAAATTTTGCAGTTTTAACTCTTTTATTTAGATATGTATATCCATGGAATTTTCCAGGCATGAGTACTGGAGTGGGTTGCCATTTCCTTCTACTATATATATATATATATATATATATATATATATATATATATATAGATATAGATATAGATATAGATATATATAGTGAGGTAGAGGTTCAATGCCACTGTTTTGTATATGGCTCTCCAGTTGTCCTAGTATCATTTGTTGTAAAGTTGTCCTTGGATCATTCTTTTCCATGGAATGGTTTTGGAATCCTTGTCCAAAATTGATTGACCATAAAGATAAGTGCTTTTGTTTGGATTGTCCATTCTATTCCATTGATCTGAATTTCTATCATTATACCAGTACCACACTTCATTGATTTGTTTTATTTATTTTTGAGGCACATGTTCCCCTTTCCCTCATCAGTTAAACTTAGGACATTTCACAGTTGGTGGCATCTTAACTTGCATCAAAGCTTGCAGACTGGGCATTGGCTTGGGAAAGGATACTGGAGTCTGGAGTGGAGCACTGTTAACTCTTAGGAACTGAATGTGTAGGAGATAGTGATGAGGACAGTGAGAAAGGTGGTAAGTTGGCTGCTTCCTTAGTGTTTAGCAGCAAACTTGAAGCAGGAGTAAAAAATAGTCTCACTTTACATAATTTCACAGCTGAGTACTAATGGTTCCAGTTTCTTTTTCTGGATTCTTTTAAGAAATACTGCATCACTGAATGTTACTGATGGCACAGAGGAAAAGTAGGGACATTGACCATTCTTAGTCAAAAAGATTGACAGAAGTCTTATTCTGAATGCGAGGAAGTTTTAGGGAAACCTTGAACAATTAATTTTGCTTATTTTCCTTTTTATGAATATGTGAGTGATAAATGAAAAATCTAAATTAAAAGAGCTCCTTTAATAAGTCTAAGATAAATGCTAAGTGGTAAAGTTTTATATCTTATTTGGCTGCGTTTTATTAGTGCTACCTGAAGTATTGGTGTCTTAGGTTGGAAATAGTGTTATATTCTGCTTTGAGCTCTACCACCTCAGAGGGAGTTGGGTCCTTTCCCAGAGTTTGTTCTATGAATTGACCTTTTTGGTTTCCACTTCCTGCAGTCACCGTATGTCCATCTGTTTTCTAGACATTATGATTTTATTCTTCTTTCCCTTTCTCTTGGGCTTGTAAGTTTAATTCTTTTTTCTTTTTTAAAAAGCCTTTTATTATTATTGTAGTGGCATTTTGAGTGAGAGTAGAGGTTAACATGTATGTTCAATCCAGTAGGAATATTCAGTCACCCAAGAGATGTGTTTACAGAAAATGACTTTTAGAAAAGTTGCAAAAAATAGTACAGAGTTCTATGCATCTCCCTGCTTGCTTAATGTTAACATTTTATGTAACCATAGTACAATTATGAAGAGAAGGAAATTAACATTGCTACAATATTATTAATCAAACTACAGACCTCAAATTTCATCGGTTTTTCCACTGGTGGTCTGTTTCTATTCCAGGATACTTACTATCCAGGATCCCATGTTGAATTGACTTGTTATTTCTCCTTAGTCTCATCTAGTCTGTAACAGTTTCTTAATCTTAACTTTCATGACCTTTTGAAGAGTACTGATCAGTTATTTTGCAGAATGTCCTTTAATCTTTTTGAATAAGATCATACATTTCTGGCAGGGTTACTAAAAAAATGATGATGCATTCTTTCTATCCTTTCGATGATGATGCATTGTATCATGAGTTTCCTAATATTAATATGTCTTATTACATGTGGCTCAGATCATGAACTCCTTATTGCAAAATTCAGACTTAAATTGAAGAAAGTTGGGAAAACCACTAGGGCATTCAGGTATGACCTAAGTCAAATCCCTTATGTTTATACAGTGGAGGTGATGAAAAGATTCAAAGGATTAGATCTGCTAGACAGAATGCCTAAAGAACTATGGATGGAGGTTCACAACATTTTGTAGTAGGCGGTGACCAAAACCATCCCCAAGAAAAAGAAATGCAATAAGGCAAGATGGTTATCTGAGGAGGCATTACAAATAGCTGAGAAAAGAAGAGATGTGAAAGGCAAAGGAAAAAGGTAAAGATAAATGCAATTGAATGCAGAGATCCAGAGAATAGCAAGGAGAGATAAGTTAATCATATTTAGGAAATTTAATTCTGATACAGTACTTTGTCTCAAGCCTATATTCCAGTTTCATCACTTGTCCCCAAATGTTATTTGTAGGAATCTTTTTGTTCTTTCCTGATACAGAATCCAACCCGGGATCACAAGTTGAATTTATCATGGCTCCTTAGTCTCCTTTGATCTGAAATAGTCCTGTAAGCTTTGTCTTGTGACATTGACATTCTGAGCAATGATATTTCATGACTCTGTCTTATAGAATGTACCACATTTGGGTTTGGTTGGTGGCTTCTCTCATTTAGATGAAAATCATGCATTTTTGTCTAGTTACTGCGTCAGTGACGTGCTCTTCTCAGGTAATGCGTGGAGGCATAAGATGTCTCGTTGCCCTTCATTGGTGATTTAAATTTTAATCATTTAAGTATCATCTTAAGTCTGAAGTGTTTTTAGGTATAAAGTATTAGAGTGATCAATACAATCAAGCCTCTTACACTGGCTAAATCCAGTGTTTAGAGTGAAAAATTATGATAGAAAAGGCTTTCAAAATCATTCAGATTGATGTGTGCACGCGTGCATGCTCAATTGCTTCAGTCACGTCTGACTCTTTGTGACACTATGGACTGTAGCCCACCAGGCTCATCTGTCCTCCAAACTGTTTTAACTTTTTTGCTTGAGTCATTTTCTACCTTTGAAATGTTAATATATGATTTAACCATTCTCTACTGTTGAAGTTCCTCATACAAGCATTTTTTCCCTTAAAATTTTTGTATCGTAGTAAAATATACACAAAATATATTGTTTCAACCATTTTAAGCTTACATTTTAGTACATGAAGTACATTTTCAAAGTTGTGTAACTGTCACCTCTGTCCATTTCTAGAACTTTTTCTTCATCCCAAACAGAAACTGAGTACTCAGTTATTGCTGAGTACATTAAGCAATAGCTCTTCATTGCCCCTCTACCCTCAGCTCCTGGTAACATCATTTTATATGCCATAATAATGGTGTTTTAGAATAAACACCAACTTCCTATGTTATCTGGGAGAAGATCACTCGACCTTTTGCTCCTGTGTCAGAACTATGATAAAAATTTACTTGCCATATAATGTAGGGCAATTTCTGAATTTTGCCCTGAGTTACTATATAGTAGCTCTAAAACCTGGTAAGGGAAGCAGTTCTGTTGTGAAAGTTAACAGAAATAGTCATTAGTTTGATAATCTGTACCTCTGGGGTTGGGTGTTTTAGATGGGGTAAAGGCACAATGAGGTGAAATTACTCCTCTAAGGTGGCAGACCAGAGTTTATATTTTCTCCTTTGTTTTCCATCTTGGCTGTTTACCAGTTGGATGTAGTCATTCTCATCATTTGTGCTTTTGTACATGCCTTGATATATATTTCAATTTAAATATAAATTCTAACAGTGTTAGAGACCCAGGGTTCATAAAAACTTTTTACCACTGTGCTCTTTGTGTGTCCCTATGCCCTTGTCTGTAAAGTGAACATAACAAAATTAACTTCTCTCCAAAGGGTCTTTGGAGACAAAACTGTGAAACACTTTGCAGAGTAGAAAGGACTCCTCATTTTTAGTAAGGAGTCATTAGTGTTCTTTGAGGGCTCACCTACCCCCAATCATTCTTCTAACCTTATTAGGAATATTTATAGAACTACTTTTAATAGCAGCATAGGATATAGGTAGAACAGCCAAATGGCCTGGCTTGCTGAAGCTGACAAAAGTATAGATTTGAAAATATTCAAACAATAAAATTGCCCAGGTGAGCCACCTAGTCCTTTCCTGTATGGTGTTGGGTGTCTGTTTCATTTCTTTGGCAAATTTGACAAGAACTTGAGACTTAGCAGATTCCTTACTTCAGCTGGGCTTTAGATGGACAAGAGACTCCAGGGCTAGCCTATGAGTGTCCTGCTCTTGAGAGATTAGCAACTTGATAGGCTGCATAACCCATAATTAGTTAGGTGCCTGCCAAACCATGGATAGGATTTCTCTGGAGGTTCACACACAGAAGATTCCTAGAGGTGAGAGGTCATTCATCAGAAGAGGCAGCAGTTACTCTAGGGTGCTACTCCAGGTTTCCTGCTCCTGGGAGACCTTCACTTAAATAGGCTAGTTCCTCACTGTTGAGGTGAATTGGCCAGAAGTCAGGTGACCCGTTTCCTGCTGAAATGAACTTTTGCCTGAGGATTGAAGGTAAGTGACTCTGGGCTCCTGAGCCAGCTACAAGGAGTCTTGTTCACTTTCTACTAATCTGGATGAATGGTCAGGTGACGTCACTGTTACTTCTCTGATGGTACCAGAACTCATGCAAGAAACGAAGAGTGTCTGTTTTGGTTCTGTATTGCCACCTAAAAACCCACCCCAGAACTTCATGGTTTATAGTGATAACCATTCTCACAGTTTGGTTGGTGGTTGGGGATTTTGGAAGGTGTCAGCTGGCCAGATCATTTCTGATCTTAAATTGTATTGTTTGGGCACTTGGAACTGGAGGGTCTGCTCTCAAGATGGCCTCTTTACTCTTCAGTTCAGTTCAGTCGCTCAGTCGTGTCTGACTCTTTAGGACCCCATGAACTGCAGCACGCCAGGCTTCTCTGTCCATCACCAACTCCCGGAGTTTACCCAACCTCATGTGCATTGAGTCAGTGATGCCCTCCAACCATCTCATCCTCTGTTGTCCCTGTCTCCTCCTGCCTTCAATCTTTCCCAACATCAGAGTCTTTTCAAATGAGGCAGTTCTTCACATCAGGTGGCCAAAATATTGGAGTTTCAGCTTCAGCATCAGTCCTTCCAATGAACACCAGGACTGATCTCCTTTAGGATGGACTGGTTGGATCTCCTTGCAGTCCAAGAGACTCTCAAGCATCTTCTCCAACACCACAGTTCAAAAACATCAATTTTTTGGTGTTCAGCTTTCTTTAGAGTCCAACTCTCACATCTGTACATGACCACATAGCCTTGACTAGACGGACCTTTGTTGACAAAGTAATGTCTCTGCTTTTTAATATGCTGTCTAGGTTGGTCATAACTTTCCTTCCAAGGAGTAAGCGTCTTTTAATTTCATGGCTGCAGTCACCGTCTGCAGTGATTTTCGAGCCCCCCAAAATAAAGTCAGCCACTGTTTCCCCATCTATTTGCCATGAAGTGATGGGACCAGATGCCATGATCTTCGTTTTCTGAATGTTGAGCTTTAAGCCAATTTTTTCACTCTCCTCTTTCACTCTCATCAAAAGGCTTTTTAGTTCTTCACTTTCTGCCATAAGGGTGGTGTTATTTGCATATCTGAGGTTATTGATATTTCTCCCGGCAGTCTTGATTCCAGCTTGTGCTTCTTCCAGTCCAGCGTTTCTCATGATGTACTCTGCATAGAAGTTAAATAAGCAGGGTGACAATATACAGCCTTGATGCACTCCTTTTCCTATTTGGAACCAGTCTGTTGTTCCATGTCCAGTTCTAACTGTTGCTTCCTGACCTGCATACAGGTTTCTCAAGAGGCAGGTCAGGTGGTCTAGTATTCCCGTCTCTTTCAGAATTTTCCACAGTTTATTGTGATCCACACAGTCAAATGCTTTGGCATAGTCAATAAAGCAGAAACAGATGTTTTTCTGGAACTCTCTTGCTTTTTCGATGATCCAGCAGATGTTGTCAATTTGATCTCTGGTTCCTCTGCCTTTTCTAAAACCAGCTTGAACATCTGGAAGTTCACAGTTCACGTATTGCTGAAGCCTGGCTTGGAGAATGTTGAGCATTACTTTACTAATGTGTGAGATGAGTGCAATTGTGCGGTAGTTTGAGCATTCTTTGGCATTGCCTTTCTTTGGGATTGGAATGAAAACTGACCTTGTCCAGTCCTGTGGCCACTGCTGAGTTTTCCAAATTTGCTGGCATATTGAGTGCAGCACTTTCACAACATCATTTTTCAGGATTTTAAATAGCTCCACTGGAATTCCATCACCTCCATGAGCTTTGTTCGTAGTGATATTTCCTAAGGCCCACTTGACTTCACATTCCAGGATGTCTGGCTCTAGGTGATCACACCATTGTGATTATCTGGGTCATGAAGATCGTTTTTGTACAGTTCTTCTGTGTAGTCTTGCCACCTCTTTTTAATCTCTTCTGCTCTTTACTCTTAGGAATGTCCTATTGATGTCCGTGCCCTATCTCTTTTGCTGCGGTATTTCATTGTCTGAGGATGAAATACAATGTGACTTAGGCTTTTCACATCATAGTGGGCCCTGGATGCTTGTGTTTTTTTCTTTGAGGATTTATGCATGCATTTATTTATTTATGTATGGCTGCACTGGATCTTTGTTGCTGCGTGTGGGCTTTCTCTGTTTGCAGTGCACAGGATTCTCATTGTCGTGGCTTCTTTGTGGAGCACGAGCTCTAGGGTGCATAGTCTCAGTAGTTGTGGCACATGGGTTTAGTTGCACTGTGACATGTGGGATCTTCTCAGACCAGGGATTGAACCCATTGGCAGGTGGATTCTTAAGCAGTGAACCACCAGGGAAGACCTGCTTGTGCCTCTTATAGGTGGTGATTAAATGAAAGCCTTGATTTTTCAATTCAGTTAAATATTGGCAAACAGATTTGGTATTGGGGTTGTGATGGTTATACTTTTATTTTGTCATAACCCAATCAGGGTAGAAACACTTCATTGCCTCTGCTCTTTCCATGGATGCTGGGTTTTATCCAAATAGCAGGAGATTCTGCTTTTGGCTTGTTTTGGATTACTGAGCACTGTCCTTCAGAAAAAATTTCCTAATGTTCTCCTGGCCATCTGGCGTGAGCACAGAACCTTTTACTCAATAAAAGTAAGCTGATAATAATGACAAGTTGAACCATCTTGATAATAATATA
This sequence comes from Capra ibex, assembly GCA_006410555.1. Taxonomy (NCBI): domain Eukaryota; kingdom Metazoa; phylum Chordata; class Mammalia; order Artiodactyla; family Bovidae; genus Capra; species Capra ibex. The sequence continues at coordinate 35,369 of SJYO01019482.1, read as the reverse complement.
TTTGTACAGCTTTTCTAATCCCAGGTTATTGAAACTCTGTCAGCCTTGGCTGGTATCCATGTTCTCTCTGTGCCCTCGTGTTTCCTTTTTTTCTTGAGTCACTCCTGCTGAGTGAGCACTGGAGCATGAGGAGCAGCAGCAGCACCACTGGGGCATAGGGTGGGTGAGGATAAGGCCTGGGTTCAGTCACAGTTCTCTCAGTTTTGGGGCCGACATGGTCACTGCATCCTCACCACCATTTTACACATAAAGAAGATGAGGTATATATATATATAAAAGATGAGGTGTATAAAAAGATAAAGTGGCTTTTCTTACTGGCTGCGTCTGATTTTCTACCCTCTTCACACTAGTACCGATTGATAACACAAAACAGATGTGCCTTAGACAAGAGAGAAATAGGCGAGCTGGATTTTTTTATGATGCTGTGTTTATTATTTGTAGCCCTGGATCTTTAAGGGAGGAATAGCCGTGTTGATGCTAACTAGAAATTTTGTACCATTTAATAAGTAACACGTGAGGCAAAATTATGAGGAAAGGTGAGAAAGCCAGGGGGCTCCCAGTTGCTGACTTCTTACTTTCTATGGCATAAATTAATAAATGGTCCTTTTTTAATGCAGTGAAAAGGAAATTGTTGATAAGCTTCAGAGTGCTGTTTATATTGCAGACAAAATGCTAAATTTACCAAGTGTTGCAAGCACATCATAGTCAGGGTTTTGAGTGTCCATAAGCCATTCTCTAGAATTATTTTGGATGCACCGATTACAGGTTTTCCCCCATATCATCTATGTACTTAGCACTGCCAGATTCTTTACAGGGTGTCAAATATGTGGGAGGATTTAAATGAATTCTCTTAAATGCTCCATGGGATAAGATGATCCAATGGGAACTGAATGTTTTCAATTAGGACGTTTCCATGGATACCATTAAGACTGCCAAAATTCATAGCCACAGGAGATTTTACTTGTTTCAATATTGATTAAGAAATCTGAGAACAGTCTTACGGAGTGTAGAAGGTAGGTGGAGGATAAATTCTGGGGGTAGAATAAAATGTGCCATCTTTCCTATGGTTAAGGGTTAGTCCAGATAAAATTCTAGGCAGTTAGCCAAGTCTAACAATAGGATTTATGCTGAGAGAATGTCCAGAATAAAAGTGAACTTGGCTGGCTTCTTTTCTCTCAGATGATACTATTTATTTATTTATTAATGTTCACTTTCTTGTGTGCTGGGTACAAGGCATTGGCAGTATTAAAAAAAAAAAGACAAAAACCACAGCCTTTGTTTCTGTGTCTTTTATAAGGAAAACATTATAAATGATGTTTGCAGACATATTAACATTTGCACCTGTATGGGAAGAATTCACATCTTAGGTTATTATGCTTGTTTTAAAGCATGCGTTCTTTGCACAGGTTCTCAGATCTCAAGGAATCTGCAGATAGAATTCAAAGGGACCCTGACCTTGAATGGATAAAAAAGTAACTTTTCATTTTGAGTAACAATGGATATTTAGTATTTCAATTAATTAGTTAATTCAGGTAACAAATTACCTGTAACTTTGTACAGGTACAAATTACCTGTAACTTTGTACAAATTAACCTGTCCCTGACCACCTGTAACTTTGTCATCAATAAACCAGTTTCATATTGCATTATAGCTGTTGCAGATACCTTGAAATAAAATTTTTGCTGGTCATGACTTCAAAATTTTGGCAGGTTTTAGAGTTTTTGGTACTTCATGATACTTAATGCCATAATAAAAGAGTATATATATTGCTATATTACTCATTTCTATAGTATTTTAATAAATATCTTAATATAATTAGCTTCCATTGTAATCCTGTTTTATTTTTGTATTTAAAAGCATCACTTCTAAAATAGATCCAAAAAGTTTCACCAGACTGCTGAAGGGTCCATGGCACAAAAAAATGAAGAACTTCTTTTCTAATAGAGTGCAGATTACTGGAGTTATCATATTTATCTTCTGACCAAAATTTAAGAAAGCTGCTTCTTAAGTGCTTTTCATCAAACATCTTTTCAAACAAATGAAAGGTTAAAAGCAAATTGTTTTCTGTTGGCTCATGTGCAGGCCCTGCAAAGTACTTTGCAGTCACATTTGACTTCCATTTGAGAAGTTGTCTTCAGGGAATAAGTTATTATCTTGGACAGAAGTTTAAGAAGAAAAGGTTTTCTGGTCTTTGATGGCTGCATTACAGTAGAACACTGTTAGACCCATGGGAGGGGAGAAAAGTTTGCAGTTCAGTTTCTTGTGGACTATGTGACGGGGACTGCCTTATAAAAGCAACAAAATTTTGTGAGTGAAATTTCAAATTCATTTTTATTCTCCATCAGGTTTGTGAATCTGAGTTGTCCACCATCTGTTTCCAGATTACATTTTCTCCTTCTCCCTATAGGGAAGCAGGTTTTCAAAGTGTGGCCAAGCTCTGTACCTGGGAACTATGATTATCCCCATCTGTTGGCAAAAATTGTAATCATGTTTATTTTATAGAGATCTGGAAAAAAGAGATAACAACAATGAAAAAGCAAAAAGTCAAGCATATTTCTATTCTGGCAAACTTTATTTTAAATGAAGTTCACAGTGTGATTAACTCTTAAAATTTTTATTTATTTATTTTTTATTTTTGGCGGCACTGGGTCTTCGTTGATGCTTGCAGGCTTTCTCTAGTTGTGGTGAACAGGAGCTACTCTCTAGTTGCAGTGTGCAGGCTTCTCATCGTGTCATCTGTATATCTGAGGTTGTTGATATTTCTCCCGGCAATCTTGATTCCAGCCTGTGATTCATCCAGCCTGGCATTGTGGTGGCTTCTCTTGTTGTGGAGCACAGGTTCTAAATGCAAGAGCTTCAGTAGTTGTGGCATGTGAGCTTAGTTGCCCCTCTGCATGTGGAATCTTGCTGGACCAGAGATCGAACCGGTGTCCCCTGCATTGGCAGGTAGACTCTCAACCACTGGACCACTAGGGAAGTCCTCTGGCAGACTTTTTTTGGGTAATAGTTTTATTACATATGAGTCACATACTATACAAGTCACTAATTTAAAGTGTACACTTTAGTAGTTTTTACTTTATGCACAGGATTGTGCTACCAGGACCACAATAAAATTTAGATCATTTTCATTACTCTCAGTTAGAAACCCCATCCCTTCTAGCAGTCTTCCATCCTAGCCCTGGGCACCCAGTAATCTACTTTCTGTCCCTAAAGATTTGTCCACTGTAGACATTTCATATAAATGAGATCATACAATATGTGGTCTTTTGTGTCTGGCTTCTTTGACTTCACTGAATGTTTTTAAGGTTCATCCACTGAATGTTTTGAAGGCTATAGCATGTATCAGTATTTCATTCATTGTTTTGGCAAAATAATATTCTACCTTATGGATATATACCACATTTTGTTCTATTGAATATTTGAATTGTTTCCACTTTTTGGCTTTTATGTATAATGCCACTATGAATATTCATGTATAGGTTTTTATATGGGCATTTGTTTTAAATTCTCTTGGTTATATACTTAGAAGTAGTATCAAATTTATTTTTAAAAAATAAAAAATGAATTAAGTGTTACAGAATATCTGAAGCACTTTTAGAAATTGTTCACTTCCATAGAGCACAGTTTGAAAACCAGTGTCAAAGTGGAGAGAATGTTGATTTGTGTGCATGTTGGGTACATTTGGGAAGACTCTTCGTAGACTGTGGTGAGTTTTGTCAAGTGAGCTGTGAATACCTTTCTCCTTATATAAGATCTTAGTTACCTCAGGATGTTTTAAGGACTGATAGACTGCATAATTGCTTACAGATGTTCAGTGTCCCTTTCTTTATATCATCTTTGGCCATGGGTTTGCTTTGGCCAGTAGCCTGTGAGGGGCTGTTGGATCATAGAAAAAGCGAGAGAGTTCCAGGAAAACATCTACTTTCTGCTTCATTGACTACACTGAAGCCTTTGACTGTGTGGATCACAACAAACTGTGGAAAATTCTTCAAGAGATGGGAATACCAGACCACTTTACTTGCTTCCTGAGAAATCTGTATGCAGGTCAAGAAGCAAGTTAGAACTGGAAATGGAACAACAGACTGGTTCCAAATCGGGAAAGAAGTACATCAAGGCTGTATATTGTCACCCTGCTTATTTAACTTATATGTAGAGTACATGATGCAAAATGCCAGACTGGATGAAGCCCAAGCTGGAATCAAGATTACCAGGAGAAATATCAATAACCTCAGATACGCAGATGATGCCACCCTTATGGCAGAAGGTGAAGAAGAACTAAAGAGCCTCTTGATGAAAGTGAAAGAAGAGAGTGAAAAAATTGCCTTAAAACTCAACATTCAGAAAACTAAGATCATGGCATCTGGTCCCATCACTTCACGGCAAATAGATGGGGAAACAATGGAAACAGTGACAGACTATTTTTTTTGGCTCCAAAGTCACTGCAGATGGTGACTGGAGCCATGAAATTAAAGACGTTTGCTCCTTGGAAGAAAAGCTATGACCAACCTAGATAGTGTATTAAAAAGCAGAGACATTACTTTGCCAACAAAAGTTGGTATAGTCAGCTATGGTTTTTCCAGTGGTCATGTATGGATGTGAGAGTTGGACCATAAAGAAAGCTGAGCGCTGAAGAATTGATGCTTTTGAACTGGGGTGTTGGAGAAGACTCTTGAGAGTCCCTTGGACTGCAAGGAGATCCAACCAGTCCATCCTAAAGGAAATCAGTCCTGGGTGTTCATTGGAAGGACTGATGTTGAAGCTGAAACTCCAATACTTTGGCCCCTTGATGCAAAGAGCTTACTCATTGGAAGGGACCCTGATGCTGGGAAAGATTAAAGGGAGGAGGAGAAGGGGACGACAGGGCATGAGATGGTTGGATGGCATCACCGACTCGATGGACTTGAGTTTGAGCAAACTCTGGGAGATAGAAAAGGACAAGGAAGCCTTGTATGCTGCAGTCCATGGGGTCACAAAGAGTCAGACATGACTTAGCGACTGAACAACAACTGTGAGGGGCAGTGATGTGTGCCTTTTTCTAGGCAGAAGTATGTAGTTTGCCATGTCTCTTTTACCTTCTGCCATGATAACTGGTGAGGTTCTATACAAACACAAGATGACAATACTGTTGGGCAGAGAGAGCCCCAGAAGTGAATAGACTTTGTAGCATGAGCAGGGAAAGAAAAAGTCAGTTTAAACCTTTAAGATTTGGTGATTATTTGATACTTTAGCATACCAGTCCTCAGATAAGATGTGTTTTTGTACTCCCCACACTGAGACATGTCGCAGTGTCTGCAGACAGTGGTTTGTTGTCACAACTGGGGAAGGTGCTACTGGCATGTAGTGGGTAGATGCTGCTAGACATCTTTGAATGCACAGGATAGCTCCCACAACAAAGAATGATCTGGTCCCATGATGTCAGTGGTGCTGAAGTTGAGAACCCCTGCTTTTATGTAACCTTGTTTACCCGGATTAATGCAGGGATGTTGAAAAAATATTAAAGGTATTTTATAAAACAGCGCATAGGGTAGCCCCCTTGTTTTTGCAATAATGTGGCAGGCCCTGGGGATGGCTTTAAAGTCTTCCCTTGGATCCATGGGAAAGGGAGTCTTTTTCCAACTTTCCTAGGGTTCAGTAGTTCAATTTAATTGAAGTTTTGTTCATCAGTTGTCTCAGTTTTAGTAGAATCATTTACCCCTTAAAAGAGTGAGGGAACTGACATTAAATGCTTGTTTCAGTTCAGTTCAGTTGCTCAGTTGTGTCCGACTCTTTGCGACCCCATGAATCGCAGCATGCCGGGCCTCCCTGTCCATCACCAGTTCCCGGAGTCCACCCAAACTCACGTCCATCGAGTCAGTAATGCCATCCAGCCATCTCATCCTCTGTCGTCCCCTTCTCCTCCTGCCCCCAATCCCTCCCAGCAACAGGGTCTTTTCCAATGAGTCAACTCTACACATGAGGTGACCAAAGTACTGGAGCTTCAGCTTTAGCATCATTCCTTCCAAAGAACATCCAGGGCTGATCTCCTTCAGAATGGACTGGTTGGATCTCCTTGCAGTCCAAGGGACTCTCAAGAGTCTTCTCCAACACCACAGTTCAAAAACATCAATTCTTCGGCACTCAGCTTTCTTCACAGTCCAACTCTCACATCCATACATGACCACTGGAAAAACCATAGCCTTGACTAGACGGACCTTTGTTGGAAAAGTAATGTCTCTGCTTTTCAATATGCTATCTAGGTTGACCATAACTTTCCTTCCAAGCAGCAAGCGTCTTTAATTTCATGGCTGCAGTCACCATCTGCAGTGATTTGGGAGCCCCCCAAAATAAAGTCTGACACTGTTTCCACTGTTTCCCCATCTAGTTCCCATGAAGTGATGGGACCAGATGCCATGATCTTCGTTTTCTGAATGTTGAGCTTTAAGCCAATTTTTTCACTCTCCTCTTTCACTTTCATCAAGAGGCTTTTTAGTTCTTCACTTTCTGCCATAAGGGTGGTGTCATCTGCATATCTGAGGTTATTGATATTTCTCCCGGCAATCTTGATTCCAGCTTGTGCTTCTTCCAGTCCAGCGTTTCTCATGATGCACTCTGCATAGAAGTTAAATAAGCAGGGTGACAATATACAGCCTTGATGCACTCCTTTTCCTATTTGGAACCAGTCTGTTGTTCCATGTCCANGCGGATGTTGGCAATTTGATCTCTGGTTCCTCTGCCTTTTCTAAAACCAGCTTGAACATCTGGAAGTTCACGGTTCATGTATTGCTGAAGCCTGGCTTGGAGAATTTTGAGCATTACTTTACTAGCGTGTGAGATGAGTGCAACTGTGTGGTAGTTTGAGCATTCTTTGGCATTGCCTTTCTTTGGGATTGGAATGAAAACTGACTTTTTCCAGTCCTGTGGCCACTGCTGAGTTTTCCAAATTTGCTGGCATATTGAGTGCAGCACTTTCACAACATCATCTTTCAGGATTTGAACTAGCTCCACTGGAATTCCATCACCTCCACTAGCTTTGTTCGTAGTGATGCTTTCTAAGGCCCACTTGACTTCACATTCCAGGATGTCTGGCTCTAGGTGAGTGATCACACCATCGTGATTATCTTGGTCATGAAGATCTTTTTTGTACAGTTCTTCTCTATACTCTTACCACCTCTTCTTAATAGCTTCTGCTTCTGTTAGGTCCATACCATTTCTGTCCTTTATCGAGCCCATCTTTGTATGAAATGTTCCCTTGGTATCTCTAATTTTCTTGAAGGGATCTCTAGTCTTTCCCATTCTGTTGTTTTCCTCCATTTCTTTGCATTGATTGCTGAGGAAGGTTGTTTTTATCTCTTCTTGCTATTCTTTGGAACTCTGCATTCAGATACTTATATCTTTCCTTTTCTCCCTTGCTTTTCTCTTCTCTTCTTTTCATGGCTATTCATAAGGCCTTCCCAGATAGCCATTTTGCTTTTTTGCATTTCTTTTCCATGGGGATGGTCTTGATCCCTGTCTCCTGTACAATGTCACGAACCTCCGTCCATAATTCATCAGGCACTCTATCTATCAGATCTATTCCCTTAAATCTATTTCTCACTTCCACTGTATAATCATAAGGGATTTGATTTAGGTCATACCTGAATGGTCTAGTGGTTTTCCCAACTTTCTTCAATTTAAGTCTGAATTTGGCAATAAGGAGTTCATGATCTGGGTCACAGTCAGCTCCTGGTCTTGTTTTTGCTGACTGTATAGAGCTTCTCCATCTTTGGCTGCAAAGAATAGAATCAATCTGATTTCGGTGTTGACCATCTGGTGATGTCCGTGTGTAGAGTCTTCTCTTGTGTTGTTGGAAGAGGGTGTTTGCTATGACCAGTGTGTTCTCTTGGCAAAACGCTATTAGCCTTTGCCCTGCTTCATTCCGTATTCCAAGGCCAATTTGCCTGTTATTCCAGGTGTTTCTTGACTTCCTACTTTTGCATTCCAGTCCGCTGTAATGAAAAGGACATATTTTTGGGGGTGTTAGTTCTAAAAGGTCCATGCTTTTTATACAGACAGTTGACCCTTGAACAACATGGAGGTTCACAGTGTTGACCCTCCACATCATGGATAATCACATATGAAATCCTCTGAATCTGTAGTTCCTTTGTATCAAGATACACAGTTCCACATCCACGGATTCATCCAACCACAGATCATCAGTACTTTAGTATTTACTGTTGAATAAAAGTCCATGCATAAATGGACCTGCACAGTTGAAACCCATGTTGTTAAAGGAGCAACTGTACTTTGATTTTTTTACAAATAATCTGTGAAATTTATATACTCATCTTTTTGTTTTAGATGAAAATGAGGCACTGGAATTATGTAATTTGATGAAGAATATACAGGATTGTAGGTGGTGGGGCTATGATTTGACCCAAATATGTTTGCCTGTAGAATCCTGTTCTTTCCATACTACCTCTTTAGCATTGATTTAAACATAAAAAAGGCAAGGGAAACCCAAGTGATAACAGTTATGTGTTGTATTAGTTAGCTATTGCTGTGTAACAAGTCATCTCAAATCGCAGTCCTTTGAAACAGCAGACATTTATTATCTCATATAGTTTCTGATAATAAGTAATCCAAGAGAAGCTAAGCTGAGTGGTTCTTGTTCAGGATCTCTCTTGAGGTTTAAGTCAAGATGTCATCCAGGGCTGCTGTCATCTGAAGGCTTGATTAGATGGAGCATCTGCTTCTATGATGATTCACTCACATGGCTGTTGGCACGAGGCCTCATTTCCTCATCACATGGGCCTCTCCTTAGGGCTGCTTGAGGGTCTTCAGGACATGGCAGCTAGCCTCCCCCAGTGTGAGGAATCTGAGAGAGCCAGCAAGAGAGAAGTTACTGTATCTTTTATGTCCTTGTCTCAGAAGTCACATATCATCACTTCACTTGGTCACACAGACAACTCTGTTCCACAATGTGGAAAAAGGTGTTACAAGATCATTATGAATACTAGTAGGTGGAGATCATTGGTACCATCTTGGAGGCTGGTTGCCACGTAGGATCCTTATATCCCATAGTTGCAAAATTATAAATTGTATTTCCTTTTCATATTCCAAATGTCTTAATCAGAGTTTCATATTTTAAAATACCCAAACCATTCACAATGTAAATGAAAATATAAATTTGCTTTTATAAAGATTGATGAATGGACAAAAATACTTAATATAAAAGCTGTGTTGCAAATATTTCATTTGCGGGACTTGTATTTTAGTAGGCTGAAATAGCAGAGGTCTCTTGAGTCCTGAGAAGTTTGAACTGCTGGTGCTTTCTTTTCTTTACTGGAAAATCACCCTCTACTAAACTGGGAATTCTTCATTTTCCAAAGCCCTTCTAACATCCTGATGTTCTTATTGCTGATTTGATGTGCTGAAATTGATAGCCCAAGTATAAGATAAATGATAGATACAAAGACTGGGTGATTTTCATGAAGGTTTCTTAGAGGAGCCCTTCCTTTCTTCATCCAGCTATTCCTGGGAAGCATCCCCTTCCAGTTAATATATGTGCATACTCAGTCGCTTCAGTCCTGTCTGACTCTTTGCAACTCCATGGACTGTAGCCCACCAGGCTCCTCTGTCCATGGGATTCTCCAGGCAAGAGTACTGGAGTGGGTAGCCAGTCCCTTCTCCAGGGGAATCTTCCCAACCCAGGGATCCCTCAGTTAATACATGATGCCCATCAATTCAGGTGGCTCCTGGAAAGAAGATTTGTTTAAACAGATTCAGAACTGAGTTTTTCTAGATGTCTTAAAGGTTAAAATAGGTTTCCCTGAAACTTGAGGATGTTAATGGGTACTCTTCTTGAACCAGTTATCTGTACTTTTATTATACTTGATTTGAGCTTTGAAAATTAAGAAAGGGCCTTGACTGGGTACAGAGCTATATGGATTTACTATATTTAATTGTATGACCATGAAATCAAAAACATTTCCACCTCAGGAATCAACCCATTGCTTTTAACCACTGTTAATTGCATTGGCTTAGAGCTTCTTGCTTCCTTTAAGTATTTTCCTTTTTCTTTCAAAATTGGGTTCCATTGAATGTGACCAATTCTACATGGAGGCTGGCTCCCTTACTTTAGTTCTTGACTCCTGCTGTCCCAATATTATGCTTCATTTATACAGGGCTAGCTTTTCTTTACTTTATCTGTTGATACCCTATGCAATATAGGAAGATTGAAAGAAAGATCTGTATTTGAAGAACACTTGAAAAAGTGAAGAGTGTTGTGAGAAGCAGCTTTAATTTTAATTTTCACTGTAGCCAGAACAGGTGGCCACCTGATGGGCATACCTGCATTTTCATTGTACACGGTTCAGTGTGGGTACCCAGGTCAGTCAATGTTAGACTCGTCCCCAATACCTCTACTGGCTCTAAGTGTAGTTCTGGGAACCTTACCATAATTATTAGAGGTTATAAGAAAAAAATTATCTGCATAAGTGGTAGCAGAGGAGTGAAGTAGTCTAATATATGAAAGTTGGAAAGCTGGAGGTGTCAATAATTTTAAGAATTTTCTGATTGTTATAAATGCATGACAGATGCTATTTTGTGATCCTGAGATTTTGTGGGCAGTCATTTTGAAAAGGGGCCAGAATGAGAATAAAAATTAATGATGAAAATCTATTTGAAAAACTGATTCTGCTGTGATTCATTATAGACATTTTATGTAGCTTATATGTTGTGTTTTTGCCTTTGGGACTAGCATTCTTATGAGCTGGTTTTTACTTTAGACTTTCTAATGTGTGTCAGCTATGTCATTTCACGAGCATGTTTTCATCTGTGCATCATGTTATATTGGGACTTGGATGGAATGTAAATCTTTTATTGGCCTAAATCTGAGTCTAATCCTCTGCATGGCTTTGGTAGAAAATCAATTTCCTCTGCTCTGTCAAGATTTTTCAGGTCAGTGCTCTTTGGAAGTTTTCCAGTTCTCTTAGATTAAAATACACTTTTGTTTCTGTACTACATATTGGTATCGTTTAGTAGGACAGTGATATCTAGAAAGTGAGAAGACAGAGCTTGAGAAGATATCCATGAGTTCTTCTCTTTCAGTTACCTTTTTGACACACTGCACCTTTAAGGAGCCAAGGAGTCTGTGTGCTCTCAGGCATCATTTGGGAAGCAATTGTAACACCGGTAGGGGACCGTGGTATGTACTTGGTTACCTGCTCACCAGGATGCTGGAGGTGAATGGAAAAGAGAAGGACTGGTTCTGCCACGCTCAGTCCATTTCACTTGTGTGGACCATTGGAGCTGGAAGTAGGGTTACCAAGTTGGACTTTCAGTTTTAGTACTGAAAATCCTACATCCTGGGAACCCCTCAGTTCAGTTCAGTTCAGTCCAGTCGCTCAGTCGTGTCTGACTTTTTGCGACCCCATGGACTGCAGCACGCCAGGCCTCCCTCTCCATCACCAACTCCCGGAGTTCACTCAAACTCGTGTCCATTGAGTCGGTGATGCCATCCAACCATCTCATCCTCTGTTGTTGTCTTCTCCTCCTGCCTTCAGTCTTCCTCAGCATCAGGGTCTTTTCCAATGAGCCAGTTCTTCACATCAAGTGGCCACAGTTTTGGAGTTTCAGCTTCAGCATCAGTCTTTCCAATGAATATTCCGGACTGATTTCCTTTAGGATGGACTGGTTGGATCTCCTTGCAGTCCAAGGGACCCTCAAGAGTCTTCTCCAACACCACAGTTCAAAAGCATCAATTCTTCTGCGCTCAGCTTTCTTTATAGTCCACCTCTCACATCCATACATGACTACTGGAAAAACCATAGCTTTGACTAGATGGAACTTTGTTGGCAAAATAATAACTCTGCTTTTCAATATGCTGTCTAGGTTGGTCATAGCTTTTCTTCCAGGGAGCAAGCGTCTTTGAATTTCACGGCTACACTCACTATCTGCAGTGATTTGGAGCACAAGAAAATAAAGTCTGTCACTGTTTCCAGTGTTTCCCCATCTATTTGCTATGGAGTGATGGGACTAGATGCCATGATCTTGGGTTTTTATTTATTTTTTGTTTGATCTTAGGTTTTTGTATGTTGAGTTTTAAGCCACCTTTTTCACTCTCCTCTTTTACTTTCATCAAGAGGCTCTTTAGTTCCTCTTCACTTTCTGCCATAAGGGTGGTGTCATCTTTGTGTCTGAGGTTATTGGTATTTCTCCCCACACTCTTGATTCCAGCTTGTGCTTCATCCAGCCTGGCATTTCACATGATTTATTCTGTATATAAGTTAAATAAGCAGGGTGACACTATACAGCTTTGATGTACTCCTTTCCCAATTTGGAACCCCTCAGTCTCAGGCAAACCAGAATGGTTGGTCTGGTCATCCTAGCAGTGAATAGCATGGGGATGGATGGTTAGACACTAGTGAATCCCCCTTGTGGATATTTTGAAGAGATTTATTACAGACACATAATATCTTGCTATTCAGTGATGTTAGCAGTTAAGTGATTCTGCTTTAATATTCCTGAAAAACAATAAAATGAGACTCCATGGAGGTTTTTCTACCTTTTGAACTTAAGAGGATGTGTTTGTGTGCTCAGTTGCTCAGTTGTTTCTGACTCTTTGCAACCCTTGGACTGTAGCCCCTGAAGCTCCTCTTTCCATAGGATTTTCCAGGCAAAAATACTAGAGTGGGTTGCCATTTTCTCCTCCAGGGGATCTTCCTGACCCAGGGATCAAACCCATATCTCTTGCATTGCAGGTAGATTCTTTACCATTGAACAGTGCAGAAAGCCCCCTAAGAGGATGTGTTTACAGGATGTTATTAATATTGTCTTTATCTTCTTCCTGGACAATTCAAGCCTCTTTAACTTCACTTATCCTATCTCCCAACTTATTTTTACCTTATATTTTAGTATTATATGTGCTGTGCTGTGCTTACTTGCTCAGTCACATCCAACTCTTTGTGACTCCATGTACTGTAGCCCACCAGGGTCCTCTGTCCATGGGGATTCTCCAGGCAAGAATACTGGAGTGGGTTGCCATATCAGGGGATACCTTACCCTCCTCCAGGGGATCTTCACAACCCAGGGGTTGAACCCAAGTCTCTTACATTGCTGGAGGATTCTTTACCATCTGAGCCAGCAGGGAAGACCAAGAATACTGGAGTGGGTAGCCTATCCCTTCTCCAGGGGATCTTCCCAGGAATTGAACTGGAATCTCCTGCATCAGGGCTTCCCTGGTGGCTCAGAGGTTAAAGTGTCTGCCTGTAGTGCAGGAGACCTGGGTTCGATCCCTGGGTCGGGAAGATCCCCTGGAGAAGGAAAAGGCAACTCACTCCAGTATTCTTGCCTGGAGAATCCCATGGATGGAGGAGCCTGGGAGGCTGCAGTCCATGGGGTCACAAAGAGTCGGACACGACTGAGTGACTTCACTTTTACTTTCTCCTGCATTGCAGGTGAATTCTTTACCAGCTGAGCTACCATATGTATATTAAAAATTTTTAAATTTATTTAGTTTTGATTGTGCTGGGCCTTGGTTGCTGCACATAGGCTCTCTCTAGTTGCAGTGAGTGGGAACTACTCTCTAGTTGTGGTGTGAGGGCTTCTTATTCCCGTGGCTTCTCTTGTGGGGCACAGACTCTAGGGGCACAGGCTTCAGTAGTTAGGGCACATGGGCTCAGTAGTTGCAGCTGTCTCAGGCTCAGTGGTTGTGGTGCACAGGCTTCGTTGCTCTGTGGGGCATGTGGGATCGTCCTGGATCAGGGACTGAACCCATGTCTCCTGCATTGCAAGTGAAAGTTGCTCTGCTAAGTCACTTCAGGAGTGTCCGACTCTGTGCAACCCCAGAGACAGCAGCCCACCAGGCTCCCCCGTCCCTGGGATCCTCCAGGCAAGAACACTGGAGTGGGTTGCCATTTCCGTCTCCAATGCATGAAAGTGAAAAGTGAAAGTGAAGTTGCTCAGTCGGGTCTGACTCTTCGCGACCCCATGCACTGCAGCCTACCCGGCTCCTCCATCCATGGGATTTTCCAGGCAAGAGTACTGGAGTGGGGTGCCATTGCCTTCTCTGAAAGTTGCTCAGTCATGTCCAACTCTTTGTGACCCCATGGACTATACAGTCCGTGGAATTCTCCAGGCCAGAATACTGAAGTGGGTAGCCTTTCTCTTCTTCAGGGTACCTTTCCAACCCAGGGATCGAACCCAGGTCTCCTGCATTGCAGGCAGATTCTTTACCAGCTGAGCCATAAGGGAAGCCCTCCCCAGATTCTTAACCACTGAATCACCAGGGAAGCCCTATACATGTGTGTGCGTATATATTTATTTAAATTGAGATAACTGTGGTTTGTAACATAAAAGATTCATGTGTACAGTATTCTATTTCTAATGATATACACAGTATAGCAGTGCTCACACCAAAAGCTTAGTTACCATTCATCACGATATAGTTGATCTCTTTTACTCATTTAATCCCCCCTTCCCCTGTGATAGCCACTACTCTGTTCTCTGTATTTGTGTATTTATTTTTATTTGGTTTGTTCATTTATGTATTTCTTTATTAAAATATATTTTCACATGAGTGAAATCATCTGGTATTTGTCTTTCTCATCTGACTTATTTTGCTTAGCATAATACTCTCAATGTCTATCTATGTTGTTGCAAATGGCAAAATTTCATTATTTTTTATGGCTGAGTAGTATTCTATTGCATATATATATATATACACACACACACACACACACATATACATATACACACACACCACATTTTTATCTGTTCATCTGTTGATGAACACTTAGGTTGTTTCCATATCTTGGCTATTGTAAATAATGCTGTTTTGACCACATAGGGGTGCATATATTTATATATATTGGATATAAACCCCTTATCTGATGTAAGATATATCTTCTCCCATTCAGAAACTTGTCTTTTCATTTTGTGGATGATTTCCTTTGCTGTGCAGAAGCTTTTTCGTTTTATGTAGTCCCATTTGTCTATTTTTGCTTTTGTTTCTGTTGCCTGAGGAGACATATCCAAAAAGATATTGCTAATATTCAAGTCACAGAGTGTACTGCCTGTGTTTTATTCTAGGAGTTTTATGGTTTCAGGTCTTACATTCTTTAGTGTTATATGTTAAACTCTATAAGAGATTATTTTATGGAGGCATTGTTTATTTAGATCACAGTTCAGCAGTTTTTTTCTGTAGAGTCAGATGGTAATATTTAAGCCTCTGTGGGCCATATAGTCTCTGTTAAAAGTACTCAACCCCACTGTTGTAGTGCCAAAAAAGTCATAGGTAATATGTAAATGATTGTGCATGTCTGTGTTCCAATAAAATTTATTTACAAAAGCAAAGTTGACCAGATTTGGCTTGTAGGTCTTTGTTTGCCAACTACTAATTTAGATGCATCTGTATATTTACTAGTTTATTTTTCTTCATTTTTTGTTATATCTTTGAGGTTATTTTGGGTACATTTTCAAGACAAGGATGTCTCTTCCCATCTCTGTTTTCCAACATTGCCCTAGAAGTTTTAGCCAGTACAATTAGGCAAGAGAAAGAAATAAAAAGCATATGATCAGAAAGGAAGAAATAAAACTGCCCCTATTTGCAGATGATATTATTGTCTATGTATAAGTCCCAAGGAATCTACAAAATAAATTCTAGACCTAATAAGTGGATTCAGCAAGGTTGCACAATGAACATATAAAAAATCAATTGTATTTCTATATACTAGCATTACAATTACAATAACAGTTACAGTTGTTAAAAAAGTATAAATCTAATAAGGCATACACAGAACTTGTATCCTGAAAAATACACAGTACTGATGATAGAAATCAGAGATCTAAATAAATGGAGAGACATGCCATGTTCATGGATTAGAAGACTCAATATAGTAAAGATGTCAGTTCTCCCCAAATTGATTTATATAATTCTTATAAAAATCCCAGCAGGTTTTTGTAGATATAGGTATTCTAAAATTTACATGGAATGGCAAAGGAGCTAAAATAGCTAAAACAATTTTGAAAAAGGAGAATAAAGTAGAAGGAATTAGTCTGCCTGATTTCAAGACTTATATAACTATAGTAATCAAGACTGTGTGGTGTTGGTGGTGAGACAGATACGTAGATCAGTGAACAGAATAAAGAACCTAAAAATAGACCCACATGAATATGCCCAATTGACTATTTATATTTGGATGTGCTAGGTCTTCATTGCTGCGTGCATGGGCTTTTCTCTCGTCATGGCAAGCAGGGGCTACTCTCTAGTTGTGGTGTGTGGGCTTCTCATTGCTGTGACTTCCCTTGTTGTGGAGCAGGGGCTTCAGGAGTTGCGGCATGTGGGCTCCAGAGCACGGGCTCAGTGGCTGTGGCGCATGGACTCAGTTGCTCTGTGGCATGTGGGATCGCCCCAGATCAGGGATTGGACCTTTGTCTCCTGCACTGGCAGGCAGATTCTATATCACTGAGCCACCAGGGAAGCCCTGCCCAATTGATTTTTGACAAAAAGTGTGAAAGCAATTAGAGGAGGAAACAAATGGTGCTGGATCAGTTGAACATAAATAGGCAAAAACAAAAACCAGAAACAAAAATACATTGATCTAAATATCACACCTTATATAAAAAATAAATCAAATTGACCACAAAGTTAAATGTAGAATTTAAAGCTATAATTTTTTCAGAATACTGGAAAATCTTCAGGACCTAGGACTAGGCGACTTGACATGGATAGTATGATTCATGAAAGAAAAAAAAATGATAACATTGATTCATTTCATTAAAATGAATTTCACACATCAAATTCATTTTACATTGATAAAGATCTTGTTAAGAGACAAGCTGCACAATGGGAGAAAATATTTACAAAGCACATATATATCAAAGGACTATCTACAGTATATAAAAAATTCTCAAAACTCAACATTAAAAGAATCAAACAATCTAATTGAAAATGGGGAAAAAATGGGCAAAAGACATAAAGAGATATTTCATTGAATAGGATGTATAACATGACAGATAAGCACAGGAAAAGATGTTCAGTGTTATGAACCACTGGAAAAATGCAAATTAAAGCCAAATGGGATATTACTACATACCTGAGTCGATGGAATACAAAATGATGACATCACCAAATGCTGCAGAGAAATGGGGTGCTCATACCTTGCTGATGGGAGTGTACAATGATATAGCCCCTCTGGAAAATAGTTTGATAGTTTCTTAAAAACACTAAATATGCAACTACCATATGTAACCCAATAATTATACTCCTGAGCATTTATCCCAGATAAACGAAGATTTATGTTCAGATAAAAACATGTACACAAATGTTTATAGCAGATTTATTTCTAATAGCCCTTAACTAAAAATGATACAGATTCCCTTCATTGGGTGAATGGCTAAACAAACTGGTACATTCATACCATGGAATACTACTCAGCAGTACAAAGGAATGAACTACTGATGTACACAAATCTTAGATGGATCTCCAGAGACTTATGCTAAGTGAACAAAGCCAGTTCTGAATGGTACATACTGTGTGATTCCATTTACGTAACTTATTTTAAATGACAAAATTATAGACATGAACAACAGATTAGTGGTTCTCAGGGATTGAGGGGGCAGGAGTGCGAAGGAAATGATTGGCTGTAAAAGAGTAGCTTGAAGGTCTTTGTGATGATGGTAATGTTCTGTATCTTGATTGTGTCAAAGTCAGTATCCTGGTTGTGTTCTTTCACTATAGTTTTGTAAGACGTTACTATTGTGGGGAACTAGGTAAAGGTTACACAGGGTCTCTCTGTATCATTTCTTACAACTGCATGTGAATCTATAATTACCTCAAAATACAAAGTTTAATTTTAAAAAAAGCAAGGAAGAAAAGAATCAGAGTCATATAGTCAATGGCAAGTTGCTGCATAACACAGGGAGCTCAATGTGGTACTCTGTGACAACCAAGTGGAGTGAAATAGGGTGGGGGGAGGTTCAAGAGGGAGGGGACATATGTATACGTACAGCTGATACATGTTGTATGGCAGAAGCCAACACAACATTGTAAAGCAATTATCCTCCAATTAAAGTGAAAGTCGCTCAGTCATATCCGACTCTTTGTGACCCCATGGACTATACAGTCCATGGAATTCTCGAGGCCAGAATACTGAAGTGGGTAGCCTTTCCCTTCTCCAGGGGATCTTCCCAACCCAGAGATCGAACCCAGGTCCCCCGCATTGCAGGTGGATTCTTTACCAGCTGAGCCACAAGGGAAGCCCAAGAATACTGGAGTGGGTAGCCTATCCCTTCTCCAGCGGATCTTCCCGACCCAGGAATCGAACTGGGGTCTCTTGCACTGCAGGCGGATTCTTTACCAACTGAGCTGTGAGAGAAGCCTCCAATTAAAAATAAATTAAAAAAAAGCATGAGTCAGAAGAATCATAATACTAAATAATGTATTAATAGTACCTTTATATTTGGTGGTGTTCTAAGGCCCTGGTCTAGTTTTGTTCTGAAGTGGAGCAATGGAGAGGTCCATCTCTGTATGTAGGTGTATGATTGACTTTTTTCCTCAAGTGCTGCTAATTTGAAATTCTATTCAGTGTTTGCCCTTTGAGTGCCTTTTGCCTCTGGTTTTCTGTTAGACACAAACTAGTTTTTTCATTTCAGTTCCAAGGTCATTTCCAAGCACCATTAAGTTTTATGATCTTGTTCCTGCAGTGGGTTCTCGCCTAAGAACCAGAGTGTCTAGGCACTGACTTGTTTTCCTGAGTGATTTTTCTCTTTCCCTATGTGATAGAGATTTCTTATTGTTCCCTGATTCCTATCTTCTCTTTTGTAGTAGCTTCTCTTTTTGTAGCTCCATTTTTGAGCTGGGCACATAGCTATCCAGAGTAAAGGTTGCACCGCTCAGATTTCATTGTAGCTAAGTGTGGCTGTGTGACCAAGTACAAGCCTTCTGTTTTGATTAAGCTATACATTAAATGGCGCTATCAGTTTGCCTTAACAAACAGTGAATAGGTAAAATAAAATACTTTATATAAGAGCCATGTTTTATGGGTTGAATTGTATCCCCATAAAAAGATATGTTGAAGTCCTAACCTCTGGTACCTTGGCATGTGTGTGACCTTATTTGGAAGTAGCTCTTTGCAGATGCAATCAAGTTAAGATGAGATTTTCCTGGAGAAGGGTGGACTCCTAACTCACCCAAGAAAAATGCCATGTGAAGATGAAGATTGGAGTTATGTGTTTACAAACCAAGGAACTCCTGGAGTTGCAGAGGTTAGAAGAGAGGCATGGAACAGATATTTCCTCAGAACCCTTGGAAGAAACGAACCCTGCTAATGCTTGATTTTGTACTTACAGGCTCCAGAACTGTAAGACAATACGTTTCTGTTGTTTTAAGCCTCCCGGTTTGTGGTATTTTGTCATAGCAACACTAGGGAAACCAGACACTATTGTTTTTAAACTTCTTTTGGAGTATTTAAAAATGGGACTCATTTGAAAAGACCCTGATGCTGGGAAAGATTGAAGGTGGGAGGAGAAGGGGACAACAGAGAATGAGGTGGTTGGATGGCATCACTGACTCAACAGACATGAGTTTGAGTAAACTCCGGGAGATTACTGGCGTACTACAGTCCATGGGATCACAAAGAGTTGGACAGGACTGAGCAACTGAACTGAACTGAAAAATGGGTTGAGGACTTCCCTGGTGGTCCAGTGGTTAGAACTCTGTGCTTTCACTGCTGAGGGCCCAGGTTTGATCCCAGGTCGGGGAGATAAGATCCTGCAAGCTGTGTGGTATGGCCAGAAAAAAGCGGGAGGAGGCATGGGTTGAGTATGCATAGGCTTCTTAATCTGAGTCCTGAGATGTTTGGACTGATTATACCTTCTTTTTTTCCTGGAAAATCTCACTGTACCAAGCATTGATATTTTTTATTACTCCAAAGCCCTTCCATCTTCCTTACATTTTTATTGCTGATTTGATGTGCTTGAATGCCAGCCAAAGTCTAAGGTAAATGGTAGATGCAAGGACTGGGTGGTTTCCATGGAAACTTCTTGCAGGAGCCCTCCCTTTCTCATTTCAGCAATTGTCAGGGAAACATCTAATTTCAGTTTGTGGGGTCTGCCAATTTGAGTGACTCTTGGAAGAGGATATAGTTAAATCTCTTCAAGATCTAATAAACAAATTCAGAGCAGAGCTTTTTGAGATTCCCTGCAAGTTATGATAAGTTTTTCTGTAAGTTAGGCATATTAACTAGTCCTCTGCCTGAAGTGCTCAAACTACCCATTTGTTCATATGCAGAAAATGTTGATGTTGAGTTTTGCCTAAGAGGAAGGCTGAAGTTAAAAAAAAACCAACGCCCAGAGCCAGAGATCTCGTTGTCTGATGCCACATTATTCAGTCTATAATCTTCAGCATGCCCTATAGTAAAAAAGATCCAAGGGCCCTGCCCTGTACAAAACTGTTCACAGGCTGCAGAGTTGGCAGGTTCAGCACTGTGTGTTTATTGCTTCTAGTTAAGTGTTGTTGAATCAGTGGCTGACATTGGTGGTGGTTAAAGGAGATAGTTGTAGGCACAGATTCTAGATATAAGCAGTTCTCATAAATGGGAATCCCTAGGGTTATCTCTACTGTGACAGCTTCCCCATGGTGCTATTCTTGAAACAGGTATGGTAGATTGCAAAACTCCCCCCATACTTAGCAACTGTGGAGCTAAGTACAGGATGTAGAGCCTGTGTCTCCATCCTTAGGATCTTGGCCAGTTTTATGACTTGGTTTGACCATCGTATGCAGTGGAAGAGACTTGGGTAGGTTTTGAACCTAGAACTGAAGAAGCATTTCAGCTTCAATGCTTGCTCCTTTGAGAATTCTGTCATCATGTAAAAAGGCCCAGGCTCACCTGCTGGAGGATGAGAGGCTATATGGAGGAGAATGAAGGTGCCCAGTCAACCCAAGGCTGACTATAGAAGCATAAGTGAGTACCCCCCTGAGTTCAGCAGAGTCTGGCCTAGATCAGTAGTAGTATTGCCCAGCTTAGCTCAGCCTACATTGCTGACTCACACAATTATGAACTAAATAAATATTGTTTTAAGGCACTAAAGTTTTGGGGTAGTTTGTTACACAGCAGTGAATCATTGATACAGTCAATGCTCTGGACCAATTAAGGCTTGCCTTTGTCCTGTCCTCTGTAACATCCAGGATTCTTAGTAACACTATCCCATTAGTAACAGAAATTGGTGGTTTAGTCACAAGTCATGTCTGGCTCTTGCAGCCTCATGGACTATAGCCCATCAGACTCCTCTGTCCATGGGATTTCCCAACCAAGCATACTGGAGTGGGTTGTCATTTCCTTCTCAAGGGGATCTTCCTGACCAAGGCATTGAACCTTCGTCTCCTGCATTGCAGGTGGACTCTTTACCTACTGAGCCATCAGGGGGTAATTTAGACAGAAAAAGGAGTTTATTGGCAGGATATTGGATAGCTCAATCTTTCTTCTTGAAAAGCTGAATAAAAGTCTTAATGCACAGCTAAGGGGCAACACTGCCAGAACTAGAGGCATATCTCAGCATAGAATTGGTCTGGTTAGGATGCTTCAACCGTAGCTACTAAATATTGGATGCCTCCAGCCACAAAACACATTGCCTGCACTGGTCGTTGGGTGTGGTGCTAGGCACCTTGCTGCCCCTAGGGTCACTGGGGTTACTGTTGTTTCCAGAAAACAATGATCTAGTCTTCCTGCTACTTCACATCACTCATTACGGGTTAAAATGCCTGTGTGTTGTGTCTGGCCAAGCCTAGCTGCTATGCCCATACCCTGATTGAGAAGAAATCATGAAAGTGGATATCTGACATTTTTAGCCTATTTGACTGAAGACAGGTGAAAAGTTTCATAAACACTGGCAAGGGTTTCTGATGCTGGGCAGCCAAAAGAGAAGTGGCAAATGTTGGTCAGTTTCTGTTCTATACTCTGATTGTCTCAGCTGGTTACAACATAGTTAGGATGGAGCCAGTTTGTGGTTTGTTTCTTGGGTCTATTGAGAAAATATACTCAGTTTTGAGGCTGAACCCTTTATACTTGCTCCTTCTCTTACAAATGTGTGTCCATGATGAATTGGAAGGCCAGGGAACTGTGGGGCCCAACTTGTGTTATCTGTGGCTGCCAAGCTACAGATAGTGTGTATCTTTGAGTTGGTGCGCCCAAAGAGATGCCATTCACTGCCATAGAGTGCCGTCTAAGAGGACTGAATGGGTGGTATCTTAGTGAACATAAGGGGTTGACTGTTTGCTCAGTGAATTTCGTTCATGTGACATCTGTAATAGAAATTGTTGAGAGGCAAAATTTTTAAATTCAGATGGTTTCTTATTTTCCAGAATTTCTCTAATAACGTTTCTAAACTCCGAAGTACCTATTTGCAAAACCATTCATGTAGGATTAGTTTCAGTGTTAGAAATGAAACATAAAAGAGAAAAGGATTCTGCCTGGAGGGTGGGTAGTAGCTGTTTGAGAAATGTTCATCCTTTTTCCTCAAACTTCTTAGATACACCTCAATCACATTGTGTCTTAGCTCAGGCTGCTGTAACAAAATAACACAAAGTGAGTGGCTTATAAACAACAGAAATTTATTTCTCACATTTCTAAGGGCTGGAAGTCTGAGATAAGGGTGCTAACATGACTGGGTGCTAACATGACTGGTGATGGCCCTCTTTTGGGTTGCAGACTGCCAACTTCTGTCTGTGTTTTCACATCGTGGAGGAAGCGAGCTCTCTTCTGATTCTATGAGTACAGATTCCATTCATGAGAGCTTTACCTTCTGGACCTCCTCACATCCCTAATCACCTTTCAAAGGCCCCATCTCCTAATACTATCACACTGGGGAGGTAGGGTTTTAACATGAAATTGAGGGGGTCACAGACATTCAGTCTATAACAGATTATAAACCCTTTGAGAGCAGGGACTCTTCTTTCTGTGTCTCTAAGTTGTCAAATCTCTAAGCACGGCTTGTGATAGATAGAATGTCTTGGGAAAAATCAGGACCTAAGTCTCAACTCATCCATTGTGGTGGGGGTGTCAGTTAAGGGGAGATGGGTGGATGTATCAGGTCAGGCAATGCAGAGTCTATCTGGGCTGATGAATTAGTGTCTATAGGTGATTCAGGGGAGGAGCTAGGATATCCACCTGGGTCCTAGGGATGTCCTTTCAGGCAAACACAGCTAAGTGGCAGGTGATCTAAGAGCAAGGAAGGTTTGGGAATCAGGGAAGTGTCAGCAGGCATCTGGGGATGAGTTGCAGGACAAGAACAGATAAGTGAGAGCAAGGCCCAGCTTTCAGTGATGGATGTCTGTCAGGCTAGAGAGGGAAGAGAATGGATGTGTGTAGCTGAGGCATAGAAAGGGGATTTATATGGTCATGAAAGGAGGTGAGTTTGGTCAATAGAATGTAGCCACTAGGTTAAAATAAGAACAATAGCACGATGGGCTTGGAGTTAGGTTACCCCTGGTTGGGCTGAAGCCCCTTAAAGTCACCTGCATTTGCCATGATGTTGCAGGGGACTCAGGGTGCTGGTTGTCCTGAGGCTCTGCTGGGAGGAAGAGAACTGACCTGAACAGGGAGGGGCTGTCTCCAGCTTCAGTGCCCTGCACTGGCCTGCTTTGGTTGGGGTGTCAGCCTCCTCAGAGGGAGGCTGCCAGTGTGGCAGGGGAGGTGAGCAGGTCCTTTGCTCTTTTAACAGTTGGATAGGGTCTTCACTAGGAACTTGGCACAGAAACCCAGTTAATGAAGTCAGGTTGCCTACCCTACCAAAAGCTGCTGTTCCTGGTATGTTTCACTCTGCTGGAGGGTTCCAGTCCATCCAGGTTCATACTGGAGACTGAAAACTCTGGTGTGATCTGAAACAGAACTTGCGTTCATTCATTCTGTGAAGCATTTCAAGGATCTGTGTATAAAGAATGGATGCTGCACTTAGAAGAGATGTCTTGGTATGCTCTGTTCCTCTAGCTGCTGCTGTTGCTGCTGCTGCTAAGTCGCTTCAGTTGTGTCTGACTCTGTGTGACCCCCATAGATGGCAGCCCACAAGGCTCCCCTGTCCCTGGGATTCTCCAGGCAAGAACACTGGAGCGGGTTGCCATTTCCTTCTCCAATGCATGAAAGTGAAAAGTGAAAGTGAAGTCGCTCAGTCATGCCCAACTCTTAGTGACCCCGTGGACTACAGCCCACCAGGCTCCTCCATCCATAGGATTTTCCAGGCAAGAGTACTGGAGTGGGGTGCCATTGCCTTCTCCATTTCCTCTAGCTAAGGCACTAGTTTCTTCCTTTGTCTCTCTCTCTTAGGCACTAGTTTCTTTAAAAAAAGAAATGTGTGTGTATGTGCACAAGTGTGTGTGAAATAAAAGATATAAAATATAGAATGGACTGAAATCAGCAAACTTACAAAAATACCAAAGAAGCTCAACCTTTATTTATGAAAAGCACTAAAAATGTCAATAAACAAGTTGAAAAGCGAATCCTTTGGCTTCTGAGGTAACTCTGAGTTGCCAGAACCAGTAAAAGCTTTGTATAATCCTGGCAGCACATGAGTTCACCTGAGATTTTGCTGCTTCCAGCTGTATGAAATACTGTGATATACAGAGCCTAGAAACCTGGGCCAGAATCCTCAGACAAATTTCCTTTTATAATCTGAGCTGTAATTGCCTTTTAATTCAGTTCTAGTGTTAAGACTGCTTTTGTGTATGTGTAAGTTTCCTTCATCTCATCAATTCCTGGCATTTGAGAGAGTGTCTGGCACACAGTCGACCATCAGTGAACATTAGTTCTTACTGGAGATTCTCCTTTTCTCCTCCATCACAGTGACAGTCTTGTTGTGGTCGGGGGAATGCTTCTTCTGTACCTTGGTGGTTCACCCCTGGCACACTCTTCCCCTCTCCTCTGCCTTGAGCTGTTAGATCCTGGTTTTCTTCCGGGCAGGTGCCAACCTCCAGGAACTCCTGACCCTGAAGTGCATGCCTGCATGTGTCCAGCTGGCTTGGGCAGCTTCCAGAGCTGTGGCACTGGCTTGCCAAAGAGGCCCTAGAGAATAAAAGTCATAGTAAGAAGTCATTATCATCAAATGCCATCACTACCTGTAATCCTTCCTTATTCTAAAAGATGATCTAGGTGCATGATAAAAAAATATCTGTAGAATTAACTCTGTCAAACCTATATATGTCAATCCATTGTTCAAAAACCAAAGTAACTAGTCCAAGTTTTGAATTTATTTGAATTATTGTCTTTAAGAACCATATTAATATCATGTTTGACTCCTTAGCATATTTTTGTCTTTTAATACAAAAATATTCCTTCTCCTGCCATCCCAACCCCTGCCAAAGGGAGTAAATTCAAAGCTCTGGGAGGATATGTTGTGTAGTTCATCCTTGAAAAGCACGGGGGGTTAGGGGTGCTGATCCTCCAGAGTTGAAAATCCATGTGTAACTTGGAGTCTGCCCTCCATATATGCGAGTCCTCTGCATCTGCAGATTCAGCCAATTGCAGCTCATGTACTATTGAAAAAACATCTGCATTATAAGTGGACCTGTGCAGTTAAAACCAGTGTTCAAGGCTCAACTGCATTTCTCTTTGCCTTTGCTTGCTTGAAATTAGGTGATTATAAAATGACTTACCTGAGCTCACCTCAGGTTCTTGCTATCCTTTAAAATGTAAAAACAAAACAAAACAAACTTTCTTTGGGGAATAGGTTGATATATTCACATATGTCACAATTCAGAGATACAAAGCAACATGCATAGTGGTTCTACTAGTGAGTGAAGAGTTAAGTCAAAGTCGGTATATTTAATTTATTCCATGACTCTTCCTGACGTGAAAGCAATGGGATGTGTGCTTTGGGGAATGCAGGGATTTTTTTTTTTAATCCAGGACTTGCCCTCAAGAGATTTACAGCCTTGTTTTAGGGAGATGTAGCAGGTATACTGAGAACCATAATATAAGTAGAAGTGGTAAGTGCCAGAGGGGGAGGTTCAAACCATAGTTTTAGCTTTTACCCATACAGTTCCTTTTCATAGAATTTTTGGATCTAGCAAAAGGTTTGTGCTCTGTGTAGTCTGACTGCTTCATTCTAATAGATGAGACTAAAGAGGTCAGGTGCCTTCTGCACGGTCACCCAGCTAGATAGCCCCTACCTTTGACAAAGATAGCTCATTCTTATAAAGCAAGTTGCTATTAAAAAAATACGTTGACACAAATGACAATGAAAACACAACTACAAAAATCTGTGGGATACAGCAAAAGCAGTCCTGTGGGGAACTTCATAAGTAAATAGATCTTCCTCAAAAAAAGCAAGAAAAATCTCAAACAAGCTAACCTTACCCCCTAAAAGAAAAGGAAGAGCAAGCAAAACCTAAAGTCAGAAGGAAGGGAATAATAAAGATCAGAGAGGAAATAACATAGAGATCAAAAAAATGATAAAGCAAGCTGCTGCCTTGCTCTGTGCTTGGCAACTTAGAGGAAAGGGCACTTTGTGTGTGTAAAATCTGGACTGGGCGAGAAAGGACTGTTGCAGCTTTGTTCAGCTGGGCACTTTGTTTGGAAACTGCCCTTAGAGGGTGGCAGGGGAGTGGTTTTGGGGGTACATCCATAATAGTTCTTGCTGACATGGAGTTAGGCTTTGTCTCTTACCCTTTACAACTTTTCTAAAATCATTTTTAAAAAGTAGACCATACGTTCACATGATTCAAAATTCAAAAGGTACAAAATGAAATTCAATTAACTCTTCCCTACCCCTGTGCCCTAGCTGACCATTCCCTTCTCTGGAAACAGCTGCAGCCAAACTTGTTAGCTTCCATTTCCAGAATAGCATATGAATGTAGAAGTTGATGCATCTAGATTCAACCCCTTTAAAAAAAAATGGTACTTGCTATGCCCTGTTGTGCGTCTTGCTTTTTTCTTTTCAGCAGTTTAACCTGATGATCTTTCCATATCATTGCACAAAGAGCTTCCTCATTCTTTTTTAGTTGGTGGTTTTTGTGGCTAACAACTGAATCCACTCTAGATGATTAAGCCAAAAAGGGATTAGAATTTTTAGGTAACTCATGGAATTGTTTGGAGTATTACAAGACAGGGGGCATCTAACTTGCCAGAAACAATGACCACACCATATATAGTTCTAGTATTAGGTGGGCGCCACCTATGCTCCTGCCTGTACTGAGTAGCAAGTAGCAGGGATCAGACTGAACTGCAGTTGCTTCCACCATCATCCTGAACCAAGAAGGCAGCTTCCCCTGCAAAAGTAGAAGCTCTGAGCAGAGTCTCTTCCCTTACATTTCTCACTTCTCAAGCAAAGTCTTGTGTGGATATTCCCATCATTTGAGACCTGGTCACATGTTTGCAGTTTAGCTGCAAAGGATGCAGCAATTTGATTCTCAGCTTTCAAGCTGGGGGCTGAGATTTGTAATGTGAGAAGTTCTCAGTAGAGAAAGGCTTTCTGAGAGATTATGGGGTAATCACAGATATGACACATGTCTACCAGAGCTGCCTAGAATTTCACTGTGGATGAACCATGATTGATTAAGCTAATATTTCAAATGATGGACCTCTGGGTGTTTTCAAATCTGTATCTTAGATGATACATATTTAATAACCTTGTGCATAATGTCATTTTGCTTGTGTAAAGTGCAATGTGAATTCCTAAAATTCCTAGAGGTAGAATTGCTAGATCCAAGGTTTGATTATAATTTTTTAATTGTAATTTTTATGGATGTTGCTAAATGGTCTCTGGATGTTACACTGTTCTGTTCTTCCATTGACAGTATACAGGTTCCTGTTTTTTTTGCCTAGAGTCTTTTTCCTGTTCAGGTCCCATCTGAGTCAGGGTCACAGGCTGGGTTTTCCCCACTACTTGCGTGAGTTTTGGCCTTGGGCCAAGAATGCTGACAAACCAGATCTGGGGTCATAACCTCTGTCATTCATTCATTCATCTATCAATTAATTATCTTGACTGGATTTGGTCTATAATTTATTATAGGCTCTGGTCCTAAATTAAATGGCATCTTGGGGGAATCTAAAAGATAATCTAATTTCCAAAAAATGGTTTGCAACTTGGGAGTAGCTTATATGTTGGGAGATCTTAGATCATTATGTGCTCACAAATGCATAAGGATGTCTTCAAAGAATGGTTATGAAGAGTTATAACACCTTTTCTTTTTAAAACTAAAAAGCAAATAAGTGAAATAAGACAGACAAATACTGCATGATATCACTTATATATGGAATCTGAAAAAAGAAGACAAATGTTGAACTTATAGAAACAGAAAATGGAATGATGGTTGCCAAGGATGGTAGGGTGGGGGAAATAGTGGGAGTTGTTATTGAAAGGGTATAAATTTTCAGCTCTAAGATGAATGAGATCTGAGGATCTGCTGTATAATATATAATATGGTGAAGTGAAAGTCACTCAGTCGTGTCCAACTCTTTGTGACCCGATGGACTACACAGTCAGTGGAATTTTCTAGACCAGAATACTGGAGTGGGTAGCTTTTCCCTTCTCCAGTGGATCTTCCCAACCCAGGGATTGAACCCAGGTCTTACGCATTGCAGGTGGATTCTTTACCAGTTGAGCCACAAGAGGAAGCCCAGGAATACTGGAGTGGGAAGCCTATTCCTTCTCCAGTGGATCTTCCCAACCCAGGAATCGAACCGGAGTCTCCTGCATTGCAGGCGGATTCCTTACCAACCAAGCTATCAGGGAAGCCCTATAATATGGTGACTGTAGCTGATAATGGTATTGTATAATTAAAATTTGTTTAGAGAGTAAAACTTAAGTGTTCTCACACATACACAAAAGGTAAATATGAGAGGTGATGAATGTATAAATTAACTCGATAGTGGAAATCCTTTCACAGTCTATATGTACATCAGATCATCACATTGGTCATTTTACATATATGACAATTTTATTTGTCAATTATACTATCTCAGTAAGGCAGGCAAAAGCAAAATCCTATTTTTAGTATGTGAATTATTGCATAGATTTTGCTTGTATCTGAAATATGCTCCAGTTGGTTGCTGTGGAAGTTTATAGTAATGTAGGAAGCCCTAGTTCAAAAGCTTCTGAAAATTTTAAACAAATGTATATAAATGGGTGGAAAATGGGGGGATACAAGTGTGTTCTTTTCCTCTAGTAGAAGTTTTCACTGTTTAAGTTGGTATTTACTTAGTGCCACTAATTATTTTAGGAAAATACCTTGCTACATGTCTTTGAGTGTATCCACAGGATGTCATGTATAACTCCGGGAGGCAGTGTCTCATCAGGGACTGGTAAACCTTTCTCTGAAGGGTCTGGTAGTAAATATTAGGCTTTGAGGGTCAAGAGACAAAATTGAGGATACTATATAGGTACTCATATAACAAGAGAGAAAACAAATTTCCTCAGAGCTTTTATTGACAAAATTAAAAATATAATAATTGAATACAGGTTTTTTTTTTTTTTTTTCAGGAGAGTAATACAGATCTACTAGTAAGAAGCATGGAATTCTTATTTTGGAGATAACATTTTGTCTCATAGGATTCAAAGTTTAGTGTTCCCTACCATCAAATTGACTGCAAATGTTCATCTGTAAAAACCATATAAGACTAGGCAGTGGGCCAGATCTGGCCTATGAACATCAATTTTCCAACCCCTGATGTAATGGAAAAGCCTTTACATTTGGACCCAGGCACATAGAGGTTTGTGTGCTGGCTCTGAACTTGTGACCTTGAACACGTCAGTTAACTTTTTGAGTTGTGGCATTTATTTGTGCATAAACTGGAGGTAATGACAGCCGTGGAATAAATATCTTCCTATCTTTGTTATGTTTTTTTTTTTTGTTAAGATTCTAGTTCTGTAGATGCTGATGTCATTTAGCTAAACTTACTTGGAATTAGTATTGAGCAGAGTCAAAAGTCAGTTTGTCAGGGAATAGAATTTTCAAAAGTTCTCAATGTATTATGTGAAAACATGTTTTTGCAGTGGAGAGATCTAGCAGTCACCATCTTAACCAAGTGGCCAAGCTTAGCAATTAGTGGTGGGATGTTCTGAAATTATGTACCCCTCACTGATGTATACCTCTTACTATACCATGACGTCACCGTGTGGTGTCCTTGCCAGAAAAGTTTAACTTGAATGTTATCCCAAGGAGACAGAAACTCAAAATGTGGGATATTCTGCAGGACAACTGGCCTGAGCTCTTGAAAAGATTCAGTGTCTTGAAGAACAGGGTGAGATTGTTCTAGATTGGGGAAAGACCGTGGAAACATAAGATAAAAATGTAATGCATGAACATTAAGTCCTGGATGGGAGAAAGGAAATTGTTCTGTGGACCATTTTTAAGACAGTTGAGAACATGAGAGTATGGACCATACAGTGTGATTATACTGTTGACTTCCTCAGATGTGGTGATGGTATAGGAGATAGTCCTGTTTTGAGAGGTGGCTCAGTGGTAAAGAATCCGCCTGCCAGTACAGGAGACACAGGAGACATGGGTTCAATCCTTGGGTCGGGAAGATCCCCTGGAGGAGGAAATGGCAACTCACTCCAGTTTTCTTGCCTGGAAAATCCCATGGACAGAGGAGCCTGGTGGGCTGCAGGTCGTGAGATCTCAAAGAGTTGGACATGACTTGGCGACTAAGCACGCAATAAACTATTTAGAGGTCTGAGAGGGAGGAAAAGGAGGAAGGGAGCAAAAGTAAGTTGGGGGAGGATAAGAGAGAGAAAAGAGTGAATTGTTTTGTTCAGTGCAGCTCAATGCCCTGACTTGGCATTGAGTGCAGCGTTTTCAGTGGGATGGTGCCCAGGACACTTTAATAAGTACTTTTAGGTATTAGTAGGCTTCCGTGTCTGAAGTCACACCTGAGCATTGAATGTCTGTCCTCTCTTTAATGGGGTGAGGGTTTGGCTTAGGCATGTGCTGTGGCACCTCATGTTGGGTGATCAGACATGGGGATTCATATTTCCTTCGGTGGCTCACCCAGGTCCCTCTGGATTGAAAGTCCCTTTTGATATTTAGAATATATACATGAATAGGAAAGGAAAATCCAGGATAGTGAACCTGACTCTTCAGCTATTTTCTGAGAGGCTGAGGTACAACTTACAAGCTTGTGCTTTAAATTCTCTTTATGTCTGTTTTTGAGGGTGCCAGTGTGTGGGCTGTCATCTTCTGGAGGTATGCTAAGCAGAAGGAGGCTGGAGGTAGAAGCTTACAGTGCATCTTGAGGGCTCTGAGTGGCTGGAGCATCGCTGAGGTGTCCTTGGCTGTGAGATTGAGGACAAGGGGTAGAGGCCAAGGACCAGGGCAGAGTGCAGTGCAGGCTGCTTCTCATGCTCTGAGCCTGACCAGTCTGTTCTAGCTGTGCAGGAAGGGGACAGAGCAGCTAATATGCTGTTATATTCCTGCAGGAGCTCTTCAGGCTCTCTAGTGTAAGATGACTAAAGCTCATTTAGCAGCCATTTGTAAAAGTAATTACAAGATAAGAGAAAGAAGAGCATTCTGCTACTATGTGCTATGAAAACTAATTGATTCAACAAACATTTATTGAGCAGCTGAATATGTAGTAAGAACCCTAAAGTATGAGTCCTGGGGGATACCTGTGATAAAAGATACACTTTTTACCTTGTGCTGGGCACTTGTGGGGTAGAGGAAAGAGATGGAGTACAGTGAAGACAATGACCAGAAGACTGATTTTGCTGTGTTACAAGGCTAGTGATATGATAGAAAAGTAGTGAGGACAATGAGAGTGAAGAAAACATTCCATGTGGAATTGAGTATGGTTCCAAAGGTAAGATTGGTCTTGAGGTGATTTGAAGAAAGAGTCTGGTGGGTGGGAGGCATCCAGCTTCCAGGTGGGAGACATGGCAGGTGCCCAGAGGCCTGCCTGGCTGTCCTGTATTGAGAGACCTGTTAGCATCTGGGGTGGCTGAAGTTTTGGATACAGAGTGGGGAGGAGACAGACATGGGTGGGCTTGTTGGAAAGGTAGTTTGGGCCAGATGAGAGGGCCTCAAAATTGTGCTCTGGGTTTTATAGGAAAGGGCATGAGGAACTCCAGAAGCCTGTTTGAGTTGGGAGTAGTCTTGTTTCAATAAGATATGGAGGGAATGTGGAGGATGGTGTGTGAGGTTGCAGAAGTCTGGGGACACGACTTGAAGTAGCAGATGTGTGAGCAGAGACCCTGAACTTGGCCAGCTGTGGTGGAGAGAGAATAGAAAATAGGGGTCCATTAGTGTTCTTGGAGCATTCTTTCAACCCCTCCCACCAGGACTTTGGATTTTTAAATCTAAGGAAGTCTTTAAAAATACTTGAAAGAGAGAAGCTTATTCAAACCTTTGAACAGTTTTGAAAACTTATTACATTTCAGCTTGGAAAGAAAGTATTATTTCAGGCAAGCTGGCGTGGACTGATTACTCAGCATAGCCACTTAATCTTTCAGAATTAGGTAGGAGGGAAGCTATTTTAGTGGCCTTCCATCTTCTTCCAGAACTTTGTCCAGGTTCCTCCCAAATGGCCGATGAGTTTTTCTGATGCATATCCAGCACTCCAACAGTTGAGTGTGCATATGTACGCTGTGAGGAAGTTGATTTCATCCATTTCTGTTTTTTTCATCTTTTGCCGTCCACCTGAGAAAACAAACATGAGTCCATAGATTCTTTTTCTGCATTAGAAATGTCCACAATGTGTAACTTAAGATGGGTCCAGCTGAGAGGGTTGCAGTTTTGGAATTTAGACTAAAGAAGAGGAGTGGAATCTTTCCATTTTTTCTTTATTTTGAGAAAAATTTGGCAACTGGGACTGTTTGAAGGAGCAGTTATATAAAATATCCCCTGTTAATTGAGTATCTGGGGTAAGGTACTGCCATTTTTTCTTTAGATTGCATTAAAACATTTCTACCCACAATTTAGAGCTTTTCCATGGAGAATTTAGAATTAGAACATTTTGAACCTCAATAAAGAAAAAAACAGAATTAACCTACTTTTTGGAATGAGAAGTCTCAGGTTTATGAGGCTCCATATATAAGTTCCAAAGGCCTATAATTTATCTTCTTTGCTGCTTGAATATTTCAGAGAGTTCTTGGCATGTCTTTTAGACAAAGAGAAAGAAAGGTGACCTATGTATGGGCTTACCTCATTTATGTGTGTATCTTCTACGATGGCTACAAAGTAATGCTTCTACTGGTATATGGCAGCTAAGGACAGATTCCAAGGTAAATGAGGCAGTTTACTAATGTGAGATTCGGGTGTTAGTCTGAAAGTACCATAGTGAATGTTTTAGCAGAAATTTCAATGACCTTTAGTTAAGAACTTTTCTAGTTCCATGTGGTAGATATGGTAAAGGACTAACTGAAGGTTACCTTGATAATAAATTAACACTGACTGAACTATGGTTGTTAAGTTGTTTCCATAGCAAGGATCATAATTTATCAATATTAGGAATTATTTTACAAGACAGCTGTATTGATGATGGTGGTTTTTTCCATGTATAGGCAAGCTTGTATCTGAAGGTGTGTAATTTATTTATTCACAATAAGGAATGTATTGTAAAACTCAATTACATTTTATTTGTAAGCTTTGCTTCATTCACTTGATTGAGAATTTTTTGGACTATATTCTGGGTGTCTATCGTTGCACTAGGATGCTTGATAGAAGTTAGCCCTTGCCCTAGGAGAGCAAAATTTTAATGGGAGGAAAAGATAAACAGATAATTATAATATGTGATAAGTGTTGAAATAGACATTAAAATGCTTGAAAATGGAGAATTTCAAATGTCTACAAAATATGCAGTAGGAGGGACTTCCCTGGTGATCCAGTGGTTGAGAAACACGTGTATACCTGTGGCAGATTCATGTTGATGTATGGCAAAACCAATACAATATTGTAAAGTAATTAACCTCCAATTAAAATAAATAAATTTATATTTAAAAAATAATAAAAAAGAAAGAATCCACCTGCCAATGCAGGGGGCACAGGTTAAATCCCTGGTCTGGGAAGATCCTACATGCCTCACAGCAACTAAGCCCATGCCACACAACTACTGAGCTCACGTGCCAAAACTACTGAGCTCATGTGCTTCAGCTACTGAAGTCCACACTCCTAGAGCCTGAGCTCTGCAACAAGAAAAGCCATCTCAATAAGAAACCCATGCGCCACAACTAGACAGTGGCCCCCACTCACTGCAACTAGAGAAAGCCCATGTGCATCAGTGAAGATCAAGCACAGCTAAAAATAATAAAATAAATAAACTTAAATACACAGTAGGAGAATGAATCTTCATGAACCTATCACCCAGCTTCAGTCATTTGCAACTCTTGATAATACTTGTTTCACCCATAGTCTTCACTTACTCCTTTCCCCTCATTTGTTTTGGAACATATGCAAGATAATAATATATCATGTAATAGACATTTATAGATATTTGAATAATCAGAGTGTATACTGGGAAAATAGACTATACCTGGGGACTTGGGAAGAAGCTATAGAGCCTGTAACATTTGAGTTTAATCTAGTAGGGAGGGAGAATGTTCCAGGTCCAGGTGAATAGGATGGAACTCAACAATTATTGAACATTGCTAAGCATTATATCAGGCTTCCCTGGTGCCTCAGTGGTAAAGAATTCACTTGCCATGCAAGAGAGGCAGGTTTGATCTTTGGTTTGGGAAGATCCCCTGGAGAAGCAAATGGCAACCCACTCCAGTATTCTTGCCTGGGCAATCCCATGGATTGAGGAGCCTGGTGAGCTGCAGTCTATGGGGTCCCAAGAGAGTTGGACATGACCTAGTGACTAAACAACAACAAAGCATTATAGTAGGTTCATTTAGTACATTATTAATTTTTTTCCCTCATACTCTTATGGGAGTGACTATCTATTTTATATTTGAGGAAACTAGATTTCAGCCTGACCAACCTTGACTTCAAGGCTATTTAGTTCCCCATCTTGTGTACTGTGTGCACTGGGCACAGAAGTGTAAAAGGGCAAGATGTTTTTGGGAAAGCAAGAGAAAATGAATGCAGCTATAGAATTGTGACCACGTGTGTGTGTGTCAAGAGGTGAAACTAGAGAAGCTGCTCAGGGCCAGGTTGTGAAGGAACTTTAGTGCTATGCTATGAAGATAAGAGTTTTGTCCTGAGGGTGGTGAGGATCCAGGCTGAGATGTCTTTCAGCCTGAGAACAGTATTGTCAGCTTTTAAAAGGCAGATATGTAGGCACTATGGAGGATGAACTGGAATTGGAAAATCTGCTGAGGGGAGACTGGTTCAAGCAAACTGTTCAACCACTGTTTATTAAGCATAAAGAATGCGCTGGGCAAAGAAACTAATGAGCAAGACACATCTTCCTATTTCATAGAGCTTAGCCTAGTGGAGAGTTAGTCACACGCAGATAGATGGCTTATTGTGATGTAATTTATTTTTT
>SJYO01019473.1:0-170000 GCA_006410555.1 Capra ibex | reverse complement strand
CTTTGTTGTCTGACCAAGGTTTATCCTTTTCCTCATGCAGTTTCGATATATAACAGTGGGACGAATAAATTGAATATACTTCTCATGTAGTACTCTTTACGATCCGACCTTCTTCGTGTTCGACCTTAGTTCTAACGACCCTCTTTATAGTTATTGGAGTCTATACGTCTATTGAGATGGGAATACCGTCTTTCATTTCTCCTTGATCTTTCGGAGAACTACTTGTACTTTCTCCTCTCACTTTTTCAACCGAATTTCGAGTTGTAAGTCGTTTGCTTCTAGTACCGTAGACCAGGGTAGTGAAGTACCTTTTATCTACCCCTTTGTCACCTTTCTCACAGTCTGAAATAAAACCCCCCGACTTTTTACTGACGTCTACCACTAACGTCGGTACTTTAATTTTCAGCGAATGAGGACCCTTCTTTTCAATGCTGGTTGGATCTCTCGTATAACTTTTCGTCTCTATAATGAAACGGTTGTTTCCAGGCAGATCAAGTCCGATACCAAAAAGGACACCAGTACATACCTACACTCTCAACCTGACACTTCTTCCGACTCGCGACTTCTTAACTACGAAAACTTGACACCACAACCTCTTCTGAGAACTCTCAGGGAACCTGACGTTCCTCTAGGTTGGTCAGGTAAGACTTCCTCTAGTCGGGACCCTAAAGAAACCTTCCTTACTACGATTTCGACTTCGAGGTCATGAAACCGGTGGAGTACACATCGCAACTGAGTAACCTTTTCTGACTACGACCCTCCCTAACCCCCGTCCTCTTCTTCCCCTGCTGTCTCTTACTTTACCGACCTACCGTAGTGCCTGAACTACCTGCACTCAGACTCACTTGAGGCCCTCTACCACTACCTGTCCCTCCGGACCGCACGACGCTAAGTACCCCAGCGTTTCTCAGCCTGTGCTGACTCGCTGACTTGACTGGGTAGGTAGACGTACACTTGTAGGGTCAAAATAGACATTATATAACATTACACAAGTCGAGTGACCCTTTACAGTATCAGTTACAACTATCTCTGTATAAAGTTGGTTTTTTGAATGTTATCTACCTTACCTTTGAAAGCAGAGGGACATTATAAAAAAGGTTTTTATAGAGTAAGGCATGACTAACATCCAGTCCTCCGTAAAACGAAATAACTAGACGAAAGGTCGAGAAAACCTAAAATTATAAGGTGTTTCCAAATGATCAAAAGAAACACTTATTACGTTGTCAGTCTAATATATTAATGTCTATGTCTTAGGAAAGTACAACGATTTTTATTACGACCTTAACTTACTCATACATATAGCAGAATTGTTCATTTGGTAAATAAAAATGATTTTATAACTCTAGGTATAAGGTAAATTACTAAAAGTAACAGGTAACCAAATTTAAGTCTTTGTGCAAGACTGAAAACTAAAGAATATCAACATACATTAACTGTTATAACGAACTTTATATAAAGTCAGAAAATTTCAAACCATATAAACCTCCTCTGAGAAGGTACGTCATTTTGGGTACAGTTTATATACATTTTTGTCATCGTAATTATATTTGTAGGTGTCAATTCGTTCACATTAATTTGAGGAGGCAAACCGACAGTCCCATATATTTTCCATATGTCAAACTTTTTAAATCACACCTCCACCAGTGTATCACTTTGTTAAATTTGTAGAGAGAGGAAACAGTATAAGGACATGAGACATACACACACGATTCAGTGAAGTCAGTACAGACTCAGAAACACTGGGATACCTGGCATCGGACGGTCCGAACAGATAGGTACCGTAAAAGGTCCGTTCTTGTGACCTCACCCAACGATACGGGAGGAGGTCCCCTAGAAGGACTGAGTCCCTAACTTGGGTGTAGAGAATACAGAGGACGTCACGATCCGTCCGAGACATAGTGATCACGGTGGATCTTTCGGGCATGAGACATAGTCAAGTCAAGTCAAGTCAGTGAGTCAGCACAGGCTGAGACACTGGGGTACTTAGTGTCGTACGGTCCGGAGGGACAGGTAGTGGTTGAGGGCCTCAAGTGAGTCTGAGTGCAGGTAGCTCAGTCACTACGGTAGGTCGGTAGAGTAGGAGACAGCAGGGAAGAAGAGGACGGGGGTTAGGGAGGGTCGTAGTCTCAGAAAAGGTTACTCAGTTGAGAAGGGTACTCCACCGGTTTCATGACCTCGAAGTCGAAATCGTAGTAAGGGAGGTTTCTTTAGGGTCCCGACTAGAGGAAGTCTTACCTGACCAACCTAGAGGAACGTCAGGTTCCCTACGAGTTCTCAGAAGAGGTTATGGTGTCAAGTTTTCGTAGTTAAGAAGCCGTGAGTCGAAAGAAGTGTCAGGCTGAGAGTGTAGGTATGTACTGGTGACGTTTTTGGTACCGGAACTGATCTGTCTGGAAACAACGGTTTCATCACAGAGACGAAAACTTATACGATAGATCAAACCAGTATTGAAAGGAAGGTTCCTCATACACAGAAAATTAAAGTACCGACGTCAGTGGTAGACGTCACTAAAACCTCGGGGGTTTTTATGTCAGACTGTGACAAAGATGACATATCCTACATATCTCTCTCCTTCTACACTACCATATACCAGAAAATCAAATCTCCCGTAACTCATCGTTGACCCTGACTTACTACTTCGACCTGAATTCATCTCAGAGAAACTTGACCATAACCATATAATACCTCCTTTAGTAACTATATCTTACCTCTGGAATCCGACACACAACACTGGGGGTTCATCAGGGTCGACAAACACCCCAGTCCCACTACATCCTCTTAGACCTCGGGTCCTCAAGATCCGACATCACGAGACACCGTAGTCAGCTCATAGACGTGATATAATCCGTAGTTATACCACTGGAGGTCTCTCTCCTTCTAGTGAGCCAATGGATTTCTCTCCACTTGATCAGGTCCACTCTTTACTCAGTACAGTCTTACTTCGGAAAGTTTTAGAACAGATAAAGACACTACGTACTCACGAGTTAACACAGACTGGAAACGTTGGAATACCTTACATCGGACGGTCCGAGGTGACGGGTACCTTAAAAGGTCCGTTCTTATAACCTCACCCAACAGTAAAGGAGGAGGTACCCTAGAACGGTTCCGTCCCTAACTTGGACTCACAGAAAACGGGGGACGTAAACGTCCTCCTGAGAAATGGTGACACAGTGGACCCTGCAGGGTCGGTAAAGACATTCTAACCGATTTAGTATCAGTCTATTAGTGTCTATACCACTCGTTGTCACCAATTCGTCCTTCGGGGACCTCAATCACACGGATCCAAGCTTAGGACCTTCCGACACAGTAGAACCAAAAGAGAAAACATTTCACCACTACTGTTTTTTTTTGGATCGTAGATGAAGGTTCCACACCACACTCATAATTTACAATCGATGAAACTAACATCAGTAATGGTCCCCTCACTTTCTATACCAAAACCTGTATTTTTTTACTTAAGTCAAATATCTTTATCAGTTTATATTCACCTTTACAGACTATTCGACGATCTCTTCGACTTATCTTTAATTCACCTCCGTCTCTCGTTCTTAACAATGAAACACTCAGGAGTCTATCTTCGGTACCAGGTTTGGAACCTTATACACCTGAGGGACTCCCCCTCTCTCACCTGTCTGTTCTCAGTTCCCTGTTTCTCATATAGGTCCCTTCGCGAGTACAAATCGGTCGTCCTCCTATTCGACGTAGATTACCACGTTTATCTTCTCGTCTCGTCCTACAGGTACTCCTTATCTTCAATCGTCCCTCCACTTGTGTCAGTACACTCTGAAAGTGTTCCACTTCCTTTAGACAAATACAAACTTCGGTTCCCTCAATTAGGTTCTATCCTGATATGGACATCCGGGAAAAGGTGTCTTTCTATTGATGTTTAGGGCAGTGGTAACCACTTTGAAGGGTGGTACCGCATCATATTTTAAACAAATCACGTCATTATTGGTTCTTAAACCGTCGACTTTACTTGATATCCCACGGAACGATTGGACACTCCAATCACAGGATAAAATTCACGAGTGGACTAATGGTCCCTCATTAATTCTACGACACCTCTTACCCCGAAGTCCATTAATCTTGAACCTTAATCAGGTAAGACGACACTCATCGACACTGATATCCGTCCAAAACACTCTCATAGTTCAGACTGTCATTGTTTATGACAGTAGGAAAGCACGCATGACCATTAACCAACACCCTCTTAAGGGGTTCGGGGAAGGACGGAACCCATGGTTTTAGGTCTTCTACGAGTTCAGGGGAGATATGTAACCACATAATGACCACATATTGGATACATGGTGAAGGACATATGAAATTTCGTAGAGATTTAATGAATTTTATAGATAATCTAACATTTACGATATGTCTATCAAAGACCATATACTGTTTAAGTTCAAAACGAAAAACCTTCAAAGATCTTAAGAAGAAAAGGGACTTATAAAATCGAGATGATAACCAACTTAGACATCTATGTCTTCCGGTTGAGATATTAGTTCAAGGAGATCTACATTAAGGATGATGTCTTTCCTATTGTCTACATAAATCTAGACAAAGGTAAACACAAAAAAAATTTTACGTTTGATAACTAAGGTCAAACTACTCGTGACTGTCACAATGAACGTATCGATAAATTGTCTCCTTTATTCCCTCTCTCGGAGTCTGACTTCGTAGAACAGAACGAACTGAAGGTCACTACTGTGTCGAGTAAAAAAGTGAAATAAGGTCATTGTTAAATCACAAAACAAAACACCTGATCCGAGTGATGTCATAATCCTTCTTAAGTTTTCCATTTCCTATTAAGACCCGTTATGATAGGTGCAATAACGATGATTTAAAAGAAAACTATATCGGACACGGTTTAAAATCTTTTACATTATTAACTTCGACCATACGTTCGTCATTCAAAACAGTATTTTATTAACATATAATACATGACACTACATTTCGAGTAACGAACGAAACTAAATACACGTTTAGAAAGAAAAGGGATATCAAATGGAACGAGAGTCGACGATAGAATCGAAAACACGAGATCTGTCAGAGGTAAAAAAAACTACTAATGTCATTATTTGAATCCGTTCGTCCTTTTTAATACCAATGAAGGACAGAGTAAAACACATAAACAAAGTCAGCATCATGGTTAGAAAAGCCGTTGGGCACGACGGCTACAGTACTTATATGTCATTTGGACACCTTAAATGTATATATTTTGTATCTACAGTACGACCACTTAAGTTGAATGTTCGGTACCTTATCTTGAGAACATCACTTCGATGATCAATGTCCATTAAATTTAGAGTCACCCTTGGTTCTTTACCTAAAACTTGATTATATAAAAACTTCAGAAGTCTCTATCCTCTAACATTATAAGACACATCTCTTTTTTTTCAACCACTAAAAAAAAATTTCATTTCTCCAAATTTAAATTACTTCACTAATTCATTAAAGTTCTAAATAAAGAGGAAATATCTTTAACCAAAAACCCCGAATTTCCTTTAACCGAGTTTTTAATCCAAGGAAAAAGTTGTATTACGGTTTATCCTACCTTGTATGGAAAGTTGTAACCCTTGAAAAAGATTATCCTCTTTCCGTTTTAACGAACAACCACTCCTGGATGTGTCCCGGACTACGGTAAATAAGTGGTTATGGTAACAACTACTCCCACCACCGTAGTGAGAAGTCCCTATAAAATATGATTTAAAACAATAGTCCGTTTTACTATAGAGCCATTTTACAAAAAGATTAAAATCTTGAACTTTCTTTTAAGCCTTGAGAAAATAAAAAATAAAATAAAATAAAAAAAAGCCTTGAGAAAATTTGACATCAATCATCATTCTGAGAAGACCAATTAAAGGTCTGAGAAGGGGGTCCACAATATTAACAATCGAGGAAATGTGTGCAAACAAAAGATTGTTATTACACGCATTACCACCTCTAGTAGTGAAACGACAACCAGCTGTACCGGTGTAGTGACGGACTTTTGCAGTGTGTGCACATTGGACCTAAAGATTGCTAAACAAATGAAAAGACAGAGAAGATTCTCTGACCCTAGGAACTTTCAACCCTGGGACAGATACAAAGATAACGTTCGTTTGGAACGTATCATGAACTATGAATCAATTCTCTATTTTCGTGACTGTTGATTAAAAATTTCCCAGACCACTTTGAACCGTCATGTCTTGGGACGGAAAAGTTTTACAAAACTCCTTTTAATTGCTCCTAATGGGTTCCTTTATATATTGAACACGTTCAATTTGAGACCCAGTCTCTTTTAACTTTATAGGGACTACCTTATCAATTGTAGGAAAACAAAGATTATAAAGTCCGTCATAGTAAAGGTTCTCCTGACAAACAATGACACAGGAAATGTGTTTCTGACACAAATTAAAGACACAAGGATACTTCGGATATCGAATTGTTGTACCGGTCCTCATGTTGTCTACGAGTAATTTTAAAACTTACTAGTCCCACGGGACCAAATACCGGTCGTATGGAAGGGTTGAGAGGGTGAACTACTGTTCGTCAAACTCTCACTCTGGGTTCATAATTCAGTAAAATAAAATAAAATAAAAAAATGAAATAAAATGGAATGTTATGACATAACCAAAACGGTATGTAGGTGTACTTTTAAGAGAAGACACGGTGTAAGTTTTGTCAAAGTGTTTATATCAACCTCTAAGGGTTCTGGTAAGGTGTAAACCGCTATACCATCTTCCTGAATGTCCGGAGGCTCATATCAAGATGATTGTCGAGTCTAAATACTGACAATCTAACACTCCTATGTGAAGTCCTAGTGCTTCCCTCTTCATGTCCACCTAAGACCTCCTTAGGTACCCGTCCGAAGGAACACAAAAGAGAGACAGGGTATTCCCCAGTGTATGTCACAAGAGAAGGGAGTTGACACTTTTTTATTCGTTATATAGACGTTACAAGGACGAGTCCCTTCGGGTAATCCCTCAGTCACGGGTTCTAAAAATGACCTCCGATCAGTAAATTATACATGGTTTTAAGGTCTAGGGGATGTCATTTCGGACGTGAGTCATATTAGGTATAATAAATATATTCGTCCGTATCATCTGGTAGGAATAGTCAATACCTTGTCACCATTATATGGGGGTTTGGTTCAAGGGTTTGTGGTCGGTTCCCATTTAGAACGATCGTCGGAATTAAAATCTGAAAGAGACAATTATGAAAGACGTACCACACCTAAACAGACTTATCGAGAAATCCGTCTTTTTCCTTGGACCTACCGTAAAGAAAATCATGAAGTATGATCAGAACACGAATTAAGTAATCCCTCTAATTCCAAAGAGAAGAAATAATCCACACGGAAATTATGGAACCACCGAATTTACGGACAAGTGTTGAGCCCAACAACGATTTAAGGGAAGAACTCGAAATACTTCCATGGTTTGTATGGACAGGAGGGGTGGGGGTGTTGTCTCGACCTTTTGAACGACGTTAATATTAACGAGTATGAGATACAGGGGAACGTTTATGTCAGTTGTCCGGTATGGACCACAACTAAGGACAAATGTCTATCAACCATATTTGGGTGTATTATAACATTGTCGAAGATAAGACTCACAAATTACAAGACATAAAACTAACGACCTAACCCCATAAGTATCTTGTATTTGATTCTTTTGTTATTTTTGTTTCCTTTTTCACCCCTAAGGTCTTTTAGACCCGTATAACAACATCATAGTGTACAGGACTTTACAAGTTTCGAATTAAAGACTCGACAAACCTACTTAGGGACTATCTCATGTAGAGGTACCACTAACTATCTTTTAGTGGAAAGTAATGACGAAATACATAAAAGGACACTATTGCACAGGACTAAAATTTCCAAAGGTAGTTAACCCGAAATGGAGGGACAAAAAACCTCATGTTAATACCGTCAAAACATCAGTCGTCTCCAACGGACTAGTCTTTGAGTCATGAGACTGACTAGAGTTGATAAATGTCACACCGGACGTAAAGACGTTTAATTCTCCTTTTTTTCAGAGAGCACACAGAATCTCTCAGCACCTACAGTTGAGTCTGAGAGTGGGTCAATTAGAACATAAACTTTTCTTTTTTTTTTCACGATGACTGTCACTCTACACTGTCGATTGTCGTCTTTCTCCTTGATATTTTTATATCATCAGAAGTCAATAAAGTGTCTCCCTTTTTGTTGGACGACAAGAAGTTACAAAGTCTCCCGTAGAGACATAATAACGTGTCTTATCTTTAACCAGAACTACTCCTCAGTGGTTCCACTCTAAGTTATATGAGAAGTAATCACGTCAGATCCGTATTATATAAAAGACGTTCAAAGGTAGTCCTTACCAATCGATGGAGGGGAAAATCATGAATTTCTCCATAGAAATTCAAGCATATGGTGTGTGTAAGTATCTAGTGACGAACACAACCCACTTCCTGAACATAAAACAAGAAAACTTTTCGAGTACCCTGTTTATGGATAGATACTGAATAAGTCATGAATTATATTAATTTTTCTAATACCCACATATAATATCTTCGTTACGTGGTTCACGTCCTCCCTTCACAAGTCTTTATAGACCCTTTTACACCTTTCGGTAAACTTACAAAACAGGATCGGAGTATAATTATAAAGACTCTAACTAAAGGCTTCTTTTGCCAGTGTTTTATATAACAAAAAGTCGTTACAAGAACTACTCCGTTTCTTCAGAGTTTTGAATACCCCTCTCCCTTCCGTTAGTTCGGATCTTTATCCTATTTTCTATGAACTTGGGAACATAGTAGAGTACCGCTCCTTTTTCGAAGATGAAAAGTCTGAAGTCCTTACGTCAAGAAACCGTCCGACCGTCAAAATGAATAACTCACCCTCTCTTGAATTCGGTCAAACAATTTAATTGCCGTCTGGGTCAGGTCCCCAAACAGAAGGGACCACCGATTCTACCATTTCTTAGACGGATGCCACGCCCTTTCAACCCAAACTAGGGACTCAGTCCTTCTACGGACTTCTTCCCTTACCGATGGGTGAGGCCATAAGAACGGACCTTTTAACGTACCTGTCTCCTCGGACCTCCCGATGTCAAATACCCTCAACGTTTCTCAGTCTGTACTGGCTCGTTGATTGTGAAACTGAAAAGTGAAAAGGTGGGGTCAGAGTTGTAGAGACGATCCATTGGATAGACCATCATAAATGTCACACCCGGTCCGTGACACTATTTACCAAAGTACCTATTGGAGTAAACTCGGAGACGTTGGAGTACCCAACGAGTAACAAAATTAGAGTTCTAATCCTTCTCGAACTTGAAGTCTCTTCTGATTGGACGGGTTACAATCAACATGGAGTATGATTTGAGGCTCGAGCCTTGACGATACACACAATGAAGGATGGA
Organism: Capra ibex; assembly: GCA_006410555.1. Taxonomy (NCBI): domain Eukaryota; kingdom Metazoa; phylum Chordata; class Mammalia; order Artiodactyla; family Bovidae; genus Capra; species Capra ibex. The sequence goes on along the minus strand of SJYO01019473.1, from coordinate 160,617 downwards.
CTTATGTAAGGGACCCGTGGTACTATGTCTAGAGGTCATCCAAAAGGGGTCAATAATAAATCGTTGTCCCCATTAATACCTGTATTCTTATACGTTAATTACCTTTTACCGAGGGGGAAGAACCTCAAAGATCCTTCCCTTAGATAATCCTATTTACTGTATATTTGGATGGTCGGGAATAAAAATTCAAGTTTTGACACTTTCTTACGAAACAAAGGACTATGGACCATGGAGTCAGAAGGACATAACAAAACTATGAAAGAAGGTTCATCAGGAACTAACGAGGGAAATACCTGTAAAGTAAATAGTAGAACTTGTACCCATGAGATTGGGGTATTACGACCTTGAGAGGAAACAACGAAAACACGAGGATGACGATGGTTTTGATCCCGTCCCTTAAGGGACCACCAGGTCAGGTCACCAATTGTGAGATCCGAAGGAGACGTCCCCCACACCCAACTAAGGACCAGTCCCTTGATTCTCGGTCGTACGGGTTTTTTTTTTTTTTTTTTTTTTTTTTTTTTTTTTTNTTTTTTTTTTTTTTTTTTTTTTTTTTTTGTTTATCGACCACGTCACGAGGAGAAGAGGGGTAATGAAAAGTCTCCAAGGAGACCTGGTGTAGGGAACAATGTTCCTTCAAGTCCCGAATCTTGAATACAATAATGTCATTGTGTAAAAAATACCCAATTAACACAAAAAGTTCTAACGAAACCTTGAACTTGTAAAATAAACAAAAAAGAAAAACAAACGGTGAAATAAAAAATTAACTTCCTATCAACGAAATGTCTTAAAACACTAAAAGACAGTTTGTAGTTGTTCTTAGTCGGTATCCATGTGGGTACAAAGGGGGAAAGACTTGTAGGGAGGGTATAGGGAGGAGTAGGGTGGGGGATCTAACCACCCTACTGGTTGTCCAATATCTCTGGGACAAACTCAAGGGACAATGTATGTCGTTTAAGGGTAACCGACAGATAAAATGTAAACCATAACATTCAAAGGTACAATGAGAGAGGTATATGGAGTGGGAGAGGGAGGAGGGGAAGGGGGTACAGATATCCAGACAAGAGATACAGGCAAAAAGGTAACGATGGGACTCTTATTTAAGAAGTCACTGTAGAGAAATCTAAGGTATATATACGTAGTCATATGTCATAAATATAAAGAGAAAGACTGAATGAAGTGAGACATATTATCCGAGATCCAAGTAGGTGGAGTAATCTTGACTGAGTTTACGTAAGAAAAATACGGACTCACCATAAGATAACGTATATACATTGTCAAAGAAATAGGTAAGTAGACAACTACCTGTAGATCCAATGAAGGTACAAGATCGATAACATTTATCACGACGTCACATGTAACCCCATGTACACAGAAAAAGTTAAAACTAAAGGAGTCTCATATACGGATCCTCACCCTAACAACCCAGTATACCACCAAAATAAGGTCAAAAAATCCCTTAGAGACATGATAGAAGGTATCACCGACATAGTTAAATGTAAGGGTGCTTGTCACGTTCTCACAAGGGAAAAGAGGTGTGGGAGAGGTCGTAAATAACAAACATTTGAAAAACTACTACCGGTAAGACTGACCACACCTCACTATAGAGTAACAGCAAAATTAAACGTAAAGAGATTATTACTCGCTACAACTCGTAGAAAAGTACACAAACAAAGGGTGAAAAACTAACTCAACAAACACAAAGACCATAACTCAACATACTCGACGAACATATAAAACCTTTAATTAGGAAATAGACAACAAGGGAAACAATAATAAAAGAGCGTAAGACTCCCAACAGAAAAGTGAAACAAACATCAAAGAAACGACACGTTTTCGAAACTCGTAAATTAATTTGAACAAAAAGAATAATTTATGTAGGGTCGTAAAAAACGGTTCACTGAACGTTTGGTAGAAATCTTATGTTGGGTGAACATTTAACCCTGACGAACATATTGTGTCTATCACAACCCCTATCAAAAAGATAGTCTAATCTAACTTATAAGGTTAAACTTAAGATGATATATATGGTTTAATACATACGACGTCAATCGGATTGTGAAGTCAACGATATTTTCGTATTAAAGTTATCATACATTTAAATTACATTGAAACCTCTGTCTCAACCAAACAAGTAAAGTTACAATTAAATAAATTTAAAATCTATAAAATTTTATCCAAACATATCCGTACCATTAAAAAAAAATTAAAGTTATTGTAATGTAAACCTTTACTTTCAATGAAATTTTATCCGAGGTTCCTCCACAATCAATTTAATAATCATTACTCAAACCTACGAAACCTTCTTTCACATAAACAGTTACTTATTTGTATTACTTTCACGACATCTTATAGAAACATTACGACGACAATATCCCATGTGGTGGACAATACTCCTGATTAAAAAGACATAGGACTAAAATGATATATGTCACTTTCAAAGTCCTCGTCATCCTGAAATTGTATAATTTTCGAGAAGATAAAACTCTATAACCTCATATCCAAGATGGTATAATCTTGAAAGTAAACTTTTTCGTATGAAACTTGAACCAAGATCTTAGAATATTGGTAATCTCTTACTACTCTGTCCAGTAAGATCGAATAGATAAAAGTAAAGTAAGGGATAACACATGAAATAAAGACTAGACAGTATAGAAAAATAAGATAAAGGTATGAATTTTTTACTAAAATATGTTATCATGTTGATAGAACATCTTTTAACTCAGTTCTTTACTCCGAGGGGAGGGGTAGGTTACACGTAGAATTCAAATGATAGAACTCGTTTCGTCAAAATCACAAACATAAACAAAATAATAAACAAGATGAGTTGTTCTATCATACCATTAGAGAGGTACAGTTTTATATCTTTGGATGTATTAAAAGTCACCGAGGTATCATAAACAAAACAACCACTAACTTACCAATGGGGTAAGAGGTCGTTTGTCGTCTAGTAAATCCCCACCTCCCTCTACGAGAACCCGAATGACCCTCTTTTTTCGTCTCCATCTTTGTATCCCAATATCTCCCGTACATCCAGGTTCATTTCTCCTCTTTCTTTATTCCATACCCAGTCGCGTACTCGCTACTTGAGATTGACTTATACCTCTTACCTTCTTACCTTACTTACGGTCTCAGGGATGTTTCCGTAATTAATCTATTTAGACAGGAAGGTCTTCTTTCTTCACTCTCGAACCTGTCCTCCTAAGATTCAGAAGAAGGAAACACACACACACACACACACACACACACACGCGTGCGAGTTAGTACAAGATGAGAAACACTGGTGTACCTGACATAGGATGGTATGAGGAGACAGGTACCCTAAAGGGTCCTTTCTTATGACCTCACTCAAAGATGAAGAAAGGATAATGACAAGTAAAGGTCTCTCGTCTCACTTTCAGGAGAGGGGAGAAACCTTTCTCTAGAGTACGGTAACATGATACTTTCTGTAAACCTGACAAAAAACTAAAAATTGGTAAACATTCAGATTTTACTCGTAGGAATAAATGTGTTGGAACTTCTTAACAAATTAACAGAAAAATAGAAATTTATATTCTTCATCTCAAAGACCCAGTTCCTTACGTGGAGAAGCTTCGGAAACTATTAATAATGGTTTAATGGTTGGGAGTGAAAATAGAAAATATAAAGTAAAGATAATCCCTCCAATCCTTTCTTACAATCATAAACTCATAAATGATATGTGATCCGTTCTTATTACCTCACCCATCGGTAAGGGAAGAGGTCCCCTTAGAAAGGTAGGGTTCCTAACTTGGACCAAGGGACAGTAACATCCGTCTAAGAAATGGTGACTCCGTGGTCCCTTCTGGACACGAGATCCATAAGTGGAAATAGAGTAAATTAGGAGTGTTAAGACACTCCATCTACCTTAAGAATAAGAGATTTTTTACTTCTTTGACTTTGAATTCTCACTATTTCATGGAACATACTTCAGTGTTTTGAACACCTTATCTTAGTCCTCAGTTTAAATCCAGACTATGGTTTCAAGGACCAGAAAGATAACACAGTTGTACGTAGAAAAATTAAGAAGACAATGTAAAAAGATTAGTAGTTCGACTCTAAACGATTTTCTACTCAATACCCCTGACCTGTACTAACAGTAACTTCACTTGCAGGGATCTAAAATAAAAAGAGATGGAAGGGGGACAATGACTGTATTTGTTAGATTATAGAATAATTCTAGTAGTGACAAGAACTGATCTTTGGAGTCTGAGGTGGTCAGTATGGTACTCAATAGAAGAAACAGTCTTTCTATTTACATATTCTTTTATCTATTAAGTCTCGTATTTTTTGGTAGGGTAGTGGGTTGATCCACTTATACCGAACTTCACAAAAAAATTTTTAGACACTTACCCAGTAAGACACGTAAACTGTTTAAAGTCTTTCCAACATAACTTGAAAGTACACGTTTTGTGACCTGATCGGTGATATTTTGATCATACTATTTTTACCTTAGAGTAAGTGTAGTTCGAACGTTAGATCAAGTCTCTTTTTTCATATATACACAACTATATACACACACACAACAAAAGTATTCTTAAAATTATTACATCGTGTTACATATTTTTATCATATCACTTGTCATTTATAGACACAGTACCTCTATATCTCCATTCTGTCGACAACTCTATCTTTCTGTCTCTCTTATACAACAAGTATACACAGAGTCACGACTAGTGGCACAGACATACTGTGTTTGATCCATGAGTTATTTCCATATAACTTACCCATTTACTTTTCATTACCTTTATTTGAGAAACTTAACCGTCCCTGGAATCTTCAGTTCACTAGTCCAAAGGGTTTGATCAAGTTGAGAAGAACCTTGTGATTTTATTGGTTTACGGTAACGTGTGAGTAAGTTAACGGACGGGGAAAGGGGATCAGACTATTATGATCCACGACCTTTGAGTAAAAAACGAGTATCCACAACATTTATCCATGTCAGTACAATCTCTCAGTTAACCGTTGTAGTTAAGTTCAACTTCTATTCGCATAGGATACTGTATTTTAGAGGAAATTACATCTATGAATTCACTAACATAACCAAAGGATCCCGACAGTATTGTTTAATGGTGTTGGAACCACCGAATTTTGTTGTCTTTAAATGACAGAGTGTCAAGACCTTCGGTCTTTAGACTTTAGTTCAACAACCGTCCCGACGTCAGGGAGACTCGCGAGATCCCCTCTTAAGAATGGCCGGAGAAGACGAAGTCTATCGAGGTCTATAAGACACCGAACACCGACGTAATGAGGTCAGAGAAGAAAACTCAAGTGTATCAGAGGAAAAGGGTTACACTGACAGAAGACATAGAAAATATCCTGTGAAAAGAAACCTAATTCATGGGTGGACCTATTAGGTCTCACTAGAGTAGAGTTCTAGGAATTAATATGAATATTCTATGGGAGGTTGGGGTCTATTCCGGTATAAATGTCCAAGAGTCTCAATCTTACACCTGTATGGAAAAAACCCCGTAGTAAGTTTGTAAAGTTGTCTCCAACTCTCGTCATCACGAACATGACTTCACTTGGCATTAAAGGTACGACAAACAAGACCAGAAGATCATCAAGGATTATACACTGCTTAAATTAATGGTACGGTCATTAACTTTTAAACTCCCTTCTCACTATACCAAAATAACGTAATGAAAATTTAAATAACTGCGGTTAACATACCAGACCATATATCAGATAGAATAACTTACAAGGCCACATGAACTTTTTCTTCTACATAAGACGCCAACCAATTTCACAAGATATTCGTAGTAAATCTAGTTCAGTCAATTATCACAAAAATCTCAGAAGATATAAGAATTACTAAAAGACAGATGAATAAAATAGTCAATGACTTTCTCCGTATAACTTTAGTGGTTGAGATTAATACTTAAACAGTTAAAGAAGAAATCAAGACAGTTAAAAACACACTACATAAGTCTTTGAGACAATAAGTAATATATATGTAAATCCTAACAGAACAGATAATTAATTGGTAAAGTATTATCACTTTACAGGAAGAAATATAAACCACTATAAGGAACGGTATTTCAGATGAAACAAACTATAAATAAATCGATGAAGTCGAAAGAACACTAATAGTAAAACGTACTATTTAGTAAAAGATAGGAAAATGTAAATTGAATGGATATAGAAATATAAATTTCACTTAAGGACCATCTTTCGTAAATAAACTCATATATATAAAAATTATCACAGACTTTTAGAGACGGATAATTAAACATACCAATATTAGGTAAATATAAATTAGACTAACAATTATAGTCAAGTCAAGTCAAGTCAAGTCAGCGAGTCAGCACAGGCTGAGAAACGTTGGGGTACTTAGCGTCGTGTGGTCCGGAGGGACAGGTAGTGGTTGAGGGCCTCAAGTGAGTCTGAGTGCAGGTAGCTCAGGCACGACGGTAGGTCGGTAGAGTAGGAACCAGCAGGGGAAGAGGAGGACGGGGGTCAGGGAGGGTCGTAGTTTCAGAAGAGGTTACTCAGTTGAGAAGCGTACTCCACCGGTTTCATGACCTCGAAGTCGAAATCGTAGTAAGTAAGGTTTCTTTAGGGACCCAACTAGAAGGAGTCTTACCTGACCAACCTAGAGGAACGTCAGGTTCCCTGAGAGTTCTCAGAAGAGGTTGTGGTGTCAAGTTTTCGTAGTTAAGAAGCCGCGAGTGGGAGAAGTGTCAGGTTGAGAGTGTAGGTATGCACTGGTGACCTTTTTGGTATCGCAACTGATCTTCCTGGAATCAGCCGTTTCATTACAGAGACGAAAACTTATACGATAGATCCAACCAGTATTGAAAAGAAGGTTCCTCATTCGCAGAAAATTAAAGTACCGACGTTAGTGGTAGACATCACTAAAACCTCGGGGGGGTTTTATTTCAGACTGTGACAAAGGTAACAAAGGGGTAGATAAAGGGTACTTCACTACCCTGGCCTACGGTACTAGAAGCAAAAGACTTACAACTAGAAATTCGGTTGGAAAAGTGAGAGGAGAAAGTGAAAGCAGTTCTCCGAAAAATCGAGGAGAAGTGAAAGACGGTATTCCTACCACAGTAGACGTATAGACTCCAATAACTATAAAGAGGACCATTAGAACTAAGGTCGAACACGAAGAAGGTCGGGTCGTAAAGAGTACTACATGAGTCGTATATTCATTTTATTCGTCCCACTGTTATACGTCGGAACTGCATGAGGAAAAGGATAAACCTTGGTCAGACAACAAGGTACAGGTCAAGATTGACAACGAAGGACTGGACGTATGTCTAAAGAGTTCTCCATCCAGTCCACCAGACCATCAGAAATACAGATGTCAGAATAATAGAAGAAGTAGATAGGAAACAAGGAAATTAAATAAAAGGATGGAAGAAAACCTAAAAAAAAAAAAAAATGATAAGGTAAAATAGATAACCCGAAGGGACCACCGAGACTACCATCAGACGGACGTTACGTTCTCTGGATCCAAGCTAGGGACCTAGTCCTTTTAGGGGACCTCTTACCTTACCGATGGATGAGCTCATAAGAACGGACCTCTTAAGGTACCTGTCTTCTCGGAAACCCTAACGTGTCACAGTCTGTGGTGATTCACTGATTGTGAAAGTGAAAGTAACCAAATAATTTTTATGGAGAAAATCAAAAGTCACCAACGATATCGCAAATGTCATATATGGAAATTGAAGACTATGAGATCGAAATTTACTATGTACATGTAAGGATATAATATATTCTTAGAATGTTATCGTGTGAACCGTCCGAAGGGAGAGTAGAAAACACCATAATAACAGTACGTAAAATGAAGATGTATACGATAGCAAGACTGGTATGTAACATAATAAAAAGAGAAATTTATTAGTTAATATAAAATTCCTTTTATTTGGTCTTTGTTACAGGATAAATAAGAGTAAGAGACAAAGTGTGTGTCAAGACCATGAGAAGTAAGGAAATACCTCTAGACTCAAAGATATACCATAACTAAAGGAAATGGGATTTCTTGAAGGAAATTTGTAAAGAACATCACGTCTAAGAGAAGTCAACCTAAGAACGTCTAATACAAACGTTATAGAAATAAAATTGAAGTCAAAACTTCCTATAAAAATACCCTATGTCTTAAGATTCTACTATGTAAGGGGGAAGGAGGTAAACGAAAGAAAATCAAGAAGTTTCTATAGTGGGTAAGAGGATATCGAACATCACAAAGACTACTCTTCAGTTGTTACTAAAATTTGAGACTAGGGAAGATACAGTGTACAAAAAGAGAGACCGATGATAATTCCAAAAAGGAAATAGTAAACAAAAGTCGTTATACTAATATTATATGGATCCCAATAAAATACAAATAGAAGAAACTCCAAATAACTACAAGAATATAAACATTTAACTATAAAAAGTAGTCTAAACCTTTTAACACCTGGTATTAAATAAGTTTTATAATGAAGACTAAATAGGAAAGTGGTAAAACCTTCAAATAAGATATAGTGTAATATAACAAGGAATACAGTAACTTTGAGAGACTATTAAAAAATCGGTAAAAAAGAAAAGACATGAAGTGTAACCATCAAGAATAACAGTAGTAAAGATAAAGTGACTAGAAACAAAAAAGAACATCACAGATTAGACGATAATCGGGTATGTCACTTTAAAAGTAAAGTCTATAACATCAAAGTTCGAGATCTCAGGATAAACTAAGAAAAAAAGTTATAAAAGTAAAGATAAGAGTAACACAAGTACAAAAAAAATTTAGAACTTATATCATTATTAGAGACAAAATTTCGGAAACAGTCGATAAAGGTGGTAAAGACAGTGAACACATAAATAAAGATAACCCATTAAAAGGAACACAGAAACTCAGTATAAGGGACGAAAACTAATAGACCCCTAAAAACCGACCTAAGATCTATAATCTTACACTGTAATAACTTACAACATTAAACCAACAGAATTTCTTACAATCCGAAACAGTAACGACAATTGAATACATATCTAGTCTAACTAGTAAAGTTCTGAACAAAAATTTGAAACACACTTAGATTTCATCGTAAAGGGTATCTCGATGAAATCAAAATTAGGACTTCGTACCGCAAAAAATCCAGAGATTTCCGAGTTACTTCAGAGACGTGAGACCGACTAGTCTTACAGAGGATCGAGACACACGAGAGGTCGTCCACAATTCGGATATCAAAAGAACATCCGTAAGAAAGAGATCATCACAAGACACGGGTAGGGGTATCAAAGGGGACGGGAACACGTCTTATCATAAGTCGGTTTACCTTGATAAAAAGACACCCGAAAGAGAAGAGACTATAACATGGGGTATTTATGGTTGACAGAATGGAAGTGACTATAACGTACAGAGAGACAAGTCGTGATATTCTGATATCATGAGACGTATTGAAGGGGAAGGACTTGATATTACACCTTCCACGGAGGTCTGTGTTTTGACCTTACTAATATCCCGAATGAAACAAACAAAGGAAAGAGAGTCCCTAGTGTCGGGACACATCGGACAACAGGTTACAGACTTTTGTTAACAAAGTATATAAAACACATCAAGAGATCAACAAATGTCTACCTCCCGATCAGATCATCGTCAATGAGGAAATACCGGTCTTCGTTTTCAGGGACTGTATCGAAAATATCTACCGACTCCTCTTAAACCAACGGAAAGAAATAAATCATCTGATGACTTAAACAGAAGTAAAAAAAGAACGCAACGTATATTTTTCACTGAAAAGAATTAAATTCCCGTTTTTAAATGGTATTCCATTGAGAGACTTAAATTTGTCATTATGTCTGAAGAAACACGCAACAAAAATTTTAAGGACATACATACTCTTTGTAAATGTACGGCTTAAACATATATCAGACAAAGTTGCTTTCTTTTAGTAATGTTAATACTGGATGAAAATAGAAGGTCTAAAATAAGTGATTATCGGTTCACAAAACTATCTCACATTTCGTTGTAAAATAATCAAAGAATTTAGGGAACGATATAAGAAAACGTCTTACTTTCAAAAGTAATAAATACAGTATCACGTCTTATATCTTATACTTTTATATTAACAAGTGAAGAGAATTGACGTTAATGTTAAACTTATCAGAGTTTTCTACGTAAAGAAAAGGGAGTCTATATTCACTTCGGAGAAAACTCAAGTCTCGATTTTAATTCCTGATAAAAACTGACTCAGGGATCCTGTGAGCCATAAAGTAAAATCCATCGTGATAGCGTAAAAATGTAAAGGACACAACAGAGACATCTACCAATTTTTTCGTCATGAAGTAGTTTTGCTGCCCAATGACGGACGTGGGGAGACACTCTACCAATAATTTTTGTACAGGAAAGGAGAGGTTAAGTCTCACGTTCCAAAAGTGACTACAATGTACGAACTCGAGAAGACAGTGTCCCTCCTCCCCTCGCTTTTGTGAGAGTTCGGACCCAAATATCGGAAACCATAGTAAACTATAAAGTGACTTGATCCATTCTACAAAGAATCAGAAAGAGATGGAGAGATAGTAATTGCACCAACTAACAGTTACTCTCGTCGTCAGTTTGTTTTTACCTTTGAAACATTAAATACATATCGAAATTTTTCCGTTCTTTACTTTCTAATAACGTCAACCACGTCAGAGACTATGTTAATTATAGTTTACGTATATTTAGGATAATCTCTAGACAGTACCCACTTTTTCCTTATACTTTTTACGCACTGGATAGAAATAATCTAAGTCAATCTCCGGTATGCCTCGATTCCTCGAAATACTTGACGTATCATTAGTATTGGTCGAAGACTTTATTTGGATAAAGAACATTGAATAGTTTCGACATGTCTTCTAATCAATAAGGGAAACCATTTCCTTACAAAATGTATAACAAGACTCAAAACTTGTAACGTCGAAATTTTTGACTAATTGTCTATAAAATTATGATTTTATATAAAGTAACTTAATATATCGAATCCGTCGATAATAGTACATTACGACGGAGTTGTCCCTCTACCCGAGAAACAGTTTTGGAGATGTAGTAACAAAACAACGTATAACTTGTTCTGTGAGATCCCTCAACACAACCTCTGGTTTGTTTTCTTGTGACGATGTCGTTCGTTAGTAATTTAGTACGTCTTTGTGAAGAAAGAATTTAGAAATTCGTTGTTAACCATCAACGGTCGTGGTAAAAAAATTACAGCGAAAGTTAAGGACTTCAGAAAATAGAGAAACTTTTCCTCCTCTTAATCGAATTCCCCTGCCAATTCTGGTAGTACAATTACGTGTCATAATGATTTCTATCCCCTACATATTGTCGATCTTAGACTGTTTCTATTAATTTTAGCACAAAAGTTTTGTACACTCTTCCAAAGTATTCCAATACCTTAAAAAGCTATTTTGTATTTCTGATTGTCCATACGTTACATAAAAGACAACAACCAAGTGTATTCAATCTCTACAACTCACTGAATTTGTAAACCAAAGACTGGAGGATAACAGTGACCTCACGAGTGTCACATAACAGAAAAGTTATAGACATTATTATATATAGTAAAATAATGAAACAAAAGTAAAAAGATTTCGTCCGAATACGTTTTTCCATTTTTTATACCTTCATTAAGGTAATCTTTATTTTAGAGAGTAGGAAAGGAAGGATATGAGGTCCCCATTGATAATTATAACAATTATTAAAAGACATATTAGGAAGATGTATAGAAATTTTTTTGAGTAAATAACTTCCCTATGTGTACTGTCATGTGTCTAGAATTCGTACGTTAAATTACTTAATAGTGTATCGGGTTAAGTGGGTGTATCGCTTGTGGGTCTAGTTCCTCATCTGGCAATGGTCAAGAAGGGTGAAGGACAACGGAAGGAGGAAAGGTTTCTATTTATGTTTAAACTGACCTTCGTGACGGTCACATGACTTCACATCATGACGGATAAAAACTTGAAATATAGTTAACTTAGTATCCTATAGAGGAAAAGAAATAGAACAAAGAAAGTGAGTCGGGACACAAATACTCTCAGTAAGTAACGGAACTCAGACTCTAAACATAAAAAAAAATAAGACATCGGGTCCAGTCGTTTGTAAAAGACATTCCTCGGTTCGTCATTTATAAAATCTGAAACACGTAGCATGTCAGGGACAGTCTCGTCGAACCAAACTGACAACATTATGTTTTCATCGGTATCTGTTAGATATTTATTACACTGACACAAGGTTATTTTTATAGAAATAAATGTCTCTATCTGACGTCCGAGTCAAACCGGGTACTTGGTATCAAATGGTTGAGGAGGTAATATATTTATATAGTTTTATATATCGTTATACGGGTAAGTTTATAACTGTATAGAGACACAAAACCGATCCATATGGCAACATTTACACAAAAACATATGTACACGTACGTAAAGAAAAAAAATTTAAATAGAAAATAATAAAAAATTTATTCAAATAAATAAAATTAACCTCCAATTAATGAAATATTATAACATAACCAAAACGGTATGTAGTTGTACTTAGGTGGTCTCCACATGTACACAAGGGGTAGGACTTGGGGGGAGGGAGGAGGGAGGGACATGGTAGGGAGACCCAGTAGGGTCACGTGGTCGGGGTTCATAGGACATAGGACGTAGTTTGGACCTGACCACTAAGTAAAGTATATACTATAACATATACAAAGATACGTAAAGACAAACCATATAGCATAACGGAGGAGTTTACAATATATGGATCCAAGTTGAAGTTATCATTATACTTTATCAAAAAGTTTCACTACCTAATTAAATGTGGGGTGGTCATCAATGTGAGTAGTAGTCGAGAATCAAAGGAATGATTCTCTATAAAAGGACTGACGTACGTCGTACGAATCAGAACAGGCTAAGAAACGATGGGGTACCTGAAGTCGGTAGTCCTAGGAAACAGACACCCTAAAGGGTCCGTTCTTATGACTTCACCCAACGGTCAAGGATGAGGTTCCTAAAAGGATTGGATTCCTAACTTGGACGTAGAGGACTCAGAGGACGTAACTATTCTTTAAGAAATGGTGACAGGGAGGACCCTTCGGGTAAAATGAATGATTCAATATGTAATTATATACTACTATAAAAGTGAATCTTTAATTTCGTAAGCAAGGGTTTGTACTTGGGGGAAGGGTGGAGGGAGGGGTATTGTAGAGAGACCCAGTAGGGGTACGTGGTCGGGGTTCGTACGACATAGGACGTAGTCTGTATCTGACCGCTAAGTTAAGAATGTACTATCATATGTACAATCTTACGGTAAGAGGGTTTAGTAGGGTGGGAGAGGGAGAGGGAGACTCAGGTTTTCAGGCAATATGTGTAGACACAGAAAAACCGACAGAACGTATGTCCCAGTAGTAACGGTAGAAAGATTTATTATATATATACACAATCATATGACATAACCACAAAAAGAAAGACCGAATGAAGTGAGACATATTAGCCGAGGTCAAAGTAGGTAGAGTAGTCTTGACTAAGTTTACTTAAGAAAAATTGCCGACTCATTATGAGGTAACACATATACATGGTGTCGAAAGAATAGGTAAGTAGACGACTACCTGTAGATTCAACAAAGGTACAGGACCGATAATATTTGTCTTGTGTACATTCTTAATTTCTAAAATTTTAATATTTTATTTTATTTTATTTTATTTTTTCTATTTTTTTTTCTTTAATTTCGTAACGTCTGAAGTATATAGTTAATTATAATAGATTAGTGTTTCCAGGTATATTTTTTGAAGTAAACTGGACAATCGAAGAGTAAATTGGTCAATCAACAAAAGGAATTAGGATTATATGATTTCCTCACAGTTTCGTATATAATCCATTTAATACTTAACTTGACTGAAAATAAGAGTTGTTTACGGAGTATCATCAAATCACAAGTCGAGTCAAGTCAGCGAGTCAGTACAGACTGTAAAAAATTTTATAGAAAATCATTAAAATTTTATAAACAAAAATTTACTTCCTATTACCGAAATGTCATGACACAATCAAAGATAGTTTGTAGTTGTACTTAGTCTGTATGCAATGGGTACAAGGGAGTGTAAACTTGTAGGGAGGGTGGTGGGAGGGGTATCATAAAAAATTTTATGTTTAAATAAATAAAATTAACCTCCTGAGAAACACTGGGACACCTGACGTCCTGCGGTCCGAGGGGACAGGTAGTGGTCTCGGATGAGTTTAAGTACAGGTAACTCAGTCACTACGGTAGGTTGGTAAAGTAGGAGACAGTAGGGGAAGAGGAGGACGGAAGTTAGAAAGGGTCGTAGTCCCAGAAAAGGTTACTCAACCGAGAAGTATAGTCCACCGGTTTCATAACCTCAAAGTCGAAGTCGTAGTCAGGGAGATTACTTATAAGTCCTGACTAAAGGAAATCCTAACTGATCAACCTAGAGGAACGTCAGGTTCCCTGAGAGTTCTTAGAAGAGGTTATGGTGTGAAGTTTTCGTAGTCAAGAAACCACGAGTCGAAAGAAATATCAGGTTGAGAGTGTAGGTATGTACTGATGACCTTTTTGGTATCGAAACTGATCTACCTGGAAACACCCGTTTCATTACAGAGACGAAAAACCATACGACAGATCCAACCAGTATTAAAAAGAAGGTCCCTCATTCGCCGAAAATTAAAGTACCGACATCAGTGGTAGACGTCACTAAAACCTCGGGGGGGTTTATTTCAGAGAGGGACAAAGGGGTAGACAAACGGTATTTCACTACCCTTGTCTACGGTACTAGAATCAAAAGACTTACAACTCGAAATTCGGTTGAAAAAGTGAGAGGAGAAAGTCAAAGTAGTTTGCGTACATTCTTAATTTCTAAAATTTTAATTTTTTTTTTCCTCGAGAAATCAAAAAGAAGTGAAAGACGGTAGTCCCACCACAGTAGACGTATAGACTCCAATAACTATAAAGAGGACCGTTAGAACTAAGGTCGAACACGAAGTAGGACGGACCGTAAAACGTACTACGTGAGGCTTATATACAATTTATTCGTCCCACTGTTATACGTCGGAACTGCATGAGGAAAGAGCTAAACCTTGGTCAGACAACAAGGTACAGGTCAAAATTGACAACGAAGAACTGGACGTATGTTTAAAGAGTCCTCCGTCCAGTCTATCAGACCATAAGGGTAGAGAAAGTCTTAAAAGGTGTCATACAATACTAGATATGTCAGTTTCCGAAACCGCATAAGTTATTTCGTTTTCATCTACAAAAACACCTTAAGAGAACGAAAAACTACTAGGTCACCTACAACTGTTAAACTAGAGACCAAGAAGACGGAAAAGATTTCGGTCGAACTTGTAGACCTTCAAATACCAAGTGCACGACAACTTCGGACCGAACCTCTTAAAACTCGTAATGAAACGATCGCACACTCTACTCACATCAACACGTCATCAAACTTGTAAGAAACCGTAAAGGAAAGAAACTCTAACCTTACTTTTAACTGGAAAGGTCAGGACACCGGTGACGACTCAAAAGGTCTAAATGACCGCATAACTCACGTCGTGAAAGTGTCGTAGTAGTAAATCCTAAACTTTGTCGAGTTGACCTTAAGGTAGTGGAGGTGATCGAAACAAACATCACTACGAAGGATTCCGGGTGAACTGAAATGTAAGATTCTACAAACCGAGATCCACTCACTAGTGTGGTAGCACCAATAGACCAATAGTCTGTTCTGGGTCAAAGGGGGAGTCAGTCAGAGAAAGTAGTCCTTTAAAGGAATTCGGAGAATAAGAATAGGGAGTCTCCCGTCTGTTTTACTTTTGGTGTTAGTGTCTTTTGATTGGTTTGACTAGTGTACCTGGTGTCGGAACAGATCGAGTTACTTTGATACTCGGTACGGCACATCCCGGTGGGTTCTACCTGCCCAGTACTGCCTCTCAAGACTGTTTTACACCGGGTGACCTCTTCCCTTACCGTTCGGTGTAGTCATAAGAACGAAACTCTTGGGGTGCTTGTCATACTTTTCACAATCACATCGGTAAATCTTGTTTCCTCTTATGAAGTTAGGATGTATTGTATTAAAGACGTCGACATGAGATAATTATCGGAAACGGTTCCAATAGATACTGGAAGTAGAATTCTCAGATTTAGGTTTCGGGAAAAGAATTTACAGTAGAAGAACTTTAAGAAAAGACCGTAAACTATAGTTGATGATAGTTGTAAAACCATAGTTGATGATACCGCCGAAGGGACCACCGAGTCTCACATTTCTTAGGTGGACGTTATGTCCTCTGGGTCCAAGCTAGGGACCCAGTCCTTCCAGGGGACCTCCTCCTTTAGCGTTGGGTTAGGTCATAAGAACGGACCTCTTAGGGTACCTGTTTCCTCAGATTACCCGATGTCAGGAATCCCAACGGTTCTCAACATAGACTGACTCACTGACACGTGGAAACGTGGTTGGTGACAGGTAAGAAAAAACTTGGAGAACACGAAAGATGGAGAGGTCTGGGACGAGGATAAAGGATCGAAGGACGGATTTAGTAAAACGGATCAAAGACTCAAAAACAAGTTCCGGAAACAAGAGGACAACTTTAAACGGACGACACAACTCAAGCATAATAGTAGAAATACATATACGAGAAGTTAAATGTAGAAACTAGGTCTGAAGAATCGACGGAAGACCAGAATCTAAAGGTATATGGACCTTCTGTACTAATAAAGTAGAGTAGAAGAGTTTAAATTTATAGACTTCACTTTGAGTATTATAAGTGTAAATAAAAGAGTAGAGAAGTAAGGGGGTTTCAGGGTTAGAGGAGGAACGGGGTAAATTGTTTGGGTCTCATCCTATCTTCACAAAATAATTCGAAACTATTCATCTTTCCTTATCTTATGAAAAAAAACAACCAATTTACTCTCCTTTCCCTTCCTACTGTGTAAAATATTCTGAGTCCTTTCTTGAAATATTGACATAAGTTTTATTATACTTTAAAATATTTAAAATTATAAACAAGTGGTTTATATCAAGTAAAATGTCAGTAGCAAACCCTATAAATCCGTTGAATTAAAACCTTTTATCACATTCTCAGCACGATTTAGTGAGATTGACTTGTTACTAGTATCAAGTCAAGAAAGATCACAAGGTTTTTATTTCAATATACGATTTTAAATTTCTATTAAATAAGTCGTATTTATTCACTGTTGATAGTAGAACTTTTTCCTTAACGAAGACCCACCAATTCTTCGCGGAAGGTCACTCCGTAATTATAAGAGACTTAACTTTACCTCAATCAAATTTTGAAAACACTTTTCACATATCAAGTAGTCTCACAGTAAAGGTTTACATCTTCGGGTATTAAAGCATCCCTTACTCCTCTCAGTGACTTTAAGAAAATATAGGAACTATCTGACGGTTCCACATCCCATATCGACCGTTTGATTGGAGTCATTTTACTCTATATAAACCCACGGATGATACTAGGTCTGGAATAACATGGTCGAACACTTATGTAATGTTTCTCCTTTATTTTATGTGTGTGTACATACACACAAGTACATGTATGTGTACGTACGTATATGTATGTATCTATCGACCTATTTAGGGTCCATATTTACGATACCACTTTTCTTGACTTTATCTCGTCCCATCTCTCAAGGTCCCTACTTCAAATGTTAGACTTTATCCTACCAGTCCTATCCGGAACATCACTAACTATAAACTCGTTTCTGTCTTAGTTTCATTCCCTCACTTGGTTTGTTTATGGACCATAGTACAATTAAATATAGAGTGAAGCAAGGACTTTCCTAAGTCACGAATTTAATAAGTGATCTAGTTTTGATTTCATCTTGTACTGCGTCACTGTGAAAGACGGAAACCACTGTATTCCCTCGGTACGATCCCTTTTGTTTCGCCTCGAACAAGACCCCCGCACAAGACGGACCTAAAACAAAATGACCGTCACGCGAGAGACCCCAAGGTACGACGGGTCAGTAGTGACTCCCATCCCATACAGTGACATTATAAAGTCATGGACTACTTTAACTGTATCTAACCTTTTAGTGGAGTCTGGGACGTGGATCGGACTTACGTCTAAAAGGGTAGATTTTTAGGTTACTCTTCCTTACGCTTTTTCAAATCACCTTTGCGGATCCATTACACTTCGGTAACACCAGTGTCACTAACAAACCTTGATTAAGAAGGGTACAATAATAGACGACGCGCCTTATTATGACATAAAGACCATTTCCACCTCTGTCTATTCTGGATTTTCTTCAGGAGTTTAGTGTGTCACATCCTTTATTGTATAAGGTCATGTAACGTAAACGAGACCAATCCCTGAAAGGGTAATAAGTGACAAGGACATTAACTCTTTGGACCTTATAGATCTTTCGCTTGAAACTTTTCTCTCGAGAATCCAACAAAACAATGACGATTCATAATAACCTTATTTATGTCTACAGCAAAATAGCCTACAAACTACTGATAAGACGTGTCTTTGGAGTTGGAAGGTTGAGTCATAAGTCTTAAGATCTGAGACAAACCCCTTAAAAGAAAGATGAATATACATTAAAATGTTTATTCAGAAGTCAAAAGGTTATACCGTTGTGTAGTGAGTATAAGTTTACTTTTGTTTGTCCCGAATATTAATTTTTTTAATTTCTAATCGATAATATAAAATATCCAAGTTTGATATATACTAGGTTACATGAAAACGAATCAAAGGACCGAAACGGACCGAAGACCAAAGACAATTTGACCTTAACGGTAAAATTGTAATTTATAATTTACATATAAAGTAATCGACTAACATATATAAATTAAGAACGTTGTTCATTCCTCTTCATATCTAAAGGTCCTGAGTAATCACCTCCTTGGTCCAGTTATTAGGTCGACCCAGGCACCTGTTGAAATTCCGTCCTTTATATCCATTTACAGTAACTAAACCTGTGGATCCAAAGTCACAACTTTTCCTTATTAATTATCAGATCCTTTAACTCTGGGTCTCAGACCTTGGGTCCTTGTCGTAGAACCGAATCTTTTTTTAATATTTATCCATAGTCGCTACGATCCGTTTCCTCTTTCCTATAGTCCTTAAGGATTTTGAACGATACCTCGATTCCAGAAATATCAGGTACTCGAAAGGACGACTCTTCGTGTAACCGTGTCTTTCCTGTGAATCTCCCTTAGGCCAGGTGCTTCGACTCTAACCCTTCCTCCCGTGAGGACGTAGACGACAGGTGATGTATACTCTAAACGACAGTATCTGTTTGCTGTTTTAGAGGAACACTCGGAATTTTTGCGCTCAGGAAAAACTCCAGACACAAAGTGTATTTAATTTTTATTGGATAGATGTTCGTGTTAACCAAATTTTTAACAAAAAAAAAAAAACGGATGAGAATTAACCCTTCTAAATTAAAGAAGTGGAAAACATACTGTATAGTGAGAGTAAGGATCTAAAAAATCATTTCCACGGTAAGAAGAGTGAGGGAGGATAGAAGTATTACCCCGACTAGACTGTTTATAAGTTCTCTATCCGTCTTTAGGGTGGGTCGTAACTAACCATTGAGTCTCCTCCACACCTATACCTTATTTCTTATTTTAATATTTTAAATGTTTTACGATAGTTAACACGGTCATGGACATAATGAATTTCTGATTAGTAACAAGACGTCAATATCACTGTTCTCCAAAAGATAATCCTTTTTTTATTATTACACATAAGAAAGGAATAGGTTGGAGGATAAAACTTACATAGACCTTCCGACCAAATTTAGAACGAATTTTCAAATGTTATTTTTTACATACGTGAAGCGTATCTACACTATTACGAATTAACAGGTAATTTCTTCTGTAAAGTGTAAAAGTTGTACTTGTCAAAGGATGAGATTTGTAAAAATAATTCGGTAAATAAGTTGTTTCCTTCCGATCGTGTCGTTCGTTATCACATCTACAAAAAGTTGATGATGACACAGTCTTTACAAGTATCTTTACGTAAAATTTATGGTGTTACTCCTTTTTTAGGAAATCACCTTTAGATCTATTGTGATCTTTTAATAGTAATGGTAACCTGAGATTCTAATCGGATGTCACACAAAAGCACTGAAAAATTCCTATAGTGTTAAATTTTTACAGAATGACAAAAGAAAATTTAAAGGAAGACAACTAACAAAATTTAATGTACAACGGTCCTTAGAAGTAAAATAGAAGAAAACAGTAAATTTTCACCGAAGAATATGATGTGACTTGTCATAGTACATAAATACAAAATTTTCACAAACTTCTATACGAACTGTTTCTACAATAATTACCGAACATCTAACAATATATTTTATTATATCATTTAACAATTCAATAACCTGTACGTACGGACTAGTCAGGATAGGTTAAGAAACACTGGGGGTACCTAACATCGGACTCTCCGGGGAGACAGGTACCCTAAGAGGTCGGTTCTTATGACCTCACCCAACGGTAAAGGAGGATGTCCCCTAGAAGGACTGGGTTCTCAACTTGGGTGCAGAAGCCGTAACCGCCCGTCTAAGAAATGGTGGCTCGATGGACCCTTAGGGATTCAAAACCCTGTGACTTGGTGTTTACAACAAAGGACTATAAGACACCACTAAAACGGATCACGAGGTAACCATAATCTACATTTGTTCTAGAGGCAGAGACAGAGAGGAAGTAACACCAAAACTAACGGAAAGGGACTACTAATCGTCACGACTCGTAGAAAAGCACACGGACAACCGGAATACGTAAAGAAGAAACCTTTTTACAGATAAGTCAAGAAGACGGGTAAAATTTTAGTCGAAAAACGAAAAAAACTACAATTCAAATACTCGACAAATATATACAACCTATCATTAGGGAATAATCAGTATAGTAAATGTTTATGAACCCACCGTTCTCCCTTCACTTGACTACCTTTCCACGACTATAAAGAAATTCAAAGACGGGAAAGGAGGAGAGAATAGGGAACCCTGACGAAACTATGTATATAATCAGAAGAGGAGATATAGGGAATTGAGGGAATCCGAAAGAAGTGAGAAAAAGTAACGAAAAAGAAAAACGAAGAAATTAACCCATTAAAGTTTACTGAACAGAAACTTATACGAAAAGAAAGAAAACGAACTAGTTGTTGAAACATCCTGTGGACGTTACTTAAAAAGTCAAGTTGATGACACAAGAAGTCCGAAGGGACGATCGAGTCACCATTTCTTAGACGAACGGGTACATCCTCTACACCCAAACTAGGGACCCAACCCTTCTAGGGGACCTCTTCCTTTCCGTTGAGTGAGGTCATAAGATCGTACTCTTTAAGGTACCTCGCACACCCCGATATTAAGTACCCCAACGTTTTCTCGACCTGTACCGAATCGCTGCTTTGTTGTCGTAACGTAAGAAGTCCAGGGTTTGAAGACAAACCAAGAAAAAATATAGAAGACAAAGAAACAACTTTAAGACTAACACCAGCACGTAGTACAAAGACTTACGCAACTCGTAAAAAACTATTGACAAAACTTAAGAAATAGTCATTTAAGTATATGAAGAAAAAAATTTCGTAGTCAAAGACATCTACAAACAAGGAAACCCGGTGCACAGGAACCAAACACATACATATACAAACAGATAAGTGACTCGAAATACAACAATAAACACGTAGACTTATTCCTCGGTTCAGCGGTTCAGAAATCTTTGACCCTTTCCGAAAATGGTCAGTCGGAACGATCTCTAAGACCCTCGGAGAGTTGGAAAAAAGATCTTTACATTAAAAACCCGAACATACATATCTAGAAATTATCTCCCTGAAAAAAAAAAAGAAGAAGTCCTTGAACATTAGAAAACGAGGGAGACTATAGACAACCGACAAGGTACTCAGGAGTCTTTGTCATTGTACAGAGAGTCGAGAGAAAACAAGAGTCAACGGAGATCTATGGATCTTATACGGTCCAGAGTCGTCAAGAGGTTCAGTCCCGGGTGAGAGAACCCTTCACAGTGGGTTTTTCAGTCTTGTAACCTATATACCAGGGTAGAAGAGAATGGGAGGGGTCCCTCTTCGGTCCTCGACCGTAGAGGAGGTTTGACGTCTCGAGACACGTACTGACCCCCCCGTTGGTACGTTACCGTTCTCCCCCGGTGTATAAAAGGATAACCGAAACTACGTCGAACAAAACGTGAGTGGACTCCATGTCCTCGGAAAATTGACCAAAGAACTAAAGATTATGTCTTTTAACCAGATCTACGTCAACTTAGTTACAGAGACAACCTCCTCCTCCTCAGACTCCAAAGTATCAGATGGTAAAACGATTGTAATAAGGGAATATACCGAAAGAAAAAGTAGTAACACAATTCACTATCCTTTAACTAACTTCTGTCTCTTATTACCATGAAAATGTCAAATAATAACACTTAAAGGTTTAGTAGTCTATTTATATGGTATAAATTTATGTTTGTTTCTGTAATGGAAAACTGTATAAACCCCGATACAAACATTGTTTCCTTTAAATTTATGGTATAAGGCAAGAACTTTTAATCACTTCAAACGAACACATAATTTTTGATATTCTTCAGATAACAAATTGAAATAAAAAAAAGTCTAAAATAAAATAAAAAAATGAAATGTTATAACATAACCAAAACGGTATGTAATTGAAATAAATAAATAAATAAAAATTTTAAAAAATTAAAAAAAAATAAAAAATTTAAAATTTTAGAAATTAAGAATGTACGCAAGGGTTTGTACTTGGGGGGAGGGTGGAGGGAGGGGTGTTGTAGAGAGACCCAGTAGGGGTACGTGGTCGGGGTTCGTACGACGTGGGATGCAGTCTGTACCTGACCGCTAAGTTAAGATTGTACTGTCATATGTACAATCTTAAGGGTAAGAGGGTTTAGTAGGGTGGGAGAGGGAGAGGGAGACTCAGTATGTAATTGAAATTTTTTTGGGTCATAAAGAATTTTGGCACAATGGTTCCTTGGGGAAAACCTTATTTCCCTTATTATAGACGATTGTAAAACTCAATTCCGAGAGGAAAAAATAACAGATTTCGATCCATTTACGACTCACCACATAAATTATCGGTACTAAGTATATAACGATAAATTTAAATTTAAATTTAAATTTAGTTAGGACAAAGATATCTTAGAGACGTGACCGCCCACCTAAGAAATGGTGATCGTGGTGGACCCTTAGATTTCACTTTCAGAATCAGTGAACCAACACATACTGAGATACACTGGGGTACCTGACATCGGGCGGTCCGAGGAGACAGGTACCTTAAGAGAGCCGTTCTTATGACTTCACCCATCGATAAGGGAAGAAGTCCCTCAGAAGGGTTAGGTCCCTTACTTGGACCCAGAGGATGTAACGTCTTTCTAAGAAACAGCATACTCGGTAGTCCCTACGGACAAGATTTAAATTTAATTAAATATAATTTCAATCTAAAAATCAAGGAGTAATATAATCGGTATAAAGTTGATGACCATCGGTCTTCATCAATCTTAGTCTAGATGATAGTCTGTCCTTTTTCCTATCTTTTTTGAAATAGTAGTATCTTTAAAGATGACATATCACGACTATCTTTAATTTGAATCAAAACTATAAATAATCATTAAATTTTACAGTCAAAATAATAAACGAATAAATCGGAAAGTTTTTACATAAACGGGAATTAGTCGTCGGATCTTTTATTCTTGATACCCGAGACCTTTATCCTACATTAAAATTAGACGGTTCATAGGTTTTAAATAGTTTTCGGGATCGGTCTTTTTAATGTAAAGACCCTCGGATAAACTTACTTATCACCAGGTAGATAGGAAGATTTAATCCCTAGTCGTTTAACACCTGTTACCCGGTTTACACCGGACGGTGAACGAAAAGATTTATTTTCAAAATAACCTGGGATTTTCAAACAGGTAAAGAAACGTATAAAAGACACTACCAAAAGTACGATGTCACTGTTATTCATCAACGATGTCTCTAAGATACGGAACATTTCGGATTTTATAAATACTAATACTAATAATTAATAAGAATTGTGACGTTCCTCTAGGTTGGTCAGGTAAGACTTCCTCTAGTTGGGACCCTAAAGAAACCTCCCTCACTACGACTTCGACTTTGAGGTCATGAAACCGGTGGAGTACGCTTCGCAACTGAGTAACCTTTTCTGAGACTACGACCCTCCCTAACCCCCGTCATCCTCCTCCCCTCCTGGCTCCTACTCTACCGACCTACCGTAGTGACTGAACTGCCAGCACTCAGACTCACTTGAGGCCCTCAACCACTACCTGTCCCTCCGGACCGCACGACGCTGAGCACCTCAGCGTTCCTCAGTCTGTGCTGACTCGCTGACTTGACTTGACTTGTGTCATGATGTCCGTTAAATGGTACTTTCTGTAACTGATGTTTAGTTACCCCATACGTTCTACTTTAGTCAAAAGATATGTGATATATATTGAGACCTAGTCAGGTCTGGGTAGTCTCTGAATACATGAACCTAGGTAAAAGAACAAATAGGAGACATAGGGTCTTAGTGAAAAATGACTAAACAACAAACAAAAATCTAATATGACTCTTTTCAATACTCTTGATGAGAAGATTCTTAGACAATGATGAAAATTATATCATTACGATAATGTCTGTACCAAGTGATATAGTAACCCAACCAAAATACTTTTGGTTGTACTTGGAAAAAAAAAAAAAGTTCAGATTTACGATCTTTTTGGAAACGAAAGAAATTTTCATTAACTAACATAAAATAAAAAAAACCAGGTGGTCCTTTACGTCAATTTAGAAACGGTATTGTAAAAAAGAATTAGAACTGTACAAGACTAAATGTAAAAAGGGATAAGATAAGACCAAAAGATGAAAATTAACAAAAACATTTGTACGTTCTGTAAAGTCTAAGGTATTTTTATAGTGTTCCGTATTCATTTGTAGTTACTAAATGTTGACAAGTTTAAAAAATGTTTTAAGTACATTCACTAGTTATGGATCCGACGGGTCAAAAAATCCCGTAAACTATAAACTCAGTAAAATTGTAATCTCCGTAAAGATGATAGTCACTATGTAAAAGATTTGACAGATATTCGAGGAAGAACGAGTTAATGGAAAACTAGTTATCGTGTACCATATCTTAAGGAATCTTCGTCCTTATATTTTAGATTAACATCAAACATAAAGAGGTATATCGAAGTCTTAACCTTGTTTGGACACGTTAAATTGATAGAAATAAAGATTCAGTCATAAACCTTGAACAACATATTAGGAAGTAAATGAGAAAATAAGTAACTAAGTAAAGTCTTTGTAAACAACCTACGGACGATACGTGACTCGTCACGTACCTCTATGTTGTTACTAAGTTTCTCTGTTTTTCAAGGAAGGGAGTTTCTTGAATGTAAAATAAACGTGATTTGAAGTCATGGTCAAGTTATTTGAGATTTAATAACTCCACTATTTACCCTTTCTAATAGAGAAGTACGGAAGAGGAGTGTATGTGTTTTTAACGAAGTAAAGGACCAACTTTTGGTAACCGAACAAACGACACCGTTATTTTCTCTGTCTATCCGGTCTAGGTCGACCTCCGTCTCCGTAATTGAGAACGGATCGGAGTAACATAAACTCCTTATAGAAACTCTCTTTCGATTAATCCTTATATCAATCAATCAGGATTTTATAAGACCCTCGTCCAAATACACAGTTGATTCTGTATCAACTTTTGTATGAGTAACTTTAGATAAGACAAGAATCTTCATTAGTCCTGGGAATATCCAAAATTTCCAAAATTTTTGTTTTTACATTTGGTCACTTTATATAAACGACTTTTATTATAGACAACCTGTACATCTTATACTGACATAAGATCCACGACTCCTATCTCGTAACTTGTTTTCCTTGTTTTTAGGGACGGGAGAATCTCGAACGTCACTTCTTATCACTGGTTTACTTGTTTGTGTCATTCAGGGGATGTATCTTTGTCCAAGGTAAGGATCTCACGTGGTAATACAGGTTAAACAAGTATTCTGGTTGTTTCAATCGGATCCATGGGTTGATTGTAATAACCGACATATCATGACATGACATGACATGTCCCAATATTATGAAAAGTGTGTTTATTATGTATTTTTGTTTGTGTTTTTTATTTCTTTTGTAAAAATTAGAATATCATAGAACTTTTCATGTCATCATAGCATGTTATCGACCGTATGTCCCCGACCGTAGTTTACTTGTCCGTGCTTCTCAATACTGACCTCCTACCACTCCTCCACCCTCTACCATCTCGACTTCATAGTAGCTGTCACCCTCTACCTCCCGTTCGACGTTATAGGAAGTGCGGACTGTGACTACCGTGTCCAAGACCAAAGAACGACCTAAGTTAAGATAGACGGGAGAACTTTTTTGACTAGGTCACTACACACTCATCATCGGGAGAAAAAGAGTAGTCTCTACTGTACTATCGTCACCTGACGTAAGACTTACCGACGACGTTGGAACGACACGGTAAGACGTGAGTACAGGATACGGAGTTTTGATTGTCACGGACGAGTCTATCTCTTTTACGGGGACGGTAAAGGACACAATACTTAGAGAAGTCAAGGAGCCAACGAAGAAGGAGAACCGAGAGAAACGACAAAGGGACCCGAAGGTCAAGGTAGTCCAGAAGAGATCACTCGAAGAGTATAACGTGTCGTTCCTCGAGTTACTTCAGCAGAAGAACGTCTAGATCGAACTTTATTTCCACGATATGACGACACGAGAGGTGTCATGACATGTCCTTCCATGTTTTTTCGTGTCAGTGAACATCTCCTACGTACGTGCACTGTCACGTACGGTCTGTGTACTTGATTGAATGTGCCGACCTGTCCACTTGTATGGACGCGTAGAAACGTTCAAGAGTTGAACTGTCAAGTAAACATCCTCTTAATGACACTAGCTAATTCTTTTGTTCTGTTGGTCTCTACCATACCTCGGTCTCACCTCTCCATACTATCGGTGTCTCACTCAGAAAACCGTCCCCCTCGTCTCTTTCCAAATAACGTCCCGGTTCTTTTCTCTTACACACCAAACATGAGTTTTTGGGGGTTTGAGGGTCTCACACAGAAAATTGAACTATTAGTTTCTTCCGAAAAGATTTCACCACTATACATTAATCTTAGGACTTACTATACTTCTTCGGTCGATACTTTACTAGTTCGTCTTACCAGAAGGTCCGATTCCCTCGTCGATTTTTTGTTTTTTCCGTAGTACAACCTTTCTCGAACCGTCCTACCTTTTTGTCCTTCTTTCCGTCAAACCTAAAGATTTAAATTTAATTAAATATAATTTCATCACACTCCCGGTTCCCTATCCCCTTCTCTCGTGTGTCATCCGTCCCCGGTCTAGTTCATCTCGACAAATACATATGGTTGACTCACTTTGACGAAAAGTAGAAATTTTAGCGAAGGACTCATTAGGACTCTTGAACGGTCGACGAAATTCGGCCTTCCTTCAGTACTATTAAATCCAACGTGAATCACTTGTGTCCGTCTGAGTACAATGCTAGAAAGTAAAACTGATCAAACCATAAAAGGAACCGACAAAGAGGGAAAACTGATTTGTCGTCTTGGGTGACTGAAACACGGAATGAGATCTAAAGTCCGTAACTGAAGGAACGTATACACGTGTGTCTCCCTCGACACTGTCGGGAACTTGATCCCGCCACCCCCGTCCTCTTCCCTTGAAAACTTGAACGACCGACCCATCCACTGGTCACTACCAGGACAGATGTAGAGGGTCCACTAACGTAGTCTGTGCATTGTTAAAACTTGAACACTTTTTTTCTTCCTTAATTTCCGCTAAGAGATTTCGTATATGGTTATCGAAAATTTTATCCTAATAAACAAGGAAATTCAATGGAAAACCAGTTTCACGTTCAAAAGTTAGAATTTAGATCGTAGTTAGTGGGAGGGTATTGAGATTCTGACCCCAAAAATAGACCAAGATAATATGTTGAAAATAAGGGAAACTTTCATTCTCTGACTTACATTGACTATCAAACAGTGATTATGTCCATAAATCAGACTGAAAATCGTGAATTCTTTCAATAAAAGTGAAACCTTTGTGAAGTTTCTACGTAACTTGAGAAAGATTTCGACACATCAGGTAAAGATATGTATTCTGTATCATTGTATTCAGAGGGTGTATGTTCCGAGTGTTGTCCGTTTTAAGATATACAGACGAAATCTAAAAGGACAGCTTACGTAACAAAACCGATGAAAATTTTGTAGTTTCTGTCAGAACGATCCAACTCAAAAACAAAAACAGAACTGATAAACTTTCAGAGATATGATCAGAAAGTATCCAGTGCATATCTAAGATATGACGTCACTTTAGATTATTTGTCACTAGAAAAGACTCACATTCCTTGATAGTTTAAGTGTCATTTTAGATGAAACATAACAGTTAAAGTACTTATAGTTTTATTAATAATGTATTACTACGTTGAAACTTTGTTTCCTCACAACACAAACCAAAGGACTCATAACACAAGAAGAGAAAGGACGGGAGAGTCATGGGTGACCGAACGATAACATAACACGCACTTTAATTTCCCTTGAACTTGTACACTTACCACGGGATCATAACAAAGTTACTTTCCTTATGACAATTTAGTTCCCACTAAAATTACTGGAACTCGTGTATAATAAATTTAAAAACCATCGACTATAAGTGTTAACAACCTTGACGATGTAAAGAATCCTACCTTACGTAATCTAGCCCCTTCTCAATACCGTTCATTCAAAAAGATTAAATTCTTAATACAATCCCTGAAATTTAGTCATCCTCTTTTAACAACGATCTCGTTAACTATTTAATAACGTCCCTTTTATATTTAACTATGGGATACAGTGTGGTATGTAGTTTTATTTTAAGTCTTGTGATTTCTCAATCCTATTACTATATCTTCTGTATTCTTTTCTGAAACTGATATGTGTTTAATCCTTTATAACATTCAGTTCTTTTGTCAAACGTATTAATTTTACATTTAGTACTCAAACCTTGTTGAAGTATTTTAAAATTATTACCTCCCTCTCCCACCCTACTAAACCCTCTTACCGTAACTTTGTACATATGATAGTACATTCTTTTTTTAATTATTACCTAATTATCAAAATATACACCAAGAATGAGTCTTTTTCTTTTTATTCATAGAATTGTTTATATTCGTTTCCATTACTTGTACTATAACTGTATCATATTCAATATATATACTACATACACCATACATACCATACATCCCCACCCGAAGACACCCACACATACCCGTACATACTTACACGTAACCCACATATATACAAGTCGGAAGGATTATCAGTTTATTTACGGATAATTTTCTTACCACGTTAAATTATCTGTTTTTTATATACTTTATTAATATACTAGTCACTCCCACGACTCTTCGTAAACGAGAGTAAAGAACTACCAACTAAATATTTTATCATGTCGGGAAGATCTTCCGTCAAATTGTCTTACTTTGTATTCGCTACTTTTACAAACATGACTGTAGGTCGTCAAGATTAAGATCTCCTTACAGGATTACTTTGTCTACATATTTCTTCTATAGACATGTACCTACAAGTGAAGTCGTAATGGAGATTATCATTTTTTAATCTCGTATATACGGGTCATTATTCCAAACAATTCAATAAATTTACTATTACTTTTGATTAGAAGATATATTTATACACTTTTATATAAGTACTATATAATTCACCATTTTTGTCCTACACTTTATGTTGTATATCATACCAGAGTCAAAACAAATTGTGTCATAACATGTGTACTTTCATTTTTGGTTTTGATACACGATTTTATAATTATCGTCTAGAACGATTTACTCTTTTCCACCACTAAAAATAAGAGAAGAAAATACAATTGGAATAAAAGGTTTAAAGGTCGTTACTAAGACAGAATCAAACCCTTCTCTGTTTCCCTTTTTTACTAGTTCTTCTTCAACCTGATGCAATAAAAATAAGAGTCACAAGTGTCACATCGTAAGTTCTATCTTAATTATTTGGGAAACAAAGACGGAACAAATAGTTGAGTCAAGTCCTTCTTCTTTATAATGAATTTAAAGTAAGACAAATATTTCCTACTTTCATATAAAAGATAAAAAAAAGTACTACACTTCCGTCTTCTATTTCCATGGTTGTCGTTAAGAAAACGGATAGAAAAAATTTATACAATATTTGTTGTTCATGCAACATACAGGATAACTAAACTGATTCCCTTTTGTTCGTTTATCTATGTATTTATAGAGGTGGAAAGGAAGGTTTGACACTGACCCAGTACAGACCTAAAATGGAAATGTGTTCCGTAGTATAATCATTAATAAAAAATAGTGTAAATCCCCCAAAATATAAACCACCCTGATATTACTATCACCTAAATGACCTTCAATTGTAAATCTTTATCTAAACATCGATCCAAAAAACAAAACAATTATCTGATCCTTCGATTTTTATTACGGAACATTCCCTTTTTTTAACGTTTATCTACTTTAAATTGACTCGTGGTCTGTAGGTCTAAACTTCTCGTGTGTACCCCCTTTAACATATAAGAATTTAATAGTTGAATAACCCTGACTTTACGAGACCATGTCTACACTTTTCATTTTATTTTTGTTCAGACTATCAACCATTGTAGAAGGGTAGACGACAGACATAATGTTCATCTTCAGGGTGACAGGTGTGAATACCGTTATTCTAGAATTTTTTGTTTACGAAGTGTTAAAGTCAAAATCAATTACATAAGTCTTTCTCTACTATTGTAATACGTAGCAACATTCCCTGTTTATATGAACAATTAAATGGATGTCTACAAATAACCCTACGAAAAGGGAGTGTCACAAAAACTAAAAGAGTTTTCTGGTTAAAGTACTCGATAAATTCTTTTGCAGTTAAACGAATACATTTGTCAACCCAGGTACCTGGTATACTAAAATAGGAGACTAATAAATACATTTCCAAATTTATCTTGTAAGTGGTGTATAAATGTTTAGACACGACGTGTAATCGTTTACGTACAATCGTTTCTGTCAACGAAACGAATCCATATAGAGAGTTTCACTCTTTAAATAAGGAAATCTTTCATCAACAAATACACAGTGATTTATTCGAAAGAGAGGGAGTGTTCACAGTCTATGAAAAGAGTAGTCTACGTTAAAAGTAAAACTTTTTGAAGTTTTAAAAATACATTTAACAAACTTACTGCAAATAAAAGAAAGAAAGAAATTTTTTTTTTTGATAAAACGTTTTATTATGACAGTCAATACATCTCTTGTCTGAACACCAACGGTTCCCCCTCCACCCTATTCCCTCCGTACCTAACCCTTAAACCCTGACCGTCTACGTTTTTACACATATATCCCACCTATTTGTTGTTCTGGGATGACATAACGTGTCCCTTGATATAGGTTATAGAATATTATTTGGTACTACCTTTTCTTTTTTTCCTTATTTATTTTTATTTTGTCATACTTGTCTCTCCCTTTTTATAATAGTCAATATGTCACCATGATACACATAGAAGTACCTCTAAAAAGTCACCTCAAAAAATTAACAGAGACAAATATACCCATCTTTTAATACAATTCAATTTTATGACCTTTATTCTTGATAAAGAACGAGACATTCGTCCAGATGATCTTTAGATCTAAGGATATAATAAGAGAATCTAGTTTAAAGAAAGTAGTTAAAAGAACAATATCTCTTGGACAACATCATTGATCGGGTATTACTACTAATGAAATACGATATAATCGCAAGACAACCATGGAAAATATGAATTATATAGATTATATCTGAGATAGTCAAAAGGAATAATGGGTACGATCGGAGGGGAGACGAAAAAGAGACACGAGGAACAGTGACAATCACTGTAGTGAGAAGTGGAGCAGTTGGTGTAGACACGATAGGGAGGTAGTAAGGAGTTACTACTTTTCATTTATTATTAATCTTAATGTCATTGTATCTTTCTGTGTGAAATGGTAGTCAATGAATACGGACCTAATAGCGGTTAAGTGAAATAGAGACTCTTAGTATATGACAGTAATCCAACTTATACACATGTGAAACGGAACCCGTCCTTGACACCACGGCTGGGTCGATTTACCATACCTGGTACGTACACACGCTTCAGTCTTTACCAACCTTGATCTTCTCAAGAAAATCAGGTCACACAAAACTTTCACCCTTTCCCTTCCCCTTCATTGAATGGGTTCCAAAATATATCGATCCATATCTCGATGCATTGATCATCGTCTCAGCAACTCGATTGATACACTTTCTCAATTACAAACTTAAATAACCCCTTTTAATAATTGATTTGTAATCTTTATCTTAACAAAAATTACTCCACTGTTCATCATATTCAAATCCACTAAAGTATTTTGTGTAATGAACCTGTATAAAAGAACCAATTTATAACCATATTTCAGCTCCTACTAGGCAATTTCATTTCATAAGAATCTTTTATTTTGATCCACTATCAATTACATATAGTTAATGACTGTCGACATAATTCAGTATTAAAATTAATTAATACGATTATAAAGTTCACAATATAGATAATAGATATAGTGAAAACTTTTCTCGAATTAAAGAATAATATTTCTTTTATAATTGATTTCTGAGTTTCTCTTTTTCGTTTGGTTCCCGAGCTTCTCCTAAGGGACTTACCGTTTAACCGTCTTAATTCCACTGAGCACGTTTCTTTTGTCATAACATATATATAATTTGGCATTAAGTTCACTTCTTTCGTACAATCTAATTTTTGTCTTAATTGTGGAGTCTTCTAGACCTCCTGATGATAAGTTCTCTATCGTTCTGGTTAACACAATCTCCCTATTCCGGGTGAATCTGGTAATTCAATATTACGGAAAGTCTGAAAAACCAATATCTCGGGGAAATGTGACCATAACACCTGGGGTTTATTGAAAATGTTACACCCAATATGGATAACGATAAAAGACTAATCAAAATTTCAACTCTTTTAATTTTTTATGTTCTTGTGTGTCCGTGTGTGAGGTAAACGGTAGTCAACACTACCAAGTAGAACCCAGTACATCGGAGACCTTTTGAGGTAGTATATAAACACTCTCTTACACTCACTTCTTCAGTGTATTACAGAATCATAATAGTACCCTTGTTAAAACTGGAACGTACGTGCGACCTTCCCCAGGGACGCTGTCGGCCCTCACGAAAGCCGTGTCACACTCTTGACGACAAAAGAGGACCATCGGACACACGTGCCCTGATCATGTTTTTCTCACTTCGAACTCTGGTAACGTTCTACTCGGACCACGATCCTAAAACAGGGAAAAAAGTAGAGAGGAAGAGAGTCACCCAGTCGGAGTAGGAGTGAACGACCTGTCTCCGAAGAACCAAACCGTCTGTAGAACCAATGGTCGTCGTCCATTCTCGTCGGTCCAACCGATCGACCGAGAGGGTTGCACCTACAAAGCTACGGTGACGGACGACTGAACCATGAACATGCACCTACTCCCTTTACAGAACCGGTTTATTGAAACCCTTTAAACCGGACGACATGTGAAATGGGGAAGGTGACTTCTTAGTGTCACGTGTAATCGTATCATTTATTAGTCTTTACAGGGTGTCATCTTTTTGGTTAATTGAAATCAATTGAGTAAAGGTTTAGAATCCACTAAGGTCACGTAAATAACAATAGAGTACCCTATGACCACTAGGTGTTTCTGAAACTCTCTAGAACTAAACATACTACATTTTAAAACTCAGGTAAAAATATGATATCTGAAAGATAAGGGTAAAGGTATGGTCCTTTCAACCACACCGAATATAGTTATTCCTTTGTTTGGTATCTTTACATATATCCACACACAGTAAACCACCTTTCCGTCGTGTGACAACGGTCCCTTTTAACACGGATTTATTATACAAATATAAACACCTTCACTTTCAGTGAAACTTCAGAGACTTCACTTCAACGAGTCAGTACAGACTGAGAAACGTTGGGGTACCTGTGGTCCGAGGAGGTAGGTACCCTAAAAAGATCCGTTCTCGGGACCTCACCCAACGGTAAAGGAAGAGGTCCCTTAGAAGGACTGGGTCCCTAGCTTGGGTCCAGAGGGTGTAACATCTGTCGGTGAAATTCTTCCGGGTCCTTAGCTTACCCATCGGACAGTGAAGAGGTCGTCTAGAAGGACTGGGTCCTTAACTTGGTCCCAGAACACGTAACGTCCACCTAAGAAATGGTCGACTCCATGACTCCCCGTCCCCTTCCCCTCATATTTATCCATCTATTTACTTTAGACCACTTACTTAACATAAATCTAAAAAATTTATCTCAACTTTTTGAATAATAACAGAGGTTACATAATAGGTTTCCAGAAACTATCTTAAGTCGTATGAAATACTAACTTTTTTCAAATTATGTCATCCTTTTCAATGAATGAAGGAATTGTACTATTTTTATATAGAGAGTTTGGTTTATAGTGACAATACAAATGTGTCACAATACAAATTTCACATTACAATATAAATTTTACCCCGAAGGGTGCACCACATCAACCATTTCATAGGTGGACGGTGACGTCCTCGGACCTCTCTGTACCCAAGTCAGGCACGTAACCCTCCTAGGGGTAATCTTTACCACTGGGTGAGGTCATAAGCACGGACCTCTCAGGGTACCTGTCTCTCCGGATCCCACGATGTCAGGTCTCCCAGCACTTCTCGACCTTCGTCGACTCGTACTCGTGTCCGTTCGTGTAACTTTTACGACTACTCAAGGGTCATTTAATCCTCGTTCTACTCCTACGAGCGTTAGTGGTCATGTAAAATCCGGAAATGAAAAAAAGAAAAATAATCTAACCCCACGATTCCCTCGTCACACAATCGATTACGTTACTCTATTCTCTTTTCTTATATTTCCAATCTTTCATGATACATTTTAATAAACACGTAATATACTTATGGACTATTATTCTATTTATATTAGTTTCAACTATCGTGAAAATATATGTTTATTTCTCAATTGACCGACAATTACCTTCAGGATAAACAACATCGTCATTCATTATAAGTTACTGTATACTTATATTTAAAGTTTTTCTAAAAGAAAAAAAATTAACTGTTACATCACAATTTAAAATAAATCTCCTTATTTATGAACTCTTATTGGTCCTTTTTTGACCTTATTTCACGTCACTTCCTCCTGATTAAGATGGTTTATTTTTTACAATTTCGGTGTCATTAATTTTAACAAACTAAGACTAAGTCTTTATCTACCTAATGTCTCTCAGGTTTCAACAAACTAAGACTAAATCTTTATCTACCTAATGTCTCTCAGATCGTTATCTGGAGTTATATATACCCTCAAACGGTACACTACCTTCTCTGTAAAATTGAGTCATCTGTAGTCAATAAGTTAAAGGTTTGAAACTAAACTATTTTTTTTAACACTTCAATTTATAATGTAATTTCTCGTCTTTTTACATAAACGTTGTGTACACAGTTTCCGGAGTACACGAATTATATGTTTCTGAAATGTTTTATTTACGTCCGCATGATTTTAGGATTAAATTTTTACCGTTTTGATAATTCATCCTTCAAATGTAGATTTATTTATGTTTATTGGTTATTTATATATTTTCTATGGAGTTTCTCTTAATTTATTTACACCTAATTGGATCGTCAAAGTATCGGAAATCGTTCAGATCGTTTAATTTTAATCCTTTCCACATTGTGCAGACTATTACTGTTATCACACTCTCGAACAAGTCATTTGTTCGTGAAAGAAGATGATAACCGTGGTCACAAAAGGCATAGTAGAAAATAAGTTACCCTTTAAAGTATTATAGATAGTTTTAAACCGACTCGTTAAGCGACTTTAAATGGGATGAGAACACTTTCAGTGAGCCAGCACAGACTGAGAAACACTGGGGTACCTGATATGTCAGGTACCTTAAGAGGTCCGGTCTCATTACCTTACCCATCGGAAAGGAAAGAGGTCCCGTAGAAGGGTTGGGTCCCTAGATTGAGTGTAGAGGACGTAACGTCCTCCTAAGAAATGGTCGACTCGGTGTTCCCTTCGGGTTCTTACGACCTCACTCATCGGATAGGGAAGAGGTCCCCTAGAAGATCTGGATCCTTAGCTTGGCTCCAGAGGACGTAACGTCCGTCTAAGAAATGGCTGACTCGAGAGTCCCTTCGGGGAGGATGAGAATTAGGATACGTCTATATTTTTCCACACATATATTCAAAAACCTCCGTTACACAGGTGGTCCCCTCCTACTCATTTTATTGGACGGTAGAGAGAAAGAGGCCGAGTCATACGAGGTTGTTGTGATCGAAACGACAAAGAACTTATATCGGTCAGTAAAGGTGAAATCCCAGAGACGTATCGATCAGGGAGGTGAAGTTTTCGAAAAAGGGGTCTAAAAAATGTACTGAATGAGAAAAGAATAGTCAATCCAGAGTCAAATTCCTACTGAAAAGCTTCTTCGGAAAGGATTTATGGAGGGTATTTCACAGAGGATGAGCAGTAGTAGAATGACAAAATTAAAGTAGTATCATCGATAATCATGAACTATAAAAGAACGTATAAAGACATAATAGACAAAGGGGTTTTATCCCTTTCCGCCATATATGAACAACTAATTTTTGGAACTGAGACCCCCTAAGAGGTCACAATGTCACCAATGCTGAGGTGTGAAGGTGGCGTCCTCCGTAGTCAAACTAGGGACGAAATCCTTGATTCTAAAGTATAAGGAGTCGTACCCACGAGGGGGTTCGGGGGTTTTTTCGTGACTCAGAACTTAGTCGACGGAAGTTTAAGACCGAGAGGAAGGTACCTGTCTTCTCGGATCACCCGATGTCAGGTACCCCAGCGTTCTCAGTACGTGTTGATTCGCCGATTGCGAAAGTGGTAAATAATAGACACCCGTGAGTCCCTGTCAAAATTGAATTAGAACTACATAAAGTAAAAGGAGTGGACATTTTTACACCCGTTCCTATGTTAGATATGGAGTGTCTGAAAGACACTCTTAATTTACTTGAAATTGTAGATTTTGTACATTACGTAATAAATTCTGACCCGTCTATGAGTGTTTTATGAACATTTAGTTCAATTGATTTAAAAGTAAGTACGTTTTCTCATACCATTATGTGGACTTTGTAACACATTATTTACTGATTAGGAAGGTAATTTTATAAAAAATTTTTTCTTAGTATTTTCTGATAATACTTCGATAAAGTCATTTACTCCATCTAGACACACAAATATCTACTTACCTAAAGTTCTACACTACAATCACTTCTATCCGATCAATGTGACTCTATAATTGAAGTCTTAAAATGGAGTCAGAAATTTGTCGTTTCGGATTAAAAAATGAATGCGAGGTACAAGTAACGCACAGTCACTCACAGAGACGGGGTACAATTAGAGTGAGTCCTAACATTCGAGACGGTATAACGTTTTTGGATGTAACGTAGTCGGTTTTTTCAGTCTATCAACGTAGATTGAAGTTCCCCATCTTTTCATGTCAGGACAGTAAAATGAACTTCCTTCTTTCGAACTTTATAAACACTGGTAAGTAATAATTACCCTTATATTATCCCTTTTTTTTCCCTGTGTTCTCGCCTATACCATTCTCGGGTAGAAAAGTTTCTATACACACACACACACACACAAACACACACACACACTCTTCAAGAACCTAAATGTATTATTTTACACACCTTATTAGGTGTTTTTTTGAGAATTTAATACCAGACGAGACGCTCCACTCTATAAATGAAAAATGTAGTATAGAAATACACGACAAACTATATAAAAAGTCACACGTGTAAATAATGAAAATACTACTTTTTCTTTACAAAGAGTCGAAGGGGAGTACATATGTAACTGTTACACGATACCATCTACGTTAATTTTAACTCAGTTATACCCTACGGGACAACATATAGAGTGTCTCTTCCTTTGACTAAATCGTTACTCCTTATTTTCACCCTTATTTATCTAGTAAAAGACCTATCTGTGTATATCTTACCTAAGAAATTCCTAGTCACCGTCATGATTTCAAGTCATTTTGATAGAACACCTCACTCAAACGTACCATTTTTAAAATTCGAATGATCAGAAGACCCATCTAAACACGTTTCGTTCGTCCCGTCTGGTATTTTACTAAAAATATAGTGAAATGTGAACCAACCTGGGTCCCTCTATTATATAAAGAGTAGATAATTGCAACGACAACCGTTAGTAAGGTCCCGAAAGG
This sequence comes from Capra ibex, assembly GCA_006410555.1. NCBI lineage: Eukaryota > Metazoa > Chordata > Mammalia > Artiodactyla > Bovidae > Capra > Capra ibex. The sequence continues at coordinate 122,369 of SJYO01019473.1, read as the reverse complement.
GGTTGAAGTCTCAAGGATAAAAAGTATGAAGAATTTTCATTTTGTACTCTTCCATATGAACACATACTAAACGTTTGTTACCATCTTCATAACTGAAGTCTATTTTTAGTGAAGACATATCTAAAAACAATAAATATCACTTAACTATACGGATTAATAAAAGTAACAATAAACGGAAAACTTCCCGTAAAAAACCTTTACGTATATACAGTTCCCCCTCTGTGTTTAGACCCTTTAAGACAAACCTTCGTACCTAAATCGAATATTTCATATATCTCACCATTTAACTTCCTGAAAACTTCAATTTTTTAATTACTTATTATATGTTTCACCATATCCTCTAATTATATGTCTCTTGTGGCTCCCTTAATCTTCCTTTAAAAAGATAATAGAAATTAACGAAAAACATTGCATAAAAATTTGGACCATAACACAAAAAATAAAATTGAACGTAAATGTCGATAACAACAAGAGGGTCAGAGGAGCAACACTGGTCTAGAAACGCTGGGGTACGTGACTTCGTACGGTCCGGAGGGACAGGGAGTGGTAGAGGGCCACACCAAGTAACGTAGTCACTACGGTAGGTCGGTAGAGTAGGAGACTACGGGAGAAGAGGAAGACGGGAGTTAGAAAGGGTCGTAGTGCCTGAAAAGGTCACTCGACAGACAAACGCAGTCTACTGGTTTTATGACTTCGAAGTCGAAGTCAAAGTCAGGAAGGTCAATTATAATGCCCAACTAGTGGGAATTCTAACTGACCAAACTAGAGGAACGACAGGTACCCTGAAAGGTCTCAGAAGAGGTGATGGTGACAAACCTCCGTAACTACAAAACCATCAGGTCGAGAGTGTTAACATACACTGGTAACCCGTATGGTATCGGAACTAATATACTTGGAAACAGCCGTCTCATTACAGAGTGAAAAGTTGTGTGGTGGATCCAAACAGTAGCGAAAGGACGGTTCTTTGTTAGTAGAAGACTAAAGCACCGACGTCAGTGGTAGGCGTCACTAAAACCTCGGGTTCTTCTCTTTTAGACAGTGATACAGACGGAAAAGGGGAAGACAAACGATATACCATTACCCCCGTCTACGGAACTAGAATCAAAAAAAAAAAAAAAAACTATAAATCAGAATTCGGTCGAGAAAGTGAGAGGAGGAAGTGGGAGTAGTTCTCCGAGAAATCACGGAGAAACGAAAGACGGTAATCTCACCATAGTAGACGTATAGACTCCAACTAGAAAGAGGAAGGACAAAACTAAGGTCGAACATTGAGTAGGTCAGACCGTAAAGAGTACTACGCGAGTCGCATGTCCAATTTACTTGTCCCACTGTCGTCTGTCGGGACAACATGAGGAAAGAGTTAGAACTTGGTTAGTCAACAAGGTATGTCCCGAGAGTGACAACGAGTAAATTTCGATATCAATTCCAGTTTTTAATACTAAATCATATAAAATTTAAACGTAAAACCAAGACAAAAGTATTGGACACAATTTTACTTATCACACTATGAATGTAAAATGTATCCTTTCGTTCACGTCACGAGAGGTTCCGACCACTTTTTTAAATTTCCCAATCTAAGTCTATAATTTAATATATATGTGAGTTATAAGTTTTGATATATTTAAGTTGTAAGTTTATTGATTCTAGTACCGTAGGTCAGGGTAATGAAGTACCGTTTATCTACCCGTTTGTTACCTTTGTTACTGTCTGAAATAAAAGAACCCGAGGTTTCAGTGACATCTGTCACTGGCGTCGGTACTTTAATTTTCTGTAAACGAGGAACCTTCTTTTCAATACTTATTGGATCTATCGTATAATTTTTCGTCTCTATAATGAAACGACTGATTCCAGGTATATCAGTCAAGTCAAGTCAAGTCAAGTCAGAGAGTCAGCACAGGTTGAGAAACGCTAGGGTACTTAGTGTCGTGGGTCCGGAGGGACAGGTAGTGGTAGAGGGCCTCAAGTGAGTCTGAGTTCAGGTAGCTCATACACTACGGTAGGTCGGTGGAGTAGGACCCAGTAGGGGAAGAGGAGGACGAGGGTTAGGGAGGGTCGTAGTCTCAGAAAAGGTTACTGAGTTGAGAAGCGTACTCCACCGGTTTCATGACCTCGAAGTCGAAATCGTAGTAAGGAAGGTTTCTTTAGGGTCCCGACTAGAGGAAGTCTTACCTGACCAACCTAGAGGAACGTCAGGTTCCCTGACAGTTCTCAGAAGAGGTTGTGGTGTCAAGTTTTCGTAGTTAAGAAGTCGCGAGTCGGAAGAAGTGTCAGGTTGACAGTGTAGGTATGTACTGGTGTCCTTTTAGGTATCGGAACTGAACTACCTGGAAACAACCGTTTCATTACAGGGACGAAAACTTATACGAGAGATCCAACCAGTATTGAAAAGAAGGGTCCTCATTCGCAGAAAATTAAAGTACCGAGGTTAGTGGTAGACGTCACTAAAACCTCGGTTCTTTTTGTTTCAGACCGTGACAAAGGTGACAAAGGGGTAGATAAAGGGTACTTCACTACATTGGCCTACGGTACTAGAAGCAAAAGACTTACAACTCGAAATTCGGTCGAAAAAGTGAGAGGAGAAAGTGAAAGTAGTTCTTCGAAAAATCGAGGAGAAGTGAAAGACGGTAGTCCCGCCACAGTAGACGTATAGACTCCAATAACTATAAAGAGAGTCGTTAGAACTAAGGTCGAACACAAAGAAGGTCGGTCGCAAAGAGTACTACATGAGACGTGTATTCAATTTATTCGTCCCCCTGTTATATGTCGGAACTACATGAGGAAAAGGATAAACCTTGGTCAGACAACAAGGTACAGGTCAAGATTGACAACGAAGGACTGGACGTATGTCTAAAGAGTTCTCCGTCCAGTCCACCAGACCATAAGGGTAAAGAAAGTCTTAAAAGGTTTCAAAGAACACTAGGTGTGTCAGTTTCCGAAACCGTATCAGTTATTTCGTCTTTATCTAAAAAAGACCTTGAGAGAACGAAAAAGGTACTAGATCGCATATAACCGTTAAACTAGAGACCAAGGAGACGGAAAAGATTTTAGTCGAACTTGTAATCCCTCAAGTGCCAAGTGCATAACGACTTCGGACCGAACCTCTTAACACTCGTAATGAAATGATCGTACACTCTACTCATGTTAACACACCATCAAACTTGTAAGAAACCGTAACGGAAAGAAACCCTAACCTTACTTTTGACTGGAAAAGGTCAGGACACCGGTGACGACTCAAAAGGTTTAAACGACCGTATAACTCACATCGTGAAAGTGTCGTAGTAGAAAGTCCTAAACTTCCTCGAGTTGACCTTAAGATAGTGGAGGTGATCGAAAAAAGCATCACTACGAAAGATTCCAGGTGGGCTGAAGTGAAAGGTTCTACAGACCGAGATCTAATCACTAGTGTAGTAGTACTAATAGACCCACCACTTCTAGAAAAAACATATCAAGAAGGCACACAAGAACGGTGGCGAAGAATTATAGAAGACGAAGACAATCCAGGTCTGGTAAAGACAGGAAATAACTCGGGTAGAAACGTACTTTACAAGGGAACCACAGAGATTAATAGAACTTCTCTAGAGATCAGAAAGGGTAAGACAAAAAAAGGAGACAAAGAAACGTAACTAGTGATTTCTTCCGAAACAATAGAGAAGAACGAGAAGAAACTTTGAGACGTAAATCTACGAATATAGAAAGGAAAAGAGGAAACGAAAAGTGGAGAGAAGAAAAGTGTCGATAAACATTCCGGCGGGGTCTGTCGGTAAAACGAAAAAACGTAAAGAAAAGGTACCCCTACCAGAACTAGGGACAGAGGACATGTCTCAGTACTTGGAGTAAGGTATCAAGTAGTCCGTGAGATAGTCTAGATCCGAGACTTTAGATAAAGAGTGAGGATGACATATTAGTATTCCCTAAACTAAATCCAGTATGGACTTACCAGATCGTCAAAAGGGATGAAAGAAGTTAAAGTCAGACTTAAACCATTATTCCTCAAGTACTAGACTCGGTATCAGTCGAGGACCAGAACAAAAAACAACTGACATATCTCGAAGAGGCAAAAACCGACGTTTCTTATATCAGTTAGACTAAAACCACAACTGGTAGACCACTACAGGTACACATCTCAGAAGAGAACACAACAACCTTCTCCCACAAACGATACTGGTCACGTAAAAGAACCCTTTTGAGATAATCGGAAACGGGACGAAGTAAGGTGTAAGGTTCCGGTTTAAACGAACAATGAGGTCCACAAAGAGTCGAAGGACGAAAACGTAAGGTCAGGGGATATTACTTTTCCTGTAGAAAAAACCCACAATCAAGATTGTCCAGAACATCAAGAAGTATCTTGGCAAGTTGAAGTCGAGGAAGTCGTAATGACCAACCCCGTATCTGAACTTATTGACACTATACCTTACCAAGCGGAACCTCTACTTGTCTCTAGTAAGACAGTAAAAACACTCACGTAGGTTCATGACGTAAAGCCTGGGAAAACAACTGGTACTACCGATGAGGTAAAGAAGACTCCCTAAGGACGAGCGTCATCATCTATGTTACCAGTAGACTCAATTTAAGTGGGTAAGGTCAGGTAAAATCAAGCGACTAAGGATCTTACAGCTGCAAGTGAGAACGGTAGAGAACAAACTAGTGAAGGTTAAACGCAACTAAGTACCTGGACTGTAAGGTCCAAGGATACGTTATAACGACAAATGTCGTAGCCTAGAACGAAGATAGTGGTCAGTGTAGGTGTCGACCCATAACAAAAACGAAACCGAGGTAGGGAAGTAAGAAAGACCTCAATAAAGAGGTGACTAGAGGTCATCGTATAACCCGTGGATTACTGGACCGCTCAAAGAGAAAACTATAGGATAGTAAAACGGAAAAGGATAACAAGTACCCCAAGAGTTCGGTTCTTATGACTTTACCGAACGGTAAGGGAAGAGGTCACCTGGTGCGAGACATCTCTATAATGAAATTTTTCGTCTCTATAATGAAACGACTTATTCCAGACATATCAGTTTCCATACCAAAAAGGCATTAGTACATACCTACACTCTCAACCTGATATTTCTTTCAACTCACGGCTTCTTAACTACTAAAACTTGACACCACAACCTCTTCTGAGAAGTCTCAGGGAACCTGACGTTCCTGTAGTTTACTTAGTTAGGATTTCCTCTAGTTGGGACTTATAAGTAACTTTCCTGACTACGACTTCGACTTCAGGTTATGAAACCGGGCGACTATACTTCTCGACTGAGTAACCTTTTCTGGGACTACGACCCGTTCTAACTTCCGTGGTCTTTCCCTACTGTCCACTACTCCACCAACCTACGGTAGTACCTGAGTTACCTGTACTCAAACACGTTCGAGGTCCTCTACCACTTCCTGTCCCTTCGAACCACACGACATCAGGTACCTCAGTCAGTTTGTGTTGACTCGACGACTTGTCGATGTATGTATTCTCACTCAGGTCTTTTAAGTCTACCCAGGTATCTAGAAAGTGAATGAGTTGGACTATTGAAAAGTTTCCTCAAAGAAAAGGACGTCACTAAATGGACTTTCGTCACTAAATACACGAAATATGGGAATGTACTAGTATTTTTTCTATGTCCTAAAGAAGTTGTAATGACTCGTGGATCAGAATAGTTCCTTACAAAACTACATTCATAACAAAAAAGTTTGGTCGAAGTAAACCTAATACAGTGAACGGAATATGAAGAACCTACCATTAAACATCGTTGATCACTTTGATGATAAGGACGAGTTGTCAAACTCTATGTGAAACTTCTGGATAAAACTTCACCCACAGCACCCAACGGTAAAGGAAGAGGTCCCCTAGAAGGACTGGGTGTCTAACTTGAGTCCAGAGGGCCTAACGTCGGTCTGAGAAATGGTTGACTCGGTCGTGAGATTTGAAAAGGGAAGTCACTAATATTTACGTGTTAATTATGTACATTCTTTTACTGGCATATACTGTAAGGTTTACCTATAGTTCTCGTTCTACCACTTTTTTTCTTTGCACATTATATATTTGAACGTCTAAGAAATATATAGACTATGTCTACCTTCAGGAATAAATTTAAAATTGTTCACAGAACAAACTAGAAACCTCTCTCCAAATTATTAAACAGGTTCCTTAATATCGATCAGTCATCGTCATGACTCTCTCTTGGAAGACTGAGGTCTCCACAGAAATAATGATACAATTTAACGGAGAAGGTTTCGTCCCTTCTGAAGCACCTCATCTACTGTCAACTTAACCTAAAATTTCGTACGATGATCCTCTCCCTATTGTTTTTACCTTAAATTTTTTACCACTCCTCCATGGACCGGGTTAGGTTTTTTTCCGTGTACGATCCTTCATTCCTTTATCATATTATTATTACTGTTGTCGTTGCTATTTTAGCGATTATAATTAACCTACGAATAATACACAACTCGTAACAAGACTCACGAAAATGACGTACTTGATTAAAATGGTAGTGTCGTTGTACTCCATCCATGTTAATAATAAGGGTAAAATGTTTACCCTTTCACTCCGGGTCTCTCCAATTCATTGAACGAATAAGTCTAAAGGTACATATCATTCACCACCTTGGTCACAAACATCGGAGGTATACAGAACGAAACCTTTAGTTAGAAATAGATTAGAAATACGACACAATGGAGACACAATTAATCATACCTCATCATTTTGGATCAGTTACATCGGTCACAACATTTAGGTGACTTACAATTTTCGGAGACTATTAAACCTTTTTCCTTCCCGTTCCCGTTCGAGATCATTCAAAGAGTCAAAGAGGATAATGATACATCGGTCCCGTAATCAGGATGGAAGATAGGAAACGGACGGGTGACGGTTCATTTCCCATTTCTCTAGAGAGGGAAGGGCTCACCGGTGAACCTGACTGGGGTCTCCCTGTCATTTTGGTGGATTTCTAAGAACCCAATCTACCTTTTGACTTAGTCGTGGGTACAAACCACTAAAATTTCTGTAAAAGTTTTCTCTTCCCCCGGTTTCTGAAAAGATTAGTGGAAAATGGAAGAGGACGGGGTGGTCCGTTACGGTTTTGTCTTCCTTCTATAAACATACAGAATCCTTAAAATTTATAGGTAACGGAACCTTCACATAACAGAATAGTCTAAAACAAAGTATAAACATAAATTTTCTAAAATTTTTAAAACCTATTCAAATAGGTTTTCTTAGAATAAATCAATATTTACGTCAGTAGATGTATCGAGAATATGTCCTTCAATCAAGAAAGAGGACATCATCCTCCCATCACAGACTCACAGTGTAAACTGTAACCGGATCAAAAACGTCAACGTGGCGACACCAATTCGTACCTCAGAATTGATGTCACCATAAGTCGCGGAACTTTAGATCTGTTCTTAAAAATGGGTCTCAGGAACCGGATATCCTAATATATTAGATTTACTAAATCTCTTGAAAACAACAGATTTCAAATTCCATGAGTATTTTCCGACAAACCAATACCTTACTTAAAAAGAGTACTATTTACTGACAAGAGTTTCCTTATAACTAGAGGTATATTAATATATCGATTAATATGAGATCAAATAATCGTTTTGTCAGAACCTAAAACGTATTAAATTACTATATTAATTACTGATTGATAAGAAAAGAGGAGACTATCCGATTCATTAGTCCGACTGGATCTGGTTAATAAATATGAGTAATGTCTTATCTTTTTTATCGACGTTTTAAAATAAAACGTACTACCGAGATAAAAAGAGTTGAACGTTAGAATTCCGTCAACTAATTAAAGTAAAAAGTCGTCATGTCCATATAAATTATATTCCTCATATTTGTAAGATCGGTTCTCACCATTTCATTTTAAGTGTACGTTACATAAGGAAAAGAGAACACGAAGTTTCTTTTTACTACAGTGACCCTTCGGTTCATCACTCCAAAATCTATAGTCAATAAAAAATGAATAATTATAATCGATTCCCATAAAACACTTCATATCTATATTTTTAAAATTGATATACAGTACAGTGTGATCAATTACTGGTCAAGGGTTTCCTTGACGTTTTTATCGAAGTACCTACTTGTACAAATGTAGAATAATCGTCCAAAGACGTATTCACACACACACACACACACACACACACATACACACACGTCGGTTCCCTCATGAGTTACTTGAAGTTCCACACTATCACATCGGACGACCAACTTGTTCAGTGTGACTTCGTTGATAAATCAGGAAAGATGAAGAATTCCTATTTGTGATACAAAAGAAAAAGAGGAAGTCACACATCTTATCACGGATCTTTATCATCCACCAGTCTTCAAAACTAATATATAAAAAATTTTATATTTAAATAAATAAAATTAACCTCCGATTAATGAAATAACATAACCAAAACCGTATGTAGTTGTACTTAGGTGGTGTCCATATGTGCACAAGGGGTAGGACTTGGGAGGAGGGAGGGGCAGGGTAGGGAGACCCAACAGGGTCACGTGGTCGGGGTTCGTAGGTCATAGTACGCAACTTGGACCTGACCGTTAAGCTAAGTATATACTATAATATGTACAAAGTTATGGTAAGTTTATTTTTCCGCTGAACCTAAAAATAACATTTTTATAAATACGATGGAAGTCCCTACACACATGTCATAGTTTTTCCTATATTAAGACAGTAATTTTACCTCGTTCTAAAGAAACATAGTGACCGTTGTGTAGTCTTGACAAAATGATTCTAAAAAGTACACTGAAGATGTTAAATAAAGGATGGCACATTTATGTCATACAAGCAGACAACTAGGGAATGAAGAATAATCCGTGGTACGACCATGAAAATGCCTACAGTAGAATAAATGTTTTATAAGACTGAGTCTTAAAGTCGTTCGACGGGCCTTTCAACGACCTATGATTCGTGACCCCGAAAATAAACTTGACTTCACGACAAAGAGAACTTATAGGAACGACCATCATTTAGAAATATAAGACTCTCACCTTTAGTCAAGTCAAGTCAAGTCAAGTCAGCGAGTCAGTACAGGCTGAGAAACGTTGGGGTACTTAGCGTCGTGCGGTCCGGAGGGACAGGTAGTGGTTGAGGGTCTCAAGTGAGTCTGAGTACAGGTGACTCAGTCACTATTGGTAGGTCGGTAGAGTAGGAGACAGCAGGGGAAGAGGACGAGGGTTAGGGAGGGTCGTAGTCTCAGAAAAGGTTACTCAGTTGAGAAGCTTACTCCACTGGTTTCATGACCTCAAAGTCGAAATCGTAGTAAGGAAGGTTTCTTGTGGGTCCCGACTAGAGGAAATCTTACCTGACCAACTTAGAGGAACGTCAGGTTCCCTGAGAGTTCTTAGAAGAGGTTGTGTCTCAAGTTTTCGTAGTTAAGAAGTCGTGAGTCGAAAGAAGTGCCAGGTTGAGAGTGTAGGTATGTACTGGTCACCTTTTTGGTATCGGAACTGATCTGCCCGGAAACAACCGTTTCATTACAGAGACGAAAACTTATAAGATAGATCTAACCAGCATTGAAAAGAAGGTTCCTCATTCGCAGAAAATTAAAGTACCGACGTCAGTGGTAGACGTCACTAAAACCTCCGGGGGGTTTATTTCAGACTGTGACAAAGGTGACAAAGGGGAAGATAAAGGGTACTTCACTACCCTGGCCTACGGTACTAGAAGCAAAAGACTTACAACTCGAAATTCGGTTGAAAAAGTGAGAGGAGAAAGTGAAAGTAGTTCTCCGAAAAATCGAGGAGAAGTGAAAGACGGAATTCCCACCACAGTAGACGTATAGACTCCAATAAGTATAAAGAGGGCCATTAGAACTAAGGTCAAACACAAAGAAGGTCAGGTCGCAAAGAGTACTACATGAGACGTACATTCAATTTATTCGTCCCACTGTTATATGTCGGAACTGCATGAGGAAAAGGATAAACCTTGGTCAGACAACAAGGTACAGGTCAAGACTGACAACGAAGGACTGGACGTATATCCAAAGAGTTCTCCGTCCAGTCCACCGGACCATCAGGGTAGAGAAAGTCTTAACAGGTGTCAAATAACACTAGGTGTGTCAGTTTCCGAAACCGTATCAGTTATTTCGTCTTTATCTACAAAAAAAGACCTTGAGAGAACGAAAAAGCTACTAGGTGACCTACAACCGTTAAACTAGAGACCAAGGAGACGAAAAAGACTTTGGTCGAACTTGTAGACTTTCAAGTGCCAAGTGTATAACGACTTCGGACCGAACCTCTTAAAACTCGTAATGAAATGATCGCACACTCTACTCACGTTATTTATGAGAAATAGTTATAGGTTGTAAAAGACGGCATTGAAACTACTTATTCTACCCACTGATTTAATTAGTTTAGGACCGGAATTTTATATTTCGTCACTCTGTACCAAATGACAAACCCACAATTTGACAGGGACTTCCATTAAGGAAGTAGGTTTTTTACAGGTCTCTACAAAAGTCGTCACCGTCGGATTAATGTCACACATAGATCGGGGACTCCATTGACACTATCCGTCAAGTGTACACCTTCTAATTCAAGACAAAAAATTTTTTTTGTTTTCTTCTATCAATAAAATATCAGTCCGAAACACTACGGTTTCATTTAGTAAAAGTACGGTAATAGATTAACATATGTAATCAAATTCTCTACATTTCTTTATAATATAATTTCATGTCTTAACGTGCTAAATACCATCACACCTTTTAAACAAGTGAAGATACCCTATTAAAGTTCTTACAAATCGAGTGGAGTCAAAGATATCGTGTCGGAGACTTCAGAGTAAAGAAATTGTCCCGGAACACCCACAAGATTTCCTTACTAACTTTACTTTTCTTTACTCTCTCAGTTTGTCACATGACATTATCTACTTTACCTTTCATTAATACAATTACAACTGAGTAATACTTCGAGGTTGGTAAAAATGGACGAGTAAAGACACACCTTTGGACACATCGACTCTACGACTTATTCTTTAAGAACATGTTTACTCGGATCTCCGTACAAAGATTACAACCTCGATTCGGATACGTCTTAACATTACTTAAAGGCATTCAGTCATAAATTTACACGATAGTCTCTTCCATCAAGAGAACCTAGGATTACAAACAGTAGTTTAGAACTCGATATATAGACTTAGAAGTATCGACGTATATTAAAAGTAAACAATTAATATCCCCTTTTTTGTCTTTAGGGTATGGTGTAGTGTCTCTTATAGTTTAGAATATCCTATGTGAGTCTATCCTCTTCATAAAATCCTCTTTAACATTCCTTTCTTAAATATTCCATTTTACAATCGTCCCGTTTTACTACATCTATTTGTGTAGAACCGTTTATACACGACTCCTCATAAAAAATTCCGTCTTCAACGGTTAATAAATAAGTTTTTCAATCTTACCTCTTTCATCGTAGTTGTATATATTTGTAGACTGAGAAACGCTATGGTATCTGACACGTCAGGCACCTTAAGAGGTCCGGTCTTATGACCTCGCCCAACGGTACGGGAAGAGGTCCCTTAGAAGGGTTGGGTCCCTAGCTTGGGTCCAGAGGGTGTAACGCCGTCTAAGAAATGGTCGACTCGGTGGTCCCTTCGGGTTCTTTTGACCTCACCCATCGGATAGGGAAGCGGTCGTCTAGAAGGGCTGGGTCTTCAGCTTGACCCCAGAGGACGTAACGTCCGTCTAAGAACTGGTCCCTTCGGGACATATATGTGATGGTACACACTTTGCTATCGACCACCCTTCCCTCGGGTCGAACCATCAGACACTACTAGATCTCCCTACTCTACCACCTCCCCTCCCTCCGAGTCCTCCCTTCCCTATATACATTTTAATACCGATTAAACTCAACAACATACAACATACGACTTTGGTTATGTCGTAACATTTCGTTAAAAGGAGGTTGACTTTCTTTTATTTCCACTGACTATTTTTGACCTTTTGTTTTCTAAACCGGTTCCTCACTTCTCGTACACAGACACAAGTGTATCTTTAAGTACTAATATTAGTATATGAATATACTTCTGTGTACTTTACGAATTCTTGTACCCTAAACCTCAATCCGTCTCATCTAAATTTGATCCAGACAGACTGAGGGTTTGATTTCGAAAATGAGTACCAGTCTCTTCAAATTTTCACAGTAAGGGGATTCACAAATGTGACGAGAGGAGTAACGTATCTAGGAAAAAAACGGTATAGGAAAATAAGATACCACAAATAGGAAGGGAACAGTACATATTATTTCAAATTCCGGGAATGGAAGATGTTGAGTTTACAGGACGAACATAAGACCTTTACCTTATAACATCTCTTATAGAGACTGATACAATTTAACGGTTGGTACTAAATTAATGAAGAATCTTTTTACCATGACACAGTAAAAATTAAAATTCTCTGAATTAAAAAAGAGACACGGTTACTCGTCGAAGATTTTGTTAATGTAAGGATTTTGTTTATTAGATTAAAAACAGTTTAATACAAGTTGTAATTAAATTCTCAAATTAACTTTGTTTGCTTATAAAATGGAACCCGTACTTGACAAGAAAGGATGACAGTCACACACTTACGAAAATTCATTATTTGAATTTAAAGTAAAAAAAATTTCATTACAAGAAAACATGAACTACCATAAATCACAACCAAACCATAAATCACAGGCAGAAAATATAAACCTTGAAATTTTTGCAAAACACAACAAGGGGTGTTCCTCCGTTCTTGATCAATACGAAATAAAATGGGAAAATTGTCCTTAGTACTATCGTATGTTAATAACGTGGTCTTCCGTACATTCTTAAAGTTGATCTCGTCTCGACACATCTTCATTATATTATACTCTGTACGTACATTAAAATTTATAAGATCACTTCAGGATTTTTCTTTTTCTTCGTCCATTTTAAGTAAATTTATTATATACAATAAACTAAGTTGTATAAGTCTTGTAATATTAAAATTATACATTGTGTCTTTTTGAATGATTACTGGATACAATACGAAAACTCCCCCATACATGAGAAGTTTGAGACCATATATAAAATGTACATTTCGTGTCAAGTAAAGTTGCATTGGTGTAAAGTTCAGTAACCAACGGTGAGTAATAGCACCGATGGTCACACCTGTCTCGTCTACACCTCAGAGTCAAAAAAAAAAGGTAGGTTTATAGGGACTACTATACCGTGTACCATACCGTGTACCCCAGTGTTTCTCAACCTTTCCTGACTCGTTGATTTGACTCGACTTACCTACCACGCACTCTCATCACGATTGCCGAGTGGTAGTCGATTACCGAGGGTCCCGCCTGTCCGGAGGGACGATTCCGCGATATTCTTTTAGGTCCACTGCCCTCACCAGAAGACGCCATAACACCACGACCACCCACCCCCGTCCAACCACTAAAGTGTCCCAGACTACTCATAGTGTGGACTTAATCCCCTCGACGGAAGAGGTGACTCTTAGTGACTAGAATAAACTTGAGGAGTAGAGTGGGTCCTTCTTTATTCCAGATCTAATTAAGTAAGGTCCCGCATACAGGAAACTATTCAAACTGTCAGAGTCTAAAGAAAGACAGCACACCAACGGAAAGGAGTACAATCAAACGAGTTAAAACTCCATATGTGTACCTGCCTCCTTGGACCACCCGATGTCAGGCGTCCCAGTGTCTCAGCCTGTGCTGACTCGCTGAACTGGAGCGGAAGTGGAGCCAAAAGGAAGACACCGTCAAACCTATACATTACCTAGTCCCTGTTGTGTAAAGTGATTATTACTACCAAGACACCTACCATCGAAGGATAAATTCACAGGTAACGGAGATAAGAGAAACTTAGAGAATAAATTCAGTGAGGGACAACATCTTAGTTTTTTAGTCTTTGATCAACGAATCGAAGAAATTTAATTTAACGGTGATATAAGAGACGTAACATTACTATGAATACCCAAAGGGACCATCGAGTCGACCATTTCTTAGACGGACGTTACGCCCTCTGGACCCAAGCTAGGGACCCAACCCTTCTAAGGGAACTCTTCCCGTACCGTTGGGCGAGGTCATAAGAACGGACCTCTTAGGGGTATCTGTCTGCTCGGACCACCCGATGTTCAGGTGCCCCAGTGTTTCCCAGTCTGTGCTGACTCATTGATTCGTGTAAGAAACGTAACTTTTTGTAGAGAGGAAGGGTAATAATTGACCGTTACAGAAAAACAAGGAACCCTTTATTATCAATAACAACAAGTGAGTCAGTACAGACTGAGACGTTGGGGTACCCGACGTCGTGGTGGGCCGAAGGGACAGGAAGTCGTTGAGGGTCTCAAACGAATTTTAGTACAGGTAACTCAGCGACTACGGTATGTCGATAGAGTAGGAGACAGCGGGGGAATAGGAGGACGGAAGTTAACAAAGGTCGTAGTCCCAGAAAAGATTACTCAACCGAGAAGTGTAGTCCACCGGTTGTCATAACCTTGAAGTTGGAGTCGTAGTCAGGGAGGTTACTTATAAGTCATAACTAAAGGAAATCCTAACTAACCAAACTAGAGAAACTTCAGGTTCCCTCATTCGGGAAACAGACTTAGTAGAGTGTACTAGAAATTTTTAAAAAAAGTGTATTAGAAATATTGTTGGTTTCTTCCACCGAATAGAACAAGGGTGAGAAAAATTTCACTTCTTTAACTTCGACTCTCTCAACTTTACTGTAAAAGTTTAAGTACGTCGGTGACTCGTCATCATTCCGACTCCCCGACGTAAGTCCTTAGTCTGATGTCTCAGTGTGAAGTAGTGATAAGACACGTGTTGGAGAAAAAGACACAAGAAAAGGGACGGAACACACGGTAGACCATCCTGACAGGACACACACGTCCACCGAACGTGAGGGGTACGAAAGAAGGACTAGTCTCCCTTTGTTCCATGACGAAACGTACGAAGAAACCAGAGACGGTATTTCTTCTCACTCATAGTTTATTAACTATGAAAGTTTAACAGGACGACCTCTTCTGAGAACTCTTAGGGAACCTGACTTTCCTTGAGATTGGTCAGTTAGAATTTCCTTAAGTTGGGACTTATATGTAACCACCCTGACCACGACTTCGACTTCGAGATTATTAAACCGGTGGACTACACTTCTCGACTGAGTAACCTCTTCTGTGACTACGACCGTTTCCAAGTCTAGTCCTCTTCTTCCTCGCCTGTCTCCTACTCTACCAATCTACCGTAGTGGCTGACCTATCTGTACTCAAACACATCCGAGGCCCTCAACCACTACGTGTCCCTTCGGACCGTACGACGTCAGGTACCCCAACGTTTCTCAGTCTGTGTTGACTCGATGACTTGACTTGACTTCGGTCCAACATAGGGAATGAGGAACTTTCACTGAGGTTTTAATAATAAATTTTTTATTTAACTTAGTTCAACAAGGAACTATAAATCGTTGTCAGGTCGAGTCACACTGTCTGAAATATCGTCGGACCCAAAGGTAGACGTAACGGACGGTAAGTGAAGGAGGGATGAGGGGTAAAGGGGGGAAGGGTACTTGTTGGTCCTTGTAGTTCGTGAGACCCATTGAGACAATATAAAGGGTCGCGTTACCTTTGAAAGAACGGAGACTAGGACTACAAGAAGTAAGTACCTTACGGGAGGAGGGAGATCGGTGACATTTCCAGTGACAACAAAATGAGTCACAGGGAGGGTAGGTAACCTTAATAGGAAAACTAAACTACAAGAGTACAAAAATAGGTGTCCAAAGAGTGAATAGTATAAAATACCATCAAACTACAGAGAAGAAAAAACTATCATTTGAGGAACCCGACCTTTCTTTGTGTTGACGATAAATAACTCGTAGATATAAGGGCCGGGATACGAACCATATACATCAAATATATACGTTGAGACCGTGACCGCATCTTATATCATCTCCACATCATTCATAAAAACCTCAAGATACAACAAATGTCGAAAATTTTAGGTAACCTCGAACACGACCTTAAGATTGAATCGTCAAGGTATACCCCTCCTTTGGTTGTACATAATTTACGGATCATCCACGAAATGTACATATTAAAACAAATCATATGGGTTATTGGGACACGTCAACCATCTCAAAGGAGTAAAATGTCTACTCCTGTAACTTCGATTCGTTTCAGTTGATTAATGGGTTTAGTGGGTGCATCATTTACCGTCTAGACCCTAGACTTAGATCCACACTGACTTCCTACGGAGGAATCTAAACTTTCATGTTTGAGTCCCATTTCTTTCTTTGAAACCGTCAACATTCGTCATTGTTAGAACCGATTGATCTAATTGGCTCAATTCATACTACTCAGTAAAACCGGACTATTAAGAATGAAAGGGTTCCACGTGATCAAATTAGTTCGACGAAGACAAGGAGAAGCGAATACAACGACATATGATTTCGAACCTTTCCAATAATAACCATTACATGAATGTACTTCACGTTCAATCATTTTATACTCGGATCAACCTTTCTGAGAAGATTTAATAATTTTTCGGGATTAATGTCTTAAAAAGAACCTTTCTTTATATTACTAACCCTCATCCAATTGTCGTAACAGGTCATCTCTTGAAATCCTTGGGACGAAATGATTTATATACGTCAGAAAATCATTAATTGTATGGTTAATAAACAGTCATTCAACCCCGAGATCTTCATCAAACCTTTCTCCACCTTTTGATCGTAACCAACTCACCACATTAAATACATCAGGAGTGTCCCGAGACCCGAAGGGACCACCGAATCTGTCATTTCATAGACGTACGTTACTTCCTCTGGGCCCAAACTAGGGACCTAACCCTTCTACGGGACCTCTTCCGTCACCGATGGGAGAGGTCATAAGAACGGACCTCTTAGGGTGTCTCCTCGGACCACCCGATGACAAGTACCCCAACGTTTTTTCAGTTTGTTCTGACTCGTCGATTGTGAAAGTAAAAAGTGACCCGGGATACTCCATCCCTTGGACTCTAAGTATTTGACTCCGAACTTCTCCAATTCACTGAACGAATTTAATGTTTCATTTATTCACCACCGTACGTGCACAGACACGCACGTACGAGACAACACAGACTGAGAAACACTGGGAAACCTGACATTGGGTGGTCCGAGGAGACAGGGACTCTAAGAGGTCCGTTCTCTTAGCTCACCTAACGGTAAAGGAAGAGGTCCCGTAGAAGGACTGGGTCCCTACTTTAACCGTAGAGGACTCTGAGGACGTAACCGTCCGTCTAATAAATGGTGACTCGGTGGACCCTTCGGGTTTCTTGACTATCTAATCGTAAGTTCATATATAAGAGGTCGAGGGGGTTCCGTGTACGGGAAAGTCATACGGTCATTGATTAAAGTTATGAGAAAGACATGAGACAACGAGGTAATGAAAATAATCGTTTGTATAAAGTATTCATCATGTTTCTACTTAAAGGTTTGACGAGATAGTTATCCGTGGGTTTTAGGTGTAAGTACTAAGAACCGATGTGTACGATTTACTTTTGTATAATATTATTAAATTTGACGGTAGTTAGTCAAGGAAGAAAAGTCAATACGTATTCGAAATGTATACACTTCACCGAATAAAAAGAAGTTCGTATGAACGAATTTACGTGTTAAACTTCCGTTATCAGTGAGACAGTGTGGAAAATTTACTACAATTATAAAAAGTGACTCAGTAAATGAAGTGAAATGAAAATCCTTTCAGTGTAAAAAAAGTAAACCGAAGTCGACTTTTTTCTATTGTTTTATTTTGGGTAGGAAAATTACAGTTATCATTTTAACAGTAACTAAATATATATTTGAGACTTCTAGATTTGCGACTTAACAAAAACCGTTATTTTAAAGGATTAGGTGGTATCATGTACCGCTATCGAGAGAAAGCATACTAAAACACCTATTGTCATTTGGGTTCACTCAGATCCTTTAAATACAACTGTGTGTCTAAAAAGTCCCTATAAATCGCATGACGTCTCCTTCATGACAAAGTGTATTTATGTGGTTGGGAGAGACTTGGGGGTAAGTAACTTTTGTGACTAGTGTGGTAAGTAATGTCTTCGGTTTTGAGAATTTTCGATCGTTCGAAATTGTCAGAGGAATATTAAGTCAACACCAATACTATATACTTTTTATTGTAAGATTCTAAATAAAATTTCGTGAAACCATACCTTTGTGTAAAGAAGAATGGGTCAGTAATTAGGACCAAAATGTATACCGGACCGGGGTGAATAGGACCTCCGTCAATTAGTAATTTGTAAAAATCATCGTTCTTGGAGAGGAGGATTTTTCTAAAACAGAAGGACAGTATTTAAAGAGTATAAAAGAAAGGTATAAAAATTCAATCTTTCACGACATTTATAGAATTCCTTCGTAATGTTAAAAAGATGGTTTAATTTCACTATCGACAGATTATAGCGAACAAGAACAAATATTCACCTTATGATAAATCTACAACTACAGAGCAAAGAAGTCTCTATTCATAAGTTGGGAAACGTTTATTATGTGACACCCCCCTTCCCTTTAAAAAGAAGATGGGAAGATCGAAGAAACCAAACAGATTATTAGTTTACTTGTATTGTGTATTTGTTCTCTTTTGTAAATTAAAACCTACAAACCCTTACGGCATTTATACTCTGGGTTTCCGTAAGTCCGTCAACTCCCGAGATATCGTAGGACTCGATTCCTGCCTCAATCTCTAGACCTCCTATGTCTCCTCTACTCTCACTAAGTGTCCTTCTTCTCTCCTCTACAAATCTTTTGACTTCCAACAGAACGATACGTCTATTCGGAGAATCCATTTTTCCACGCACACCTGAGTGAGTACAGACTTAGAGACCTAACACCGGACGGTCTGTTGAGACAGGTACCTTAAAAGATCCGTTCTTATGACCTCCCCCAACGGTAGAGAAGAGGGCTCCTAGAAGGACCGGGGTCCCTAACTTGGGTGTAGAGAACCCAGAGGATATAACTGTCTGTCTAAGAGATGGACAACTCGGTAGTCCCTACTGGACACCAGTTTCGAGAGAAGAACAATGTCCGGAAGAAAGGTCACAATTAAATCCGTCGACGCGTCCTCTACCCCTCCATTTCTCCAAAAGACTTAGAAGAGCCAAAACTAACGGAAATACAGTTTTACTAGGAGCACGGTTTCACTGTATAAAACCGCACCTTTAAGACGAGGGGAAGTTGACTGATGAAAAGTGTGTCTGTGATCTCACTGATGGACTAATTTTTTTGTAATTAGGATAATCGGTTTTGGTTCCGACTGACGATCCCTTTTCTTATTCGGTAGTCATTTCTATCATGATAGAGTCACCCGAGAGGCAACTTCATACATCTTCAGCTAAATTACTACTCCATGGTAAAGGTACAAGTGTTTTGTCGCTCTCTATACTATAGGAAAAGAAATTGCTCTACTAATTATTAAAAGGTAAAGACAGAGACAATTCGGGTTAATTCTTTATCAATAAGGTACATCTTATTACTTCTTCCCTTTGACATGTAAATATTAATAATTAACCCTACTTAAAATAAGTCACTACGAGAACTATAGTTAAACGTATACCGTTCTTACAAAAATATAAAGTGAAAATCATAAACAGTAAATGTATAATATTTCATGTGTAACATCGTTTTCGTGGAAAATATCACGAAATATCCACACTTTTCAAGACTGTCACCGTCCTTCTTTTTCCAAAATGAAGTTCGTCAGGTAAAGAAACCTAAAGGTACCATCGTGATATACAATATATACAAACTCAAGGGAGTTAATACTTTGTTTATAACAAGATTACTATATAATCTTGTTAATACTTTGTTTATAAAAAGATTACTATATAAATCACAAGAAATTGGTTAAAATATTTCAGAGTTCACAATACATTTTATAGTACCAAAAAAAAAAAAAATTCCCTTAGACCGTCTCTAAAACCAGGGTACAAAGTTTTATGTCATCCTTAAGACACACTTTCGAGTTAACGAAAACCTTACGGACTGAACTCCAGACGTAACATGGATAAAATTACCGTATCGGTGACGTTGACGACCTTGTAAGTCAAGAACACCTACAATTATTCACAAAGAACTCTCTCCTATAGGACCGAATCCACGTAAAGAACACATATATATGTAACGGAAAATAACAACTGAACAAAATCAACGATAGAGAGGAAACAGGGGTAGGGATGGGGCATCGGGAGTAAGAAACGACGACAGAGACACCCACTTTTCTGTTTTGGATTCTTCTTTGAGTCGTCCCGGAAGATCGTTAAAGGTCATAGATTTCTTCACACCACATCTTCGTCCGGGTTTTCCTTATTCATCTTCGTTCTTTATGTAATGACACTCCGTACAAAGTGTAGTGATTTTCTTGATTCACTGACTATTGAGTTCTACGGGTCTATACCTTACCGACGGAATTCCCTATGACTTACGTCACAGCTGTTCCGTCACTCCCTATTACCTTTCTTACGCACTTGAAACCTTGGTCCGTCTAGACATAAGGTTAAAACCGAGATGTAGAATTGTCGAAACGCCGGTATTCGTTCAGTGACTCACTGTCTTGGAATCAAAGAAATAGAGATTACACCTTCTATCGCGAATGGAACTTCCAACTATATTTCCAATTCTCTCCTATATACATTCCACGGACTCGCCGTAGGGACTGTACACTAGTCATAAGTTACTCCTCATCAACGACAACAATAACAAGAGAAACAAAATACTCACTAGGTTCCGATGAGAAATTTTTACTACGATTTCTTAACGTGTTCCATCACTTTATTTAACCTAGTAAACACAACAGGGTAAATGGAACGACTACACTAGGATACCGGAAATTTCCACCAAGAGAGAGATACCACATCATTGATCCAATCATCAATTACCTCTCTTTTATCCTAATACGGGAAGGAGAGGTTCAGGGGGAGGGGATCGTAAAATTCACTTTCACAGACAACAGTCCGTCCTTGTAACAGTACTACTACTACTACCACTACAAAAAATACAGAAACGGTCGGTGATGAAAAAAAAAGAGAAGGACGTGATTAGATAAGATCTCGACATGGAGTACATCTAGAAGTCTCGTATAAGGTGTAGAAATAAAGATGTTACGGATTGTTACACGTACAAGGTTTCGTACGTTACCATTTGCAAAAACAACTTGTTTACCTATACCCCAACTCGAGAAACCTCTAAAGTACGTGAAGTCGGACAACATTCATTTAACTATCAAACAAGTTTTAGTCAGTTGTAATTCGTATAGTAATGTCATTAAAAGTACAGACGGCACGACTCTTATAAAAACCCTTTTCCATCCTTTGACTCTTCCGAGTACCATTTCACGTAAGTGAAAGTGAGATAGCAAGACTTCTCTTTGAATTTCCGTGTTCGGAGAACCGACTCTCCAAGAATTCACTATTTACTATCAGTATCCTCTCCACTACTAAAAAAGGTATTCTCAAAACCCCTAGTTCCATTCTCTTACTATAGGATTTAGAATTGAAGTAATTTACGGTTGTTTTGACAGTGAACAGAGAAGAAATCAATAGCATTAATAATAGATCTTGTAATAAATACTGTTTATTGCAACCCTACTACCTAAAGACTAAAATACATTATATAAAAAAGTCCATAAAATTTTTCTAAAGAAACTTAGACCATTTCGTACTTGTAACAAAAGTTTCAAAGGGAGTTCCATGAAGAAAGAGGTTCCTACAGGTAACAAACTCATCCCGGCTCTGAATGACTATGACAAAAAGAGACTAATGATCATTTCCATAAGAATAAACCCCTGAAGGGACCACCAGGTCTCCAATTCTAAGGTACGAAGGTTGAGTCCCCCGTACATAAAGTAGGGACCAGCTCCTTGATTCTAGGATGTACGGTACGTCGTACTGGTTTTGTCTTTTTTCTATAAGAATAAAAAATAATAGATGAATTAAATTTGTAAAAAACAAAAACGGGGAAAAATAAAAACAAGTCAGTGCTTCAGTACAGGTCGAGAAACGTTGGGGTACCTGACATCGTGTGGTCCGAAGGGACATGAAGTGATAGAAGGACTCAACCGAGTTTGGGTAAAGGTAACTCAGTCACTACAATAGATTGGTAGAGTAGGAGACAACAGGGGAAGAGGAGAACGGAAGTCAGAAAGGTACGTAGACCCAGAAAAGGTCACTCAGTCGAAAAGTGTAGTCCACCGGTTTAATAACCTTGAACTCGAAGTCGTAGTCATCAAGGTTACTTATAAGTCCCAACTAAAGGAAATCCTAACTGAGTAAACTAGGGGAACGACAGGTTCCCTGAGACTTCTCAGAAGAGATCCTGGTCTCAAGTTTTCGTATTAAGAAGCCCCGAGTCAGAAGAAATACCAGGTCGACAGTGACTTTTCCTGTATCGAAACTGATCTACCTGGAAACAGTCGTTTCACTACAGAGACGAAAAATTATGCGACAGATACAAACAGTACCGAAAAGCGGGTTCCTCACTCACAGAAAATTAAAGTACCCACGTCAGTGACAGACGTCACTAAAAACCTTAGGTTCTTTTATCAGACGGTGACAAAGGTCAATAAGGGATAGATAAACGGTACCGGGGAAAATGAATTGACAATAAACAGTCCTCCGATATAGACTATTTTTAGAAAGGAGTACTTACTACTTCAATGGTCTTTAAACCTTACGAAAACCTAACTTTTATTAATATACCTTTGATAAGGTTTTTGATAGACACTTACTTATTACTTGTTTAAGGAAAAGATAAGTGCATCTTGTATACATTCTGTGAACAAGTCTTTTTACGTCATCGGAAATAAAACGTATTATCGAGCCATTGAAAAACAACAACACTCAGCAAGTAAACACAGGACGAAAAACACTGACGTCTCCCTGACATCAGGCGGTCCGGGAAAATGGTACCTTAAAGAGGTCCGTTCCTATGACCTCGCCCAACAGTAGAGGAAGTGGTCCCCTCGAAGGGTTGGGTCCCTAGGTTAGACAACTCGGTGGTCCCTTCGGGAGTCATGGTAAAATCACAGAGATGTTTACATCTTATGAAAGAATCCCTTCACATCATCTTATTAATCTTTTCGAAGAAGAAAAAAAAAAAAAATTTACACCATGATTTCCCTGAGTATGTAGTACAAAAGGGTAGTAAAGATTAAGACAAGAACATCTTTTTTTTACCCTTTTAATAAGGTACTGTGGTACACTATAAAGAAAGGAATCCCAAGTCAACATAGTTGATCTCCGAGGACTATGTCCTTTATCATTTAAAGTAACCTGGTCTAGGAATATCATAATTGACAGTATTGTACCACTTAAACGTAGTTCAACTAGAGTATAGAATTTTTTCGTAAAAAACAATTCATATCTGTGTTAGGTCTCTCTCAAACGGACTACTCTATTAATTATTATACAATAGAAATGACTTGCGAATGACAAATGGTTCGTAACAGGATCCGGGGTACGTGTTGTGTCGGTTTGGTTGACTTCGTAGTCTCAAAACTCGTCTCTGTACGTTCCTTTTGTTCACCGAGTACGGGGGTTTGGGGTCTGAGGGACCACCAAAAGTCCCTCTTCAAAAATATCCGTCTTAACCCCCACCCCCGAAGTCTCACACACTGAAAGAAGACTAACCAAAAACCACTCAATTCCCCTGCTGTCTCCTACTCTACCAACCTACCGTAGTGGCTGAGTTATCTGCACTCAAACTCACTTGATGCCCTCAACCACTACCTGTCCCTCCGGACCGGACGACGTCGGTTACCCTAACGTTTCTGAACCTGTGCTGACTCACTGACTTGACCTGACTTGACTTCATTGTCCCGCCACGACGTCCTTAGAATTCGAGTCGGACTTCAATGGTCGGAGGTAGTCCCACCCCGGAATCAAGAACGTCCTCTTGAGTTTCCAGAAAAACACATATAAGGGTCTCCTCTTTGGTCCTAGAACGCGGAAACGACATGACAACAAAGATCTACCGAGGAGAAAACAAAGACATAAGGGAGTAAAGGATCTAATCGTTGGTAAACTTTGACTGGAAATTATAAGTCCGTTCTAGAATCTCCGACTTACTTCGAATAAAGGATGTTTCTCGTTTGACCTCTGGACCTTTCCTAAACACGGAGAGGTATCCTCGAGGTAAACACCCGAGAGGTATCCCAGGACGAGTCAAAATAGTGGTGACGAGTTATTTCATTCATTATAAAGATAAGATAAAATATCTCCGGATTTGACTCCGTAGTGGGGTGAGGTCATGAGAACGGACCTTTTAGGGTACCTGCCTCCTCGGAGCACCCGACGTCAGATACCCCAGCGACTCCCAGTCTGTGTTGACTCACTGAAGTGAAAACGAAAAGTGAAAGTACGTAACCTCTTCCCTTTACCGTTGGGTGAGGTCACAGGAACGGACCTCTTCGGGTCCCTGCCCCTTCGGACCACCCGACGGCAGATACCCCAACGTGTCTCAACCTGTACTGACTTCGCTGAATCGTCGTCGTCGTTTGACTCCGTACCTCCCCAATTCATTGAAAAGGGTTCTCATACATCGATCAATTCATCTAGGTGGGTCCATTAAAGTGAGTTCCTGGAAAAGAGAATTGATCGTACAATACGTCGACCATATATGAAATTCTTCGATGGTACAAAGGACGAAAAACGGACAAAGTAAAAGTTAAACGAGAAGTAAGTGCCTCTTTCGGATCTTTCCCCTTTTCATCTTCGAGAAGTAAAAATGAACAAATAAGGTCTAAGAGTAGGGTATCACAGACAGAGACACACTTGACAGACTCCAGTCATTCTTGATAATAATATAGAATACTAAAATTAGTATTGGGAAGGGGGTTCATCGACTTTATGAGGAGGGTGAGTAATCGGATACTTTAATGGGAAGGGATATTTTTGACTGTTGGGGTATGGGACCACGCCAGTCTCTACCCGGTGTGAGTTACAAAAAGAGATTTATTCAGGTGAAGAATGGATAGTGAAATAGAAAGAGACTTAAGAAAGACGTCACTCTATAGTTTTTGGGCTGGAATTCAGGACTCTGGTCCACAAACTAGAGTCCATGTTTCTTGTACCCAAGTTCGGGGTTACTCTCAATGTGCTAAAGTCCCCTTGAGTAAACTTTGAAATTTTCATTAACTCTTTTTGTGAAGACTATGTGGAACACTCAAGACGATTAACTAGGAAAGCAATTAACCGTAAACCGTTTACCCGAAAAGACACTGAATGAGATCTGGAGTCGACGGTTTCCCTAGAGTTTACGTTTATCTCCTATCACTATGATGGATATCTTTCAAAGTCCAGTTTTTAACAGAATTTATTTGGACTTAGAGTTCGTTGGGTGACTCCTCAAGTCCCTAATAATAGGGACAAATTATAGGGAGGTATCCAAGTCTCCCTACTTTTACCTCCGTACCCTGAACTAAGACCACAAGTCCGAGATTCCGGTCAATCACACAAAGGTAATCCGATAAGACTTCTGTGGGCGACACATATTTAAGTAAAAATCTAAAGAATCCGACCCTTCGTCCCCTTACCTCCTACTCCCCTAGTTTCTTATGATATCAAACGATTATCTACTGTGTAAAACATACGGAAAGAATACGAATCATTTAGTCAACATATTCTCATAAAGGTTCTTCGAATTTTATAAATAAAAATATCTGTGTTTAATTGAACCTATGATAATGAAATTTGTAATGACAGTAACAAGTACGTACCTGACGTCGTGTTGTCCGAAGGGACAGGAAGTGATAGAGGACCCCAAACGAGTCTAAGTACAGGTAACCAAGTAAGCCACTAAGATAGGTTGGCAGAGTAGGAGACAACGAGGGAAGAAAACGGAAGTCGGAAAGGGTCGTAGTCCCAGAACAGGTTACTCAACCGAGAAACGGAGTCCACCGGTTTCATAACCTCGAAGTCGAAGTCGTAGTCAGGGAAGGTCATTTATAAGTCCTAACTAAAGGAAATCCTAACTGACCAAACTAGAGGAACGTCAGGTCCCCTGAGACTTCTCAGGTCGTGGTGTTAAGCTTTCGTAATTAATAATAATCTTACACTAAAAAATATATACTGTCGTAATCTATACGATTCACGATTAGGAAACCAAAATGATCGAATGTCGGGATAAGACCTAAGGGAAAAGTTCAAAAGTCTGAATCGTCCTAGTGTGTCGCAAAAGGACAAATTCTGAGGATAAATACAATTCTGTTTTTTTTTAGTGGGGTACAAGACAACCAAGAGTGTAATTTCTCTTTAGGGGTAAAGGGTAACTATATAAGTCTATGTAAGTGAAGTTTCTACGTATACGATGATTTATCTAAGTGGTGACAGAATGAGAAAGGACAAAATCCTGAAACGAAAAGTCTTTATCGACACTTAGAAAGAATTCGTAACACTTATAAAAGGACTTGGGTAGAAGACAGTAAATGATAAATGACATAGACGACAACATCAAAGATTTTACCCAATTAACGTGTAGTTCTGATATCACAAAATAAACAAAATCAAAAACTTTCGACGAAATACAAAGGATCAAATTACGTCTCAATTCAGTCAGTGTACACTATACGTATATGATCTAAATTTACAAATCACGAACGAAAACTGTTGATTCATTTCTTCTAGATATATGATCGAGATCTAAATAAAAACTTTAACTTCTGAGCACGAAAATTTTAATAACACCCATCGAAGTCAAACATAGTATCATATGGTCGCGATTATGTAATGACCACAGTGCAATATACTATATACTTTTATAATCCATGATGTCATTACCACTTTAAAATAAAGGGGGACATAAGAATAAGCTAAATTAGGTTTCGATTCAGAAAGAGGACCATGATCTATAAAGGAAATGTAGTGTTACTCTTTTACATTATATGACATGTTTTTAGACATAGTTTTGTTGGTTTTTAAGTTTACCGGAGTAAATAGAAACGTCCTCAATTTCCTTTGTTTGTTTTTACACGCTTCATCACTGTACGTCCTATTTTTGGTACGTCTGGAATGAAAGAAACGGTTCGTATCGAACAAGACAATACCCAAAATATGTTTGTATGAAACTTTACTTTACGGCAATCAATTTTTTGTTTTTTAGTCTTTAGGATTGGTACATCGTCCGAGTTTTGTATTAGAAACATAAAATCCGTACAGAATCTCCGTAGACTTAACTTTAAACTTCATAACTTACTTATAAAATGTCGCCGATAGAAAAGAAATTTAACTCCGAAAAAAGAATTAAGATTTGAAGAATCAGATTAAAGACGGTACAAGATGTGAAATTTAAAGGATTTAATTTTGAAAACGTAAAGTACTAATCAGGGACAAAGACAACAAATCTTGTAGAGACATTCCATTAATCCTTAACTATAGACGAGTCTGGAAGAGACTTGACAACCTTGTCAGACTACCAAAAAGAAGTAATTAGTCTCTTTGACATCATACTAATTTAAGTGTAAATTCGTATAAAATAGGTTTAATCTTGACTCTCGACTCCAAGATCGAAACCGTGATTTCGAGGTTTGTAAGGATTGGGAAATTTCATCTTAACCCAAATAAAACATACATCAAGTACTCTCATGCCAAATACATCGGAAGACCAAAGATTTATTTGTCAGACATAAAAGCACTTCTGTCTCCTCTGTTTATATTGTGATTACAAGTAAAATTAATAAGGTTTACGAATTTCCTCCCCTAAGGGACCCCGAGTCTACCATTTTTAAGGTGGACGTAACACCCCCTGGATTCAAACTAGGGACCTAACCCTTCTAGGGAACCTCCTCCCGGACCTTTGGGTGAAGTCATAAGAACGGACCTCTTAGGGGTCTCCTCGGATCAAACCCTCCTGTCCCTTTCGAAGGGACCCCTTAACTATATATTCGACTTAGAAATTACTACCTATTCTTACTCTATTAGTTTCTTTCGTCCTTCTTGTAAAAAGTTGCACCCGTTTAATCTCAGATTATGAAGACAGATAGATAGACAGATAGATATTTGTCTTAGACTCTACCTCCTATTAGTTTCGATTCTTGACTTCAACGAATTTGTAACACTCGAGATGTCGTCGTACCTTTATTGTTTCATACGATTATAATCTTCGAACATCTTCTAGGTACAATGACATAGATCTAAAATAAAACTTACTTTGATCCGGTGTGAAACCAAGTTGACGGACTTTGACCTCATAATCCTTCCTTTATATCGTCGGTCGGTTTACAGTTACCGATGAAACTAATTCTTGTCTTACACCTTTTTGTTTATGAATTCTAGAGTAGACAATTTCCCGAAGGGACCACCGAGTCTGACATTTCTTAGACGGATGTTACGTCCTCTAGAACCAAACTTCAAGGGGACCACTTCCTTTGCCGTTGGGTGGGATCATAAGAACGAACTTCTTAAGGTGTCCGTATCCTCAGACCGCCCGATGTCAGGTACCCGAGTGGTTCTCAGCCTGTACTGACTCGTTGATTGTGTTAGACAACTGTACACACCCACCTTACTTACCCCTCCTATCTACTTTTCTACTTTCTACGAGTATTCTTCCGTGACACTATGGCTTCAGAGGTACAGTAAATTATTCGTCTGATCGGTGCTAACCCACAACCTGGAAAATTGGGTTCATTGAGTATTAACTTTACAAATGACTATTTAAAATAGGTTTTTGTTTAAAGTCAAACAGAGAAGACTCTGACATACGAACCCGGAAGACCCACTACTCCACAGAATAATCGACGGAAGCCTGTGGGGTCAAGAGTGTTTCAAATTAACATACCAACGATTTACTCAATCCTAAATTTTTATCTAATGTTCACAAACACACAAAACCCCCCGTATTTGAGAATTGACACCACTGTGAGAAACGAAATTTAAAGCACAAAAAAAAAAAGGTCATCGTGTCCATGATTAATCAATCTAAACATATTAAACCTTCTTAACTTATAAACAAAATTCTAAAAAAAATTTACTTTTTTTTTTACCGTCTCTCAACCTCTCCCCCTTTAGGTGGAAAGATTAAGAAGTCTCAAAGGACATGGATCAGTAAGTGAGAAAATTGGTCATAAATAACTCACAGAGACCACACACAACAACTTCCCTAATGGAATTCTTTGTTTTTTGTAACAGAAACGTGAACTCTTCAAAAGTTATAATGGTCAATTTACTTTCTATACGTGTAAGAGTAGTCTGGTCCTCTATCTTTGTGGTTCATAGGAAATTTAAGCCTAACCAAAACAAAAATTTAATCCCTCTCTAACTTTTATGAACGGAATCATAAAGTAAAGACTACGTAATATGTTCTTAAATTACACTTACGAGAAACTCATATGTAGAATGTCATGAACAACCTTACAGAGTTCAAATAAAAGTAATAGACGTCCACACATGAGAATGGTAAACATATCCTTTCTCACTTTTTATGAGTTCTTCAAGTCAAAGTCAAATCAGCAAGTCAGGACAGGTTGAGAAACGTTGGGGTACTTGGCGTCGTACGGTACGGAGGGACAGGTAGTGGTTAAGTGTCTCGAGTGAGTTCGAGTACAGGTAACTCAGTCACTACGGTAGGTTGGTAGAGTAGAAGACAGCAGGGGAAGAGGAGGACGGGAGTTAAAAAGGGTCGTAGTCCCCTACAAATGGACTAAATATAACCCGAGATCTGAGTCCTGTCCTTTCGATTTAGAGTTTTGGTGAATGTCCGTCACCACTCCTAGAATTTATGAAGTTCAAAGGAACCAGTATTCGCTCGGACGTTTGATTTTCACACAACCGGACTTTCGTCGGTTATATTTGGACTATCTTGTGTGACGACGACGACGACGACGGTTCAGCGAAGTCAACACGGGCTGAGACACGCTGGGGTATCTGCCGTCGGGTGGTCCGAGGGGGCAGGGACCCTAAGAGGTCCGTTCTTGTGACCTCCCCCAACAGTACAGGAAGAGGTTACGTACTTTCACTTTTCAGTTTCACTTTAGCGATTCAGTACAACCTGAGAATCGCTGGGGTACCTGACGTCGGATGGTCCAAGGAGGCAGGTACCCTAAAAGGTCCGCTCTCATGACCTCACCCCACGGTAACGGAAGAGGTCTATCTTGTGTGATCGTTGTACTTTGTACATAAACGTTGTACTGTCTAAACAAGTGGAGAGACGAAGATAACTGTCTATTTCCCCAACTAACTATATTGGTTCTTTTAGCACTTTTTATCTTGGGACCCGATCTTCAGTTTCTCCGGTCTCATTGTACACAACAAAAACAGAGTAAAAGGTCAACTTCCGATCTTAAAACTCTCAGTCCTCCTTGTTCTCAGTAAATGACTGACACATGGATTTAATTTTGAAATTATAAAACATTACAGTAGACGAAGTCATCGTAAAGAAATACCGTTATATTACGTGTGCACGAGTTGACGTAGATTGAGAAACGATGGGATACTTGACATCGGGTGGTCTGAGGAGACAGACACCTTAAAAGGTCCGTTCTCATGACCTCACCCGACGGTAAAGGAAGACGTCCCGTAGAAGGGCTGTGTACCTAGCTTGGACACAGAGGTCGTAACGTCCACCCAAGAAATGGTGAACTCGGTAGCCTCTTCGGGGGAAATACTGTTATTATTGGCCAATTATTTGTGTCACTTCACCAATTCTACCATTAAAAAATTTCAATACACACAAATTAGTGTTTAAATTTTCTGTGCTACTTTTTCTCGTGTAAGTTTTATCATTATTTCATATTTTACTGAACTTTCTTGAATTATCTACATATATTAGATGCATTTACTAAGATGGAGTGAAACTCTCCATATCTTTTTCTGATCTCATTTACATTTCTGTTAATTAAGATCTACCCTACTTATTTCTAGTATATCTATTTTTAAAGAGTAAAATTTAAATATATAAGTTGTATAAGTATTATTTTAGTTTTGTCTGTAAATTTGCTTAACTTATAAAGTTCTAACAATAGATATATACCTTTTCCTTTGGCCGTTCTTATAAAACTCTTGATCTCGGTTATAAAACCACCATCCCTTGATAGGGTATACTTAAATTTCGTAATTTTATAAAATTTCTCTCTCCAATATAATCGTAACTGTAAGCACACTTATTCACCCTCTTTTTTCACAGGTTATTATACTATCTATCTCCCGGAAGGTCACCAAATCACCAGTTTTTAGGTGGACGGTTACGTCCCCCGTACCCAAACAAGGGACCAGGTCCTTCTAGGGTATACGAAACCTCGTTGATTCGGGTGCGTGGTGTTGTAGACTCGGACGTGAGACCTCGGCCACTCGGTGTTGATGACTCGGGGACCCTTAATTGGTGACTTCGGCGACACGGATCTCGGACACGAAGCGTCGTTCTCTTTGGTGACGTTACTCTTCAGGTACGTCAGGTCACTTCTCATCGACACCGAGTCGCGTTGATCTCTTTCGGGTGTGTGTCGTAGTTTGTGGATCGTGTCGGTCTTTTTTTTTTTTTTTTTTTGTAATTTTTCATACACTATCTATCCAATTCTCCTCTTTCTCTCTCTCTTTCTTTTTCATAAAACATTCCTATATTATACTCCTCTCATCTATTCGGAAGGTTATAGCAAGTAACTAAGATATTTAGACCCCTCTTTTTATCCAAGTATTCAGTATAACATATTGTCTTAGTATGCAATTTTCATTTATAATTTCACGTTTGAAACATTCTAAACTACATTAACTTCAATGACTTCGTTTCTAAATGACGAAATTTATTTATTTTCGATTTAACATACCTTTTATATTTTTTGTTTTTGTATGTTGTTCCCTAATTACGACAATCATAGATTCATGACGTATTTCGTACTACATCTACAAATCCCAACCTACCTATTTACACGTTTTCTTTATCTATTAAGTGTATTCACCTTTATTTTAGTCCTTTTACCCCTTTAACAATTGTATGGTTGACTCTTTACGTTTAAAACTTTTACTCCATAGTAAAAGATAGATAAGTTAACCTTACTTTTCTCGTTGTAATAGATTATACCACTTTAAACATGAAATGACATAACACGACCATCGTAATTTAGACAAACTTTTCACCAACCTTTCTTCTATGTTTTACGAATATACGAAACTGGGGATAATATATCAGGAAACCTCTTAAATAGGACTCCTTTAATAGGTTTCCTTTCCTTTTTCCCTAAGGAATGCCCTAACAAGTATGATTACCTTTGGAATTAAGGTTCTTCTTCCAGTACGGATTTAATACCAGGTCTGGGATCCTCTTATAATCAATCCGAGAGTCTACTGAATATATCTGACATCTCGTTACTTTTGTAAACAGACTATGTTACCAATTTTCTTTAATACACTCACCATACTATATACGAAAATCGATAGTGTAAAATCATACGGATATTAGTTTCCAATCTACTGTGACGTTTTTAACCATACCACCCTAAAAATTCCAAAAACAAAAACAAAAACAAAAACAAAATGTAAGACAAACGGTTTAAATAAAAATTCTCTCATATCTCTTTTATTCTTACCGTGTCTGAAAATTCTTACGGCTTCATACGACGAATTGTTTAACATGACTAGTGCAAGACACCTGGTCCTTGGTAAATATCACAAAAGACATATAAGAGAGTAAGACTTTACAAACTTTCTGATTCTCTCTTCCAAATCCACTCTATATGGTCAGAAGACCCGAAGGACCCACTGTGACCACCATTTCTTGGACGCACGGTTAGACCTCTGTATTTTCTACACACAGGTTAAGGACCCAACCCTTCTAGAGGACCTCCTCCCGTACCGTTGGGTGAGGTCATCATAACGGACCCCTTAGAGGTACCTGCCTCCTCGGACCACCCGTTACCAGGTACCCCAACGTTTTCAGTCTGTACTGACTTCACTGAATCTTGTGTACTTACGTGATTTGCGTAGTCAAGTCAAGTCAAGTCAACGATTCAGCACAGACTGAGAAACGCTGGGGTACCTGGTGTCGTACGGTCCGGAGGGACGGGTAGTGATTGAGGGCCTCAAGTGAGTCTGAGTGTTGGTAGCTCAGCCACTACGGTAGGTCGGTAGAATAGGAGACAGCAGGGGAAGAGGAGGACGGGGGTTAGGGAGGGTCGTAGTCTCAGAAAAGGTCACTCAGTTGAGAAACGTACTCCACCGGTTTCATAACCTCAAAGTCGAAATCGGAGTCAGGAAGGTTACTTTTGAGTCTTGACTAGGGGAAATCCTATCTGACCAACCTAGAGGAACATCAGGTTCCCTGAGAGTTCTCAGAAGAGGTTGTGGTGTCAAGTTTTCGTAGTTAAGAAGTCACGAGTCGAAAGAAGTACCAGGTTGAGAGTGTAAGTATGTACTGGTGACCTTTATGGTATCGGAACTGATCTACCTGGAAACAACCGTTTCATTACAGAGACGAAAACTTATACGATAGATCCAACCAGTATTTAAAAGAAGGTTCCTTATTCGCAGAAAATTAAAGTACTGACGTCAGTGGTAGACGTCACTAAAACCTCGGGGGCTTTTATTTCAGACTGTGACAAAGGTGACAAAGGGGTACATCAAGGGTACTTCACTACCCTGGTCTACGGTACTAGAAGTAAAAGACTTACAACTCGAAATTCGGTTGAAAAGGTGAGAGGAGAAAGTCAAAGTAGTTCTCTGAAAAATCAAGGAGAAGCGAAAGACGGTATTCCCACCACAGTAGACGTATAGACTCCAATAACTATAAAGAGGACCGTTAGAACTAAGGTCGAACACGAAGAACGTCCGGTCACAAAGAGTACTACATGAGACGTATATTCAATTTATTCGTCCCACTGTTATCTGTCGGAACTGTATGAGGAAAAGGATAAACCTTGGTCAGACAACAAGGTACAGGTCAAGATTCACAACGAAGGTCTGGACGTATGTCCCAAGAGTTCTTCGTTCTGTCCACCAGACCATAAGGGTAGATCCTTAGTCACTTGATTTTACCTGACCTTACCCACTTAAATTTAGTCTACTGGTAATATAGATGATGACGCCCGTCCTTAGGGAGTCTTCTTTACCTCATCGGTAGTACCAGTTGTTTTCTCAGACTTTACGTCATGAACCTACGTCAGAGTTTTTGCTGTCTTACTAGAGACAAGCAAAGGTTCCGTTTGGTAAGTTATAGTGCCATTAGGTTCAGATACGGGGTTGGTCATTGTGACTTCTTCGACTTCAACTTGCCAAGATACTTCTGGATGTTCTGGAAAATCTTGATTGTGGGTTTTTTCTACTGGAAAAATAATATCCCCTGACCTTACGTTTTCATCCTTCAGTTCTTTGTGGACCTCATTGTCCGTTTAAACCGGAACCTCATACCTGACTTCGTCCCGTTTCCGATTAATCTCAAGATGGTTCTCTTGTGTGACCAGTATCGTTTGTGAGAGAAGGTTGATTTGCGTATGAAAAGAGGTTTAGTGACTTTTAGACACTGCCCTTTCGCGTTAATCTTAACAACGTAAAGACAGTAACTCAGCACGTACTGAGAAAAGACTGGGGTACCTGACGTCGGGTGGTACGAGAAGACATGTACCTTAAAGGGTCTATTCTCATCACCTCACCCAACGGTAAAGGAAGAGGTCCCATAGAAGACCTGGGTCCCCACGTTGGACGTAGAGAACACAGAGAACGTAACCGTCCACCCAAGAAATGGTGACACGATGGACCCTTCGGGTGTTAATCTTATTAGTAAAAATAAGGTAACTCCATTGTGGTTCGTTGTTTATTGATAATAGTTGTTACATTTTTAATATCCCTTTATCTAGAACTGTATTACCATTGTTTTGTTTTGTGATTGTTTATATGTGTATACAAGGACAGGGGTATGTAGGCCTTCAGACTCAGTCTTTGAACTGGAAGTAGAAACTAAGGGACTTTTAGCAGTAAGAGTCCAAGGTTAGATCATGATGTAAGAGAACTAAAATTGACGAGTTTATAAAGGATTCGAGTAGGAAAGGAAGGGTAAACGACACAGGGAAAGGGTCAAATCTAGTGGTAGGATAAGTGAACCTAAGGTGGTCGTCGGAGGTTTGATTAGAAAAAGAAGGTAAGAGATTTGTACAGTGTAACGTCGATTTTTCAGGAGTCCCTGAAGTGAAACGATTTATTCCAGGTTTGGAAATTACCCTGAAACTTCCCTGAGGTCCGGAATCGAACAGAAAGGAAGGTGTCGTAGACGCGGGATCGTTTATTTAAGTAAGGGAGAACCATTTCGTGTAAAATAAAAAAGGGGAGTAACTCAACAGTGTCAGAGAGGGAGTGGACAGTTTAGCTTGAGTTCCAAAAAGGACACAAGAGGTTAAGGACGAATACCAAGTTCAAAGTAGAATCTTTCAGAAGGTGCACCAGAAAGCCCTGTAGACCCCAAGAGTATGTTGGGATACGATGAGGGAAAGATGAGTATAATGAACTTTTAGTCTTGGGGGACTCGTCTCGGGTAACAAAGGAACCAAATGAGGGTCTAAGAGTCGAAGTCGTCTGCCTCGGGTATCCCTGACGAGGTACACATAGGTAACTTACTCAGACAGACCAAAACCGGACGTCACTTATAACATTTCAGGAACTCTAAATGTAAAGGTCGAAGGTCAAACTCGTGACAGAAGAATTCGTAGTCAAGTAATTGTGGTTCGTGTTTACGGTGTGTGTCACGTAGAAGACATTACTAAACTTTACTTATATTGAGTTATAAACTTATTTTCTTAGTAACGTTACCACTGTGGATTGACTTCAATTATTCGTAAGAGGGGAAACATTCAAGAAACTTTCACTTCTGACAAAAACAAAATGGATACCATGGATTGAAACACTAAATATATACCATCTGTGAGTCACTTATTAACGGAACTCAAGGATTCTAATTTGTGATCGACGATGACGACGATTCAGTGAAGTCAGCACGGACTGAGACACACTGGGGTATCTACCGTCGGGTGGTCCGAGGTGGCAGGGACCCTAAGAGGTCCGTTCTTGTGACCTCCCCCAACGGTAAAGGAATAGGTTACGTCCTTTCACTTTTCACTTTCATTTCAGCGAGTCAGCACAGGTTGAGAATCGTTTGGGTACCTGACGTCGGGTGCTCCGAGGAGACAGGTACCCTAAAAGGTCCGTTCTGATGACCTCACCCCACGGTAACGGAATCTCTCAAGGTTAATCAAGTAGAACTGGTACAGACGTCAAGCTTTAAATCGATCTAAAGAGACATATAAATAGATACACTTGTATCTATTACACATAGATACACATAGATACACATAGATACTAGTACACTCGTAATAAATTTCTATAATCTGACTAAAGTATAAGTAACTATGATGAACCACTGGTAATTTTACTACGACAGTGAGAGTCAAGTCAAGTCAGTGAGTCAGTACAGGCTGAGAAACACTGGGGTACTTAGCGTCGTGCGGTCCGGAGGGACAGGTAGTGGTAGAGGACTTCAAGTGAGTCTGAATGTAGGTAGCTCAGGTACTACGGTTGGAGACAGCAGGGGACGGAAAAGATTTTGGTGGAACTTGTAAACCTTCAAGTGTCAAGTACATAACGACTTCGGACCGAACCTCTTAAAACTCGTAATGAAGTGATCGTACACTCTACTCACGTTAACACTTCATCGAACTCGTTAGAAACCGTAACGGAAGGAAACCCTAACCTTACTTTTGACTGGAAAAGGTCAGGACACCGGTGACGACTCAAAAGGTTTAAACGACCGTATAACTCACGTTGTGAAAGTGTCGTAGTAGAAAGTCCTAAACTTTATCGAGTTGACCTTAAGGTAGTGGAGGTGATCGAAACAAGCATTACTACGAAAGATTCCGGGTGGACTGAAGTGTAAGGTCCTACAGACCGAGATCCACTCACTAGTGTGGCAACACTAATAGAGCCAGCACTTCTATAAAAAACATGTCAAGAAGACACATAAGAACGGTGGAGAAGAATTATAGAAGACGAAGACAATCCAGGTTTCGTAAAGACAGCAAATAACTCGGGTAGAAACGTACTTTACAAGAGAACCATAGAGATCAAAAGAACTTCTCTAGACAGACAAAGGGTAAGACAACAAAAGGAGATAAAGAAACGTAACTAGTGACTCCTTCCGAAAGAATATAGAAGGACGACAAGAAACCTTGAGACGTAAGTCTACGAATATAGAAAGGAAAAGAGGAAACAAAAAGCGGAGAGAAGAAAGGTGTCGATAAACATTCCGGAGGGCTCTGTCGGTAAAACGAGAAAACGTAAAGAAAAGGTACTCCTACCAGAACTAGGGACAGAGGACATGTAACAGTGCTTGGAGTCAGGTATCAAGTAGTTCGTGACACAGATAGTCTAGATTTGGGAATTTAGATAAAGAGCGAAAGTGACATATTAGTATTCCGTAAACTAAACGACAGTGGGATGTCTCTCAGTTTTAAGAGAAGAGTAACAATCCAACAACTAAACAAAAGGACACCAACAAAAACACAATAGAACGTATGCTAGGATCCAACGAGACATTAAAAATTCTGTTTAAGGTCACGAAAAAATTTTAGTCAGTGACACATTAGTCACTCTTATATAATCCTAAACTCTTGTTTAAAAATTGACCTCCTTTACACAAATCTTTGAGAAATACCATTTCCAATAAAAAAATACCACCTAGTATATTGAAACTCACTATACATAAGGTATAAGGAAGTGGAGAAGCAGAGTAGTCACACGAAATGAACAACTACACACAACTTCGGATAAAATTGTTTGTCTTCCACTATGTATAAACTTATTTGTACAAGAATCACTAACGTCAACTTTTTCATGTTTAAAAGAACCAACTTCGTTCTCTCTCGCAAGGACGAAACAATGCTCCCTTCCCAAAAGAAAACACGGGAGCTAAAAGAAATAAGGAAAGAGAGAAAAAAGACAAAATTAAAAAGGACATACCAAAACACAGAGAGGGCAAAATAATGACTAAAAGAGAGAAAAGAAAAACTGCGAACGTACGTACGAGTCAGTGAGTCAACACAAAGTGAGGAACGTCGGGGTACCTGATATCGGCAGTCTGAGGAGACAGGGACTCTAAAGGGTCCGTTCTTCTGACCTCACCTAACGGCAAAGAAGGAGGTCCGGAAATGAGAAGGGAAATAAACAAATAAGTTCAGGATATGGATTCATATACTCAGTGAAACTAGTTTTGTCTGCCATCTCTAAAGAAAATTTTTAGTATAAAGTACATAAAATTAATCTTCTCTACTATACCCCACCCTTCACCCAAGTCCTAACCCTTGAGTACATGTCGACACCGACTAAGTACAGTTACATACCGTTTTGGTTATGTCATAACATTTCGTTTTATTTCATTTTTTTTTAATTTTTTTATTAGTAACATTTAAATCTTTTAGACCTTTACATCGTTCAAAATTTCTCCTTTTATTTAAGATTTTAAGACAATCAGTCCCTAATAATAACAGTTGTAATGGTATCTTATGGTAAATCTACTATCTTTATTAAAATGTATTAACTTTAGTATAACATGTTTCTCAAAACAAAGAGTAAAGAGTATTGAAACAGACTTTCTATATAAAGGTGTAGTTCTTTTGTAGAATTACGGACGTATCATAAGGTAAAATTCATCTACGGTATCAAATGGAGAAGTATAGAAATGTAAACTAGAGAAGTAATGTATTCACAATATAAAGGAAAATTTTTTACTACACAACTTACCTTATGTCGTATTGCGAACCAAATGCTAAGTCTAATAAAGGATACCATCTAAGTATCTTCGTCGTAATGATCCAGTTTCTTTTACGCATGACAAACTCTGAGAACCAAGAATGGTCTACTGAAAGGTCTTCTAATACGGTTGAAAGGTAAAACGATAGTCGTAACATTTTATTATACAAAGAGTTTGTGAACCCGTCCCCACCCCATCCTGAAAAAATCAACGAAATTAACATAAGACACAACTATTCACACAATAAAGACATATCGACACACATAACGTAATGGTCTACTTAGGTAATTTGTTTCATACAATAAAATACTTGTGTAGACTTAGAATATGTTTCATAAAACTTCCATCATAAATGGACTATATACAAAAGATGTGAACCTTAGGTAAAGACACGACCCAATAAAGAGACACTATACCGCGATGAGAAAATTTAGGGTTTGACTTCGGCAATGAAAAAAAATTCAAGACCTCGAAACACTGGAACTGTCGACTCGGTCATGAAATTTCTCATTCACTAGGACCTGTAGTAAAATCCTGTTACTCTTCACGGTTTCTGTACTAGCTCTTTCTGATTACCTATCTTCGGACCTGACCTTCAGTCTACGGGAGCCAAGGTAAGGGTCAAGGTAAACAGAAACACATAGCACCGGTTTAAACTAATTTCTTGAACAGGTCAGATATTTTCCCTCTATTATACAGAGTGGAATGTCCTTACGATCTCCCTAATTACATTATTAAAAAGGGGTTTACAAAAACACAAGAAGTTTCTCTTAAGTTGTCCAGTTTTTGATTCTAGTTAATTTTAAACTTTCATCTTTAATTAAAAATATGAAAGTTTTGAAAATATAGGGGTCAAATTAAACAATTGAATTTCGGAAATAACCAATGAATATGTTTCATATCTAACTGATGTCATAAAAACGTTTACACCGTTTTTCACTATAACCCAAATACTTATTAATCAAAGATGAAATTTTGAATATGGTAAAATGTATATAAGAAGACATAACTAGTATATAATGTAATTTTACTTTATTCCTTTTATTTAAGAAATTTCTTTGGTGACTCAATTATTACTCAGATTTTTATCAAATATTCATAAAACGAAATGAATTAAATATAAAAGTAAATTCTTTACCCGATATTTTGTCACCATACTATTATGTAAAGAAATAGGAGTAACAAAATAGTCACAAACAAATAAAAAGGGACTAAACCACTTAAAGACATATATTTGACTAAAGGGAAAAGGATTAAATCTTATTGATAAAAGTTTTTATTATCTTTCAAACCCTACTTACCTCTTAATCCACTTGTTTAAAATTATTAGGGAGTTCGACCAAAATCTTTTCCGTCTCCTTGGTCTCTAGTTTAACGGTCGTAGGTGACCTAGTACCTTTTTCGTTCTCTCAAGGTCTTTTTTTGTAGATAAAGACGAAATAACTGATACGGTTTCGGAAAATGAAACACATAGTGTTATTTACCACTTTTTAAGACTTTCTCTACCTCTATGGTCTGGTGGACTGGACGGAGAACTCTTTGGAGAAACGTCCAGTCCTTCGTTGTCAATCTTGACCTGTACCTTGTTGTCTGACATCCTCATACAGTTCGGACATATAACAGTGGGACGAATAAATTGAATGTACGTAACATACAGTACTCTTTGTGACCGGACCTTCTTCGTGTTCGACCTTAGTTCTAACGGCCCTCTTTATAGTTATTGGAGTCTATACGTCTATTCTGGTGGAAATACCGTCTTTCACTTCTCCTTGATTTTTCGGAGAACTACTTTCACTTTCTCCTCTCACTTTTTCAACCGAATTTCGAGTTGTGAGTCTTTTACTTTTAGTACCATAGAGCAACGTAGTGAAGTACCGTTTATCTACCCCTTTGTCACCTTTGTCACAGTCTGAAATAAAAGCCCCCGAGGTTTTAGTGCCGTCTACCACTGACGTCGGTACTTTAATTTTCTGTGAATGAGGAACCTTCCTTTCAATACTGGTTGGATCTATCGTATAAGTTTTCGTCTCTGTAATGAAACGGCTGATTCCAGGCAGATCAGTTCCGATACCAAAAAGGTCACCAGTACATGCCTACACTCTCAACCTGACACTTCTTCCGACTCGTGACTTCTTAACTACGAAAACTTGACACCACAACCTCTTCTGAGAACTCTCAGGGAACCTGACGTTCCTCTAGCTCGGTCAGGTAAGACTTCCTCTAGTCGGGACCCTAAAGAAACCTTTCTTACTACCATTTCGACTTTGAGGTTATGAAACCGGTGGAGTACGTTTCTCAACTCAGTAACCTTTTCTGAGACTACGACCCTCCCTAACTCCCGTCCTCCTCTTCCCCTGTTGTCTCCTACTCTACCGACCTACCGTAGTACCTGAGCTACCTGCACTCAGACTCACTTGAGGCCCTCTACCACTACCTGTCCCTCCGGACCGCACGACGCTAAGTACCCCAGCGTTTCTCAGTCTGTACTGACTCGCTGACTTGACTTTGGAATAAACCTCTTCCGTTACCGTTGGGTGAGGTCTTGATAACGGACCTTTTAGGGTACCTACCTCCTCGGAGCATCCGACGTCAGGTACTCCAGACATTCTCACCCTGTGCTGACTCGCTGAAGTGAAAGTGAAAAGTGAAAGTACGTAGCCTCTTCCTTTACCGTTGGGTGAGGACCCAAGAACGGACCTCTTAGGGTCACTGTTGTCTCGGACCACCCGACGGTAGATACCCCAGCGTGTCTCAGCCTGTGCTGACTTCACTGAATCGTCGTTCGTCGTCGTCGCTCGGAGTAAATCTTCAAAAGTAATTTTTGAAAGGACCATTTCTTTCACGATAAGTTGGACTGAAACTCGAGGAACTCCTATCCCCTATACAGAATCTGTAGAAACACATCGGTTCCGGATCGTGTATCATCAACGGATCATATCAAATTACTTCTTTAATCAGAGGATCCACTCTATTTTATACTTTCGTTGTGTATTACCAGTAGAACATTCTTTCTATTACTTGACATCATCCATTTTACAAGAAACTTTATTATAGAATCTATGTTTGTTGTAAAGTGTATATATGGTGTATAAAGATCTTAAGTTTCGTAGATGGCGAGAAGTTTTAAGTGTAAAGGTTACACCTCTGATACCACCCACTCCTTTAAAGTCTAACCAAGACAAAACTGGTGATTCTCGAGTACGATACACATTCTGTGTTCAATAATAAAAGACTCTCTCCTCACCGTGAAAACGAGAAATTATGAACAAAATGAATAAGACAGTTCCTGAATCGGTCAAACTATTACCCAGACATCGTTAAAAATCATAAGGGTACCTTTGAGACAAAAACTTACGAAACCTTACAGTTATTACAAAGTTTCACCAAAGTAAACCCCCGGAAACACATCACCATTACCGTTCATGTCAAAAAAAAAACGTAACAGTGTTAAATCAACACTCTAGTTTAGTTATGTAAATGATCACATATACTAAAGAGAATTTTTACAAGGAGGGCGGGGATACGTCTAACCACACGAAGTTATTTACTTTTTTTATATCACCTACTTTCTTCAGAGTTCGGATCCTAACACATTTCAAGACCATTCCATTTTATATATAGTGTCTAACTTCCTATCTATATAAGGTCTTTTTAATGTATTTGGAAATGTGTTTTCAGTGACGGGAACTCCTTCAGACACCTTACTCATTTTGAATCTCGTCGACCACCTACTTCCTTTCTTAATAA
This sequence comes from Capra ibex, assembly GCA_006410555.1. Taxonomy (NCBI): domain Eukaryota; kingdom Metazoa; phylum Chordata; class Mammalia; order Artiodactyla; family Bovidae; genus Capra; species Capra ibex. The sequence goes on along the minus strand of SJYO01019473.1, from coordinate 79,938 downwards.
CTCTTATTCTTACCTCGTCATTCATTCGAATCCTCGTTCATTCTACAAATGGAGACCTGTCTCTTTTTGATTTTTAAACCGTTCAGTATACCATGAGTCCTAGAGTTATCTACTAGTGAAAACCCCTCTCTGAATATGAAAGTCCCTACACGTATGAACGAAGACGGGGTATAAACTAGAAAGAGTGTCCGGGGTCCGATATAGAAACACACACAATCAGCGAGTCACCACAGGCTGAGAGACGTTAGGGTACCTGACATCGGGAGGTCCGAGGAGACAGGTACCCTAAGAGGTCCAGTCTTATGAACTCACCTAACGGTAAGAGAAGACGTCTCCTAAAAGGACTGGGTCCTGACTTGGGACCAGAGGACGTGACGTCCGTCTAAGAAATGTCCTTTCAGGACTTTTCACTTTCAGAGATTCAGCACAGGGTGAGAAACACTGGGGGTACTTGATATGTCAGGTACCTTAAGAGGTCCGGTCTTATGATTTCACCTAGTGGAAAGGGAAGAGGTCGTAGGGAAGGGTCGGGTCCCTGTATTGGGTCCAGAGGACGCAACGCACACCCAAGAAATGACCGAACTCGGGATTCCCTTCGGGTTCTTATGACCACACCCATCAGACACGGAAGAGGTCCCCTAGAAAGACTGGGTCCTAAGCTTGGTCCCAGAGGACGTAACATCCGTCTAAGAAATGGTTGACTCGAGAGTCCCGTCGAGGATAAAACAGGGTCGGGGAGTAAAAGTAGTGTCCTCCCTTGTCTAACCGGACCATTTAGACACATCCAGAGTACTGTGTTTCGTTGAAACTCGGTCCGAATTTTAGGCTTACGATATTGAAGGTGAGACATTCAACGGGACAAGTCGGATGACGGAGGAATCACAACGATCACGACACGAAATGAACCGTGGAATCTGATCGAGCCCGAGAGTGCGGTATAAGACAAGGAGATTCTATTGTACATACCGAACAGTTTACCAGTCTAGTTTACCTGACTAAATATATAGGGTCACAATAATTTTTCTTCTCAAATACATGCCCAAACACATTGTAGTCCTTAGACCTCTAAACAAAGGTCCTCAGTATCTTTCCTATCGAAAGATTTTCATTCCCTTAGACTGACTTTCACTTTTCAAACAAGAGTAACGTCCAATTACTCGTATGTGTGTACGTGTGTGTGTGTACACACGCGCGTGTGTGTGTGTGAGTGTGTGTGTGTGTCACGTCATAAAGTCCTTTTACACGGTGTTTACGACAGTTTAAACATAGTACTTTTTAGTGGACATTGTAGATGAAAGGTCTAGACCACATGTAGACACAAATATACACATACATGAAAACACATAAATTTGTCGTCTCAACTTTCGAGAACGACACATAGGTAAGCATGTAAGTAAGTAGGTTGTTAATAAGTCTCATAGAGGACACAAGATGTGTGATACGATACCCGACGCCGACGACGACAACGACGATTCAGTGAAGTCAGCACAGGCTGAGACACACTGGGGTATCTGCCGTCGGGTGGTCCGAGGGGGTAGGGACCCTAAGAGGTCCGTTCTCATGATCTCACCCAACGGTAAAGGAAGAGGTTACGTACTTTCACTTTTCACTTTCACTTCAGCAAGTCAACACAGGCTGAGACACGCTGGGGTACCTGACGTCGGGTGGTCCGAGGAGACGGGTACCCTAAAGGTCCGTTCTCATGACCTCACCCCACGGTAACAGAAGAGGTTACGATACCCGACCCCTAGTCGGTTTGTCTTCACTCTGTTTCGGGAACTACGGATCCCTTACATATAAGAATTACTTTCCCCTGTCCAATAGTTGTCTAGTTATTTGTTTCTTATATCCTTTATCATCATTTGTTTCCTATATGGTTTATCATTACTTAGGGATTTTCTCACTATACACCAAAAAATCCTAAGGTAAAACCACCACTCGTTGCAGTATATCCTACTAGTCTCTTTCGGACACACTCCAGTACCCAAAACTTATTACCTTTCCTTTATTGGGACGTGTATAAGTCCCTTTCCCGAAACGTTCGGTTCCCTTGTTGTATACGTCTCCGAGATTACACCCGTACCCGAACCCCACAAACTCACGATCCATTGTCTGGAGATACCAACCCTGTATCACCTATCCCTACTTTAACATCTCTGTCCATCTCCGTTTTAATATGTCCCGAAACACCTGGAGTTTTTTCTCAACTTTACCTGGTCTCCAACCTAGAGATGATGAATGATCGATACACATACACTGGAGTCTAATCAGCGTATTTTATACTATAAACAAAAAGAGAAAGACTGAATGAAATGAGACATATTGTCCGAGATCCAAGTAGATGAAGTAGTCGTGACTTAGTTTACGTAAGCAAAAATACCGTCTCATCATAAGGTAACATATATACATGGTGTCGAAAGAATAGGTAAGTAGACAACTACCTGTAGCTCCAACGAAGGTACAGGACCGATAACATTTGTCGTGACGCTACTTGTTACCCCATGTGCACAGAGAAAGTAAAGACCAAAGGAGTCACATATACGGGTCGTCACCCTAACAACCGCAGTATACCATCACAACAAGGATCAAAAATTTCCTTAGAAGTATGTCGAATCAAAGAATTGAAGACACTAGAAGTCAAAAGAGTAAACACTTAACCCTACGAATAAGGAGAAGTCCCAACAAATGTTCCTAATCCTAGTATTTACCATTCACTGAATCACGTCACTGACCTCATCTCATGTAAGTTCAACAACCTAAAAGTACTGTCAAGAAGAACCACCGGAGTCGGACGTCACGAAACTTCGTCCCGAAACCAAGGGTCGGTTCTGATTCCCAGTACCGTCACTCTCGTGAGTCAACATCGGTGATCTGGTGGCCCCTGGTCGCCGGTCACTCACTATTCGGAGAGTGGGTAGTCGACACATCTTAACTTAAAGGTGTATCTCTACCTTTCGTCACTTTGTCCATTTCACAAATAATCCTCCTGTTTCCCATACACACCCGAGTCTCTCTCTTAGTATGGTAACACCATCAAAACCAGCGTAATAACCCGTAAAGAAGACACAAAGGAAGTCTGTCAGTAGAACGAAACGGACCGAGACTCAGGCAAAAACCATATAGAGTCCCAGGAGGGTACACACACGTACATGTAGAGAATCGGTTCTATCTAAGATCGATTCTTCGGATACCCATCTAACTGTAGTGGATGATACCACACCGTGAGAGAAGAAAAAACTGGAAGTTACTTGGAAAGACACATAAACATCAGTCCTTCCAGAGAAACTGAAGTTCTTACTCTTTATACACAAAGAGAAATCGATAATAGACACGTCCCGAATCGAAGAGGAGGAAGGACGATAAAACCTTTAGATAGGTGTCTCCTGTTTAAGGTTGACGAGTCGGACCCCTGGTAGGTAGAGGACGGTATTATTACTATTCGTCATTTATAGTGTATGGATTGAAACACTATGAGTGTCACGACCTGTGAAATGTAAATAAACATAAATTTAGAAGTTTCGTTAAGACATTATATATTACTTTGAGTTTTTTTACCAAGTCAAATTAAGTCAAGTCAACGAGTCAGTACAGGCTGAGAAACGATTGGGTACTTAACGTCGTGCGGTCCGGAGGGATAGGTAGTCGTCAAGGACCTCAAGTGAGTTTGAGTACACATAGCTCAACCACTACGGTAGGTCGGTAGAGTAGAAGACAGCAGGGGAAGAGGAGGACGGGGGTTAGGGAGGGTCGTAGTCCCAGAAAAGGTTACTCAGTTGAGAAGTGTACTCCACCGGTTTCATAACCTCAAAGTGGAAGTCGTAGTCAGGAAGGTTTCTTGTGGGTCCTGACTAGAGGAAATCTTACCTAACAAACCTAGAGGAACGTCAGGTTCCCTGAGAGTTCTCCGTCCAGTCCACCAGATCATAAGGGTAGAGAAAGTCTTAAAAGGTGTCAAATAACACTAGGTGTGTCAGTTTCCGAACCGTATCAGTCTTTTCGTCTTTATCTACAAAAAAACCTTAAGAGAACGAAAAAGCTACTAGGTCTCCTACAACCGGTAAACTAGAGACCAAGGAGACGGAAAAGATTTTGGTCAAACTTGTAGACCTTCAAGTGCCAAGTGCATAACGACTTCGGACCGAACCTCTTAAAACTCGTAATGAAATGATCGCACACTCTACTCACGTTAACACACCATCGAACTCGTAAGAAACCGTAACGGACCGTGACCATTTGTAAGGATTCGTCACCTATGACCTAAGTTTTAGTTTAGAGGTACTGAGCTTTCAGTCGAAGGAGACTGATATTATTCCCCGATTTTGTTAATATTACACAACGAACCACCAAAAGATATATTTATGTTAAACACTGATTTGTACGAAAATCTCAACTCTAGTTAGAGACCACAACGTGAGTAGAGAAAACGGACCGTCCTTGAAATTACGGGGTAACTGTAAGGACAGTCACGAATCCTATTACAGAACATGAAGATATTTATGAATATGACACAAGAAATTGATTCACGTAAACTTATTGTCATACTGATGAACGGTTGTTCTATGGTATTGGAAAGTTCTTTGGATTCCTTAGGTTACGTCCTCTATGTTCCAAGTTAGAAACCCAGTCCTTCTAGGGGACCTCTTCCTTTACCGTTGGGTAACGTCATAAGAACGGACCCTTTAGGGTACCTGTGTCCTCGGACCGCCCGACGTCAAGTGTCCCAAGGTTTCTTAGTCTTTGTCGACTCGTGTCGTGTCGTGTTCCTTAGAACTCCAAAAAGTAAAAAGGTTCTAAAGAATAAAAAAGAGTTTCTGTACGTAATATATCGTCGGAGAAGAAAACTTTCACAAAATGGGAATTAACATGACCAACCCTTACGGTTTTATCACGTAATTAGATGACTCGAGGTCTACCAACTGTAAACACCCAAGAAAACGAAGTAGAATAGAACATATTCAACAACAAACCTTTCATTTGTACATGAATTTTTTTTTATGTTCAACATGAAAAATAAGAAACTACATGTCTTTGGAGTAACTTATATAAACTCTTCAACTTTCCGAGTAAGTAAAACACTTCAAATTTTCCTGTGATGACTAACGGAATTGATAACTTCTCTAAATTGTAATTGCCAAATAAAACCTACAATTCCCTTCCTCAACTTCCGAAAAGCACACACACACACACACACACACACAACTCAACAATTCAAGTCAAGTCAGTGAGTCAGCACAGGCTGAGAAACGTTGGGGTACTTAGCGTCGTGCGGTCCGGAGGGACAAGTAGTGGTAGAGGGCCTCAAGTGAGTCTGAACGAAGGTAGCTTAGTCACTACGGTAGGTCGGTAGAGTAGGAGACAGCTGGGGAAGAGGAGGACGGGGGTTAGGGAGGGTCGTAGTTTCAAAAAAGGTTACTCAGTTGAGAGGCGTACTCCACCGGTTTCATGACCTCAAAGTCGAAATTGTAGTAAGGAACGTTTCTTTAGGGTCGCAACTAGAGGAAGTCTTACCTGACCAACCTAGAGGAACGTCAGGTTCCCTGACAGTTCTTAGAAGAGGTTGTGGTGACAAGTTTTCGTAGTTAAGAAGCCGCGAGTCGGAAGAAGTGTCAGGTTGAGAGTGTAGGTATGTACTTGTGACCTTTTTGGTATCGGAACTGATCTACCTGGAAACAACCGTATCATTACAGAGACGAAAATTTATAAGATAGATCCAACCAGTATTGAAAGGAAGGTTCCTGGTTCGTAGAAAATTAAAGTACCGACGTCAATGGTAGACGTCACTAAAAACCTCGAGTGTTTTTATTTTAGTCGGTGACAAAGGAGACATAGAGGTAGATAAACGGTACTTGACTACCCTGGCCTACGGTACTAGAAGTAAAAGACTTACAACTCGAAATTCGGTTGAAAAAGCGAAAGGAGAAAGTGAAAGTAGTTCTCCGAAAAATTAAGAAGTGAAAGACGGTGTTCCCACCATAGTAGACATATAGACTTCAACAACTATAAAGAGGACCGTTAGAACTAAGGTCAAACACGAAGGAGGTCGGATCTCAAAGAGTACGACATGTGACGTATATTCAATTTATTCTTCCCACTGTTATACGTCGGAACTGCATGAGGAAAAGGATAAACCTTGGTCAGACAACAAAGTACAGGTCAAGATTGACCACGAAGGACTGGAGCCCGAGTCATAACACCGTGCACCGAGTTCTCGTATCCGAGTCATCAACACCGTGTGCCCGAATCAACGGGACGTCGTATACTGTAAGGACCTGGTCACTAGCTTGGGCACAGGGGACGTAATTGTCCACCTAAGAGCTAGTGACCTGGGGTTCCTTCACAACGTCATTAAAAAATCTCCAGTCTAGTCTTTTTTCCCAGTCAATGCACAAGTTAACGTGTACATGTTGAATTTTACAGCGGAGGGAAAGTGAAGAATACACACACAATCAGCGAATCAGTACGGACTGAGAAACGTCGGTGTACCTGACATCGGGCGGTCCGAGGAGATAGGTACCATAAAAGGTCCGTCCTTATTGACCTCACCCAACGGTAAAGGAAAAGGAAAGTGAAGAATTTCTAAATATATTATAAGATGAGATATTAAGAATGGTAGACGAAGATTTATATTCGTGATTATTTTAATAGAACCGGTACAGAAGAGTGAAAGATATATAAGACACCCTGAAAATTTAAAAAAAAAAAAAATGAAATGTTATGACATAACCAAAACGATATGTAGCCGTACTTAGGTGGTGTGCACATGTACTCAAGGGTTAGCACTTGGGGGGAGGGTGGAGGGAGAGGAAAACTTGTGTTGAAATAGTGATGATTACACTTCCGTGACAATAAGGTACTAATTCGTGTGTCCGGAGTCTCAGTCCGTATGAACCCTAGTTTAAGTCTAAGAATGATCATTACACTGGAACGGGTTCAAAACTTTGGAGTCAAAGAATTAGACATTTTTACGTCTATTACAATAGTCCCCGACGGTTTTAGACCCTTTGTACAATCAAGGAGACAGAATGGACTGGGTCGTAGGCGTAAATGAGGGGATCCAAGTCATTCAGATCCAGGATCTGTTGGGGGAATAGGTCAGAACGGAAAGATTGTCGTTACGATTATCGATCGCACAGTAGTATAAGAAGGACGTCGTTTAGAAGACGGGGTAAGAGAGGGGTCGACGAAAAGACGTGTGGAGACTCGAGTAAACAGTAAGGTATCGGATTTAGGAAGATGACGGAATGAGAGTGGATACCGTCAAAGAGTCTAAACTGGTTTTCTATCTGGGAAAAATTTCCTTCTCGGAAGAATCTCTAGGGTCACAACTGAATTTTATAATAAAAGATTTTATAAATAAACCGAGGTGGTTCAGAATCAAAGCCGTACACCCTATCAATCAGCTTCGTATATGCTAAATCGAGGGACTGGTCCCTGCCTTGGGTCCGGGGGACGTAACCCTCGCACCTCAAAATTGGTGACCTGGTGGTCCCTTTAGGACTGAAGTTTAGAAAATTAATTTGACAATTTTACATACCGTTGTGTCCTATTTTATATTTGCAACGGTCATCTTTAATATATGAAATATTTTATTTATATGTATAATTTCTTTTTATGTTTAAATTTAATTGTAATAAAATTCACTATTTGATACAAGACGACTTGGATTTAACGATCATTGTGACACCGTAATGAAAACAAGAGACACGAATCTCACAGTACACACGCAATCAGCGAGTGAGTACAGAATAAGAAACACTGGGGTACCTGACATCGGGCGTTCCGAGGAGACAGGTACCCTAAGAGGTCCGTTCTTGTGACCTCACCCATGACCTCACCCATGACCCAACGGTAAGGGAAGAGGTCCCCTGGAAGGACTGAGTCCCTAGCCGGGACCCAGAAGACGTCCCGTCCGTGCAAGAAAGGGTAGACTCGGTGGTCCCTTCGAGTCAGCACAGGTTGAGAAACGCCGTGGCACTTGACACCGGGCCGTCCGAGGAGACGTCCCCTTAAAAGGGCCGTGTCTTATGACTTCACCCGACGGTAAAGGATGAGGTCCTCTAGAAGACCTGAGCCCCTAGTTCGGGTGTAGAGAACGTAGAGGACCTAACGAACCACTTAAGAAATGGTGATCACGGTGGGACCCTTCGGCAAAGAGCTGAGACAGACACCAATTTAAAACTAATTGTTAATTAAAACTACTGTCGGACGACGTTACAGTAAAAGAAACATAAACCACGTTTACGTAACAAAAATATGATTCCGGTACAGATAAAAGTAATCCAACTCTACTACTTTCAGTAGGAAGGATCATTGTTATACTAGGATTTCCGTTTACACCTACGACTCAAATCCACCGTCCTGAACCCCTATTGTACGAACAGGGTTATTAAGTCAATTATGTCTCGAAATAGTAAAATAGACTACCTTACTTTGACGTCTTAAATTTTAATAGAATGTGTTGAGTCTCTGGTAATTCTCATACAAACTCCTTGGGTGAAACTCTTTGTAATCGGAACTCACGGTCTAAATAACTGGATGGTCGTTCAAGGGTTTGTACGGAGTCACAAATAACATTGAAGACTGATTTTAGTGAAATGACGGAACCAACTTGTATATGAGTGAAAAATGTCGAACGGACTCGTAGAAGGGGGTTTATTTTCGTCTCGTAGATAGGAAGTTTAAGAACATGAAGGGATATAGACGACGACACCGTAATCGTGTAACAAAGTCTTCAGACCAATAACGGGGGGTGGTGATGGGTTTCTCGTTCCGCAAACTACCGTTCCCATACAGAACGGTATGGACATGAGGGTCAAGACCTTGAAGTACCCTTGAGTTTTTACAACTGACCTCGATAAGATTATTCTTTTTCTGTAGTATACGTTTTCTCCTATAAAAACGTCTTTGGCTGGTGGATTGATCAGTTACACACACGACTCTTGTACCATCAGTTAATTTTAAAATATAAATTTTTTCCTTTCGAAGACAAAATCCTGTGTTTACTACCGTATAAGACTCAGTATCTTAGTTTTCCCGTCCTGGAAACTCTAGTAGGTCGAGTCACCCAAATTTGAAATAAATTGTAGTTTCGTCGAATAGGTAATCTTTGGTGTACACTTTATCTTTATATATTTAGTCTATTCACAAGTTTACAGGAGTAAGAACGCTTTCTCTTCTATACCTGCGAGGGAGACACTCAGAAGGAATTCCTTGAGGCACCCGGGAGTCCTATGTCAAACTTCTATTTATCGTAACACATGGACTCTATCTTTAGGAAAGGACTCGCAGAGTCTCTTTATTCGTCGGGTTGAGTCGTAGTGGACTTAGTCCACTGGTCTTTGACGATTAAAGTATTGTGGTCGTAAAGAAAGTAATTCGGTTAAATTTCTGTAAAGAGAAATGTAGTTCCTATTATATATTACCGTCGTTTGTAATTAACTCACAAAAAAAAATATCAAAAATAAAATAAAAGAAAAAATAAAAAAAAATCAAAAAATAAAAAATTTACAATTTTAGAAATTAACAATGTACACAACTAATATATGGTCCGTAATAACATAAACTGGACGTAAGAATAAAGTAGGAGTGTTGTTGAGACTTCCATCTATGATATAATAAGGACAAAACTTCGATTCCTTGCTCCGGGTCCTCCAGTTCATTATTGAACTGATTTAAGTATGTCGAAAATTCCCATTCCTTATAAAGACTTTAAAGACGAGTGGAAAGGAGAAGAACAATATTAGGTTGTAACTTTCGTTTAACATGGAAGAACTTTTATCAAGACGGGACAGAAGGTTTTCCTCGAGAGACCAAATCGAAAGATCGACCAAAGACTCTTATTAAACGATCAGTGTATCAGAGTCTGTTCAGTACTGAAGAGGTAGCGAGTTAAAAGTGTCTACATTTTTTCTTTGTTTTTACCAAAATCGTCATAACAGAGGACCATAATCTACTTTTTTATGTATCCTTTTCAAGACTTCGACAAAACCGATATCTTTATATTCCGGAAAAACTATGTATTTAAATACTTAGAGTAAGTCACGACTTCTGTATTTGTGTACAGTCAATTAGTATCTAGAAAATGAAAAGAAACAAAAAGATACGGAACTAACAAAATGATAACTACGTGACAACTATTTCCATCCGTTCAACTCATTCTAAGTCGCACAAGTAAAACCGACTGTCGTGAATCATTTTACAAATATTCCGATCTCCAGATTTTTATTATCCCTGAAAAAACAAAACACCTTCCTTAAAAAGAAAGTAAATGTTAAATATCGAAGTAATTGATGAATTCTATCTCAAAGAAGATCCGATATCCTTTGAAATTATTAGACATTTTCATAATAATCTGACCGAAACAATGTCATAGATTTTAATGAGAATCTCAATCTAGATTTTTACCATTTCGTCCCTCACTTTTGTATGAATTTATAGAAAAAAATTAATTTTTTAAATTAGTTTCACATTAACTAAACGACATAAAGTCTACATGTACAGACAGACGGATAGAGATATATAAAAAGTCTAATAAAAGGTAATATACAAAAGTATTCTAATTTATATCAAGGAACACGATACACTCGGATGTCTATTTCAACGTTTCTTAATTTTATGTGTGTGCGTGTGTCTACGTTCAATGTGATTCCTTGAGAGTAATCCTAACCACCCAAAAGAGTCACGATATGTCATCATCCAGGAACAAGTAATCGATTAAATTTATATCATTACACGTAGACAATAAGAGTTTAACGGTTAAATAGGGAGGGGGCGAAGGGAAAGGTATTGGAATTTAAACAAAAGACTCATAGAATTTATAGACTTATAGAATACGAATTTATATCAGAAACGGACTGTATTGTTTGCGACTACTTCGTAAGGGATAATAAGAATAGAAATTTACCATGTACTTCTTTGACCGATACGATTTATGCGACCAATAGAATAACCTGTAGTAGTAGCCAGTTTAAAACGCGTAAAAGAACCAAAAAAAAAAAAGGTATCTACTCCGAAAAGACAAACTTTCCTATTATACGAAAAAGAGGGAAGTATCTCGTCATCTCAGTTACATTACCGTCATGTTTTATCTCCTTTGTCTGTGGACATTCCCAAGAATTGAACAAAACATGGTACTTGGGGAGACTGTCAGACCACTCGGATACCCTTGGAAAAGTCTTAGTACAAAAATTTACATTTTGTGTTTAACAACAATGAATCAGTGGTTCAGTATAGACTGAGAAAACGCTCGGGCGGTCCGAGGAGACAGGTATCGTCCTGTTCCGTAACGGACAGGTAAGAGGTCCGTTCTTTTGACTTCACCCAATGGTACGGATGAAGGTCCCCTAGAAGGACTAGGTCCCTAACTCGAACGTGGAGGACGTAACCGTCCACCTAAGAAATGGTGACTCGGTGGACCCTTCGGGTGTTGGGTTTGATGTATCCTAATTTTTCCTTTGATATAATTTTATATGAGTAGTTTCATAAAAAATTTCAAATACTGTGTAAGGTCTCTTTATTTTTGAATGTCAACGTGTTTTTAGACTCGAACCTCTAGCATCGACAAAACAAGTATTATCTGGTTTTAACCTTTGTTCCCGAATGGACCACCAGGTCGTCAATTCTTAGGTGGACGGTTACATTCCCGGTATCCAAGGTAGGGACCAGGCCCTTGATTCTAGGGTGTACGACCCCCGTTGATTCGGGCACGCGGTGGTCGATGACTCGGGCTCGCAGGATTTCGGGTACGAGGTGTTTTTCTCTTTGGTGGTGTTACTCTTCGAGACGTGGTGTTGATCTCATCCGGAACGAATAACGTTGATCTCTCTCGGATACTCGTCGGTGCTCTTTGGACACGTGTCTTTACTTCTGGGTCGTGACGGGTAAGGGGGTTTTTTGGGGATTTGATTTTTTTGTTGACCTTTGTTGGGTTTACAGGAGTTACGCACTTACCGATTTATTGATATCATATAGGTATGGTACCCGATAAAGAACCGTTATTTGTCCTTATTTGACAACTATAGATCTTAAAAACATACTGAGAGGTCACGTAATACGATTCAGTTTTTTTGGGTACGGTTTTCAAGTGGTATATTAACGGAAATATACTGTAAGAACTTTCCTGTTTTAATGTCTTTATCTCTTATCTAATCACCAACGATCCTCCCCTCCCAACACCAATATTTTCCCGTTTTACTCCGTAGGAACACCGTTACCCTAATAAGACACAGAACTGAAACCACCACCCTATGTACTTGGAGTACTTAGTCTACCTTCGTAGGCAGACGTCACGTTCTCTAGACCCTAACTAGGGACCCAGTCCTTCTAGGGGACCTCTTCCCTTACCGTTGGATGAGTTTATAAGAACGTTCCCTTTCAGGTACCCGTCTCCTGGCACCGTCCGATTTCAGGTACCACAGTGTTTCTCAGTCTGTGCTCACTTGCCGATTGTGAAAGTGATGTCCTTAGATGTCCACTAGTTCAACGTTTCTTGATTTTATGTGTGTATGTGTGTATGTATGTACGTTCACGTTCTATTTGATTCCTTGAGAGTAATCTTTATCCACCAAAAGAGTTACAGTCATAGGGTCAACTCTATGACATTATGTCAAAACGTTCTGTAGTAGTGACCCACTTTTGTCTCCGAGACGTTTAAAAACAATATTGATCTACGAATAAATTTAAAAGAGTTTTACAAATTAATTTTTTAGATCTGTCATTACCTGAAAGAAATTTTCTAAACAATTTATGGTCCTGTTTCACACTCGAGTATATTGATCCCCTTTAAACTTCTTTACCACCATAAAATTATATGGTGGTTTTTACACCCTACATACATAGTATCCTTTCATAGACACTGAAGACAATCAGTGTCACTGGTTTAACATCCACGATGAATACGGTGATAACAGACAACGGACGTAAGTATTAACTTTCTCTACTCGACTTAAGTTCAGTCACTAATGACTTTTATTTCTACAGTAAAAAAGGAAAGGTCAAATGTACGAGGTACTTAACCCTGGGTCTCAATTCTTTGGGGACGAATGAAAAAGAGACAAATCTAAAGTAATAGACTATATAGAGATCCCGAAGACAGTTTACTTTATATTTGTATTACGAATTTGAAAGAAAATAGTTCATATCACCCACCACTACTCCAGAGTATTTTTTACGATCATCCGTGTGAAATATCAAAATTTCTAAATTACCCACAGGTAAGTGGTACATGTAACAAGTAATATTAACTATTTATGATCAAAATTTTCCGTTCATACTTATCTAAAATTCATACCCCATTCCGTGTATAAATAATATAAACTATACTTTTTCTTGGTACATTATGACTAACGAATAATGTCTTTAAAACTTATAGTAATTTATAAAATTAATCTAAGATTGTTTAGTAAATTACCACTAAAATGAAAAGTAATAATGACAGAGACTCTCATACAACTAGTCTATTCCGACAACAAAATGTTCTTTACTTTAAATCACAAATCCCTAGTTGTAAGGTGAATAATTTTATCGTGGAAAAACGGAACCAGTCACTATTTTTAATATTAAATAACACAAATTGACTCATTAATAAACCACAATAATACTTGATAAAAAAAGATATCAGATGTTTAATTTATACACAAAGTGTTGTCTTCTATATTTTTATCCCGGTGACTTAAATTTATTTACAAAAGTCCAAAGGAACACATGAACTGTAAAGATTATCATGTAGACGACTTTCTTACTAAATTCATAAGTAAGACTTTACCACAACACACACACACCATCAGTGAGTCAGTACAGACTGAGAAACTTGGGTACCTGACATCGGGTGGTCCGAAGATACACGTACCCTAAGAGGTCCGTTCTTATGACCTCACATAACGGTAACAGAAGAGGTCTCCTAGAAGGACTGGGTCCCTGGTTTGGGACTAGAGGACGTAGCATCCGTCTAAGAAATGGTAAACTCGATGTCCCTTCAGACTCTAAGACATTAAACACCCATTTTACGAATTAGACCATAAATTATACAATTTCGAAATTATTCATTTGTTCTTTAAAAAATAATGTCTTTTGGAATATTAATTTTGTAAAATCTATTAATATGAATTTATTAGAATCAATTTAGGAAAACTCTGTCTAGCATACATATTAGACTTCTTACTCCTACAAAAATGTGACATGGAGAATTGGGGGAAGTGAATAAAACGGGTAGGAGGATAGTAGTAGGAGTACTGTTGGTGGTGAAACGGAAGACATAAGATACTCAGAGAAGGATAAAACAAAAAAAAAAAAAAAAAAAAAAAAAAAAAAATAAAATAAAAAAATTTAAAATTTTAGTAATTAAGAATGTACGCAAGGGTTTGTACTTGGGGGGAGGGTGGAGGGAGGGGTGTTGTAGAGAGACCCAGTAGGGGTACGTGGTCGGGGTTCGTTCGACGTGGGATGCAGTCTGTACCTGACCGCTAAGTTAAGAATGTACTGTCATATGTACAATATTAAGGGTAAGAGGGTTTAGTAGGGTGGGAGAGGGAGAGGGAGACTCAGGTTTTCAGACCATATGTGTAGACACAGAAAAAAGGACAGAACGTATGTCCCAGCAGTAACGGTAGAAGGATTTAAGGTATATATACACAATCATATGACATAACCACAAAAAGAAAGACCGAATGAAGTGAGACATATTAACCGAGGTCAAAGTGGGTAGAGTAGTCTTGACTAAGTTTACTTAAGAAAAATTGCCGACTTATTATGAGGTAACACATATACATGGTGTCGAAAGAATAGGTAAGTAGACGACTACCTGTAGATCCAACAAAGGTACAGGACCGATAACATTTGTCACGACGCTACTTGTAACCCCATGTACACAGAGAAAGTTAAGACCAAAGGAGCCACACATACGGGTCTTCACCCTAACGACCCAGTATTCCATCAAGATAAACGTTAAAAAATTCCTTAGAGGTGTGACAAGAGGTATCACCGACAACATACAAACAAATAAAACATAAAATCTAAGGCGTATGTTCACTTTAATATGTCATAAACAGAAACTGACTGAATCAGAATTATATAAAATATCCTCGATGTATATCATTATAACTAGGATTATAAGACATCTTGGTTGGTACAACACCGCTATCGTTCTAAAATAAGAAAGACACCGACTTATTACAAGGTACATATATATTTATACCGTGTAAAGGAAATAAGTAAGTAGATAGTTCTCCGTGAATCCAGCGAAGGTGTGGAACCGATAATATTTATTACGACGTGACTTACATCTCGATGTACAAAATCGTAATTACACTTCGGTACGAACGTAAGGACCTCATTTAAAGTGAACTAGTACCATACACTACATAAAAATTATATGACAAATTGAACCAAACCAGTATATAAAAAATTCTTAACTTCCGGTAATTAGTTTTGAAACAGTAAAAGTCATAAAAACTTATAAAACATAACTCCATGTCGGTCAATTATTACAACTCTATAAAAGTCCACTTTTCACTTACATGAGTCGGTATATATATATGTACATAGGTAAGAGGGCGTTTGAGGCAGGGTAGGTCCGACGTTGTATTGTAACTTGGTTCAAGGTACAAGACATGTCATCCAGGAACAACCAATACCAACGAATACAAAACAACTCCTAAAGAAGTTGATACAAGTAGTCCCTATATCCGAACACTTAAAAAAAAAAAATAGCAACATAGAAATAAGCCAAAACCATACTCATTACTACCGGAGTATTTTACTCAAACCTTCACGAGGAAGGAGAAATCAAAAACCCTTATTAAACTTTTTCTATCCGCAATTGAGAAGAAATTTACAAACCATCTTAAGTGGACACTTCGATAGATCTAATCTTGAAACAAACCTCAAGAAACTAATGAGTCAATTTAATGATCATTAATGGATAAGTATAAAAGATAAAGAAGTACTGACTTAGACCCTTCTAAAACACAAAGATCCTCAAATAAGTAAAGAAAAATGAAAAGATTAAACAACCACATATTAACAAGAATCATTAGATAGAAAACACAAAAACACGAAAACGAACATTTAAGAGAAAGTAAGTACTAAAATAAACCCCGGGGAGACAAAGAAAGAACTACTTAAATCGATTTCCGAATAGTTAAAACAAATGCCAAAGTTTCTTGGTCGAGAAACAAAATAATTAGAAAAGAAAGAAAGAAAACAAAGATAAAGTAAATAAAGGACAAACTAGAAATGACAAAGGAAGGAGATGGTTGAAACCAAAGTAAAAGAAGAATAAAAAGATCAAGGTAATTTACATTACAATCCAAACAAACAAAGAACGCTATCCGGACATAACGATACTCAAATCGAGAATCTTGACGAAAAGGACACATGTTTCTAAAACCTTACAAGACAAACGTAAACACAACAAAGTCCCATAAAAAACTGAACAAAAAACGTAAGAAACAACTGGGTAACCAACGATTATCGTCCAACAAATTAGAGGTACAAAAGAAAAGGTCAAAAAACAATAACTAAAGTCAGAATCATTTAAAACTCTGAAAAAAAGAATGAAATGTAAACTAGATAGGACCTCTTACAAGGGACACGTGGACTTTTGTTACACATGAGACGACAAAAATCTACGTCACAGGACATATATATAACAAGTAGAACAGATTACACAAAAAATTCCGATTACAAAGGAATGACTCGAAGATAGACATACTAGATAGGTAACTACATTCCTATCATCCCAGAATTTCAGGGCGTGACAATAACATAACAATAGAGAAATAAGGGAATAGAGACACTTATAATCGAAATATATAAATCCAAGAAGAAACAACCCACGTATTTATAAATATGTACAACATAGAAGAACAACCTACCCGACGAAATAACAATACATTACGGGAAGAAACTCAAAACAATGACAGAAGTTTAGATAAAACAGACTATATTTAGAACGATGGGTTGGAAGGAAAAGTAAAGACAAACGTGTCATATAGAAAAAGGTAGGGGAATAAAATTCAGACACTCAAAGAAATCCAAAATTCAATCAGAGGACATCCGTCGTAATAATAATATGGACATCTTTCCGTAATAAAAAAGTAGACAAGTCGATGAGATACAGAAAACTAATCCGGTAAATAAGGTAAATTCCATTAAAAACCATCCATCTTATAAGGTAAATTTCATTTACTGTCCATATATAAATAACATTAAACAATCAACAAAAGACCGTCCAAAACATTAAGAAAAAACAAAAAAGAAGAGAAAGAGATAAGAGAACACTAAACTGGTAATATAAATCTACGGAAAGAGTAAAAGAAAATACATATATGACATTAATAAAAACAAACCAATGACAATCCAAGTGTATTCAAATATTGTAAGAGATAATTCAATTATCATTGAAGTACAACTTGTGTAAGGTTTGAAAAATAAAGAGGGGAGTACAGAATACAAAATTAACTGTGTCAAATGTAAATATAAAGTATGTAGGAAATTAATGACCAAAATTTTTATCATGATGAGGAAGACAGAAAATGGGAAGTATGAACGAAACATTCACTAACGAGGTGATACGAATAATAAAGAAATACAAAAGGTTACTCTAAAAATGAATCCATACACAAGAATAATAGTTAATCAGGAAAAGAAAAATTGAATAACTTAAGGGAAATTGTAAAGAACATTCCGACAGAACCACCACTTCTTAAGGAAAAGAAAACGAAGAAACCTTTGGAGAAGTAAAGAGGAAACTAAGACTTACTAACGGAGTAAATCTCTTAAAAACCAATCGTTCAAAAAGGAAGTCGTAATAAGGATATATAACGGTGAGGGAAGACTGGACATTTCAAAGACGTTTTCTAGATGACTATCGGAATACCCTAAAGGAAACATAGATCATTCAACGAAAATAGAAAGAGAAAGATCCTAAGATAGAAATAGGAAATGAAAAAAGTAACATTAATATTATGTAGAGTAAAAAAAACAGAAAAACCCAAGTATAATAAACCTTAAAAGACCTCAAACACCTGGACCTATAGACAAAAGGAAGGTGTCTAAGTCCTTCAAAAGTCGTAATAAACGAGTTTATTAAAAAGACTGTAGAACAGAAAAGAAAAGAACACTGGAGTTACTACGTCTATAATAAGACGAACTACAATCCTATACAAGAGAATAAGACACAAAATGTAAACTGGAGACTTTTCCAGAATTAATATTCGATATACAGGACGTTACTCTTTACTGTGATATACTTAAATAGAACACTATGATGAAAAGACATATACAAAAATAGAGTGTCTGGAATTTACCTATAATCATATAAAATGTGATATAAAAGTACGTTAATTTAACAGTCACGTGTAACGTATGTTTAACAAATTTACAACATCACTATATAAACAAATTTTCATGGAAAATATAAAATCCTTATTTAATTAATAGAGATTATCTAAGGTAAATGTTCTACGAAAAGAACATATTATCTCTCGCCAGTGGTTTTCGAAGTGGTCGTATAAGTTGAAGCATATCGGGCGGTCTTTGTACTGAAAATCTTATTTATGCATCCAGTTGCACATAACACGTGTACAAAAAACAAAGGAAAAGATGACCCTAAGTACCTTGACTACTACTCCTCCTACCGAACGATAAAGAATACGTAAATTTGAATATCCTCGGAGAGTTGTTGTTACGACACTGGGAAAAATCTATATTAAGGTTTAAACAATTAGACATTGTAACGAAAAAAGTCTTTTGACTTCAGTTTCTATTCTGTGAACCAACTTCATCGATTTCATTGGACTGATGTAATCTCAAATATTTAGTACCAGTTATTTTTATTACTATAATGACGAAAGTACTGTTAGTATAACAGGAAGGATAAACTTCTAATATGGTAACTAACATTAACAATAAACACACGTGAGACATCAACTTTTCTGAACACATGTTAATTATCAAAAAGGGTCACAGACGTCGTTCTGTGGAAATGTCGAATCTTACACCTTGGAAAGGAGTTAAATATTGATTCAGACATAAATGTAATTTCTTATTGTCCAGTATGAGTCTGGTTCAGTTAAATTTTAGTCTTCACTATAGAGGTGACGTTAGAATTTTATCGAAAAATCTTATAACGAACAGACTAAAACTATACTTTTAAAGTATAATCTCATCCTACTAACATTTGACTTGACTTCAAAGAAAACCAAGAAACACATCACAAAATCTTATTATGTTTGTGTCAGTATGACTGTTCATAGAGGTAAGATTACTAAAAGTTTAATTCCTTACCAAAGTTTAATCCTTTCGAGAAACAAGTGGATCGAAACCTTATGGTACTACACACGATTAACGATTGAAACAGACGTAATAAAAAATTTCTAGTTTACCCGTGTCACCATTAAAAGTAATTAGAGCATGTCTTGTCGATTAATTTTAAGGGTAATAATAGTTAGGTAATAGATCAACAAAGGAAACAAGTCATAGTCTTGTCCTACAATTATTATTCGGTAAGAACATAATGTCAAGATAATTTATATCACTCTTAATCAAATTAGATAACGTAACAAAACGGAAATCCACTAAAGAAATTACAATACAACATGGAATAACTAATACGACTTCTATGAAACTGTAAAACATTATCTCCAAAGTCTTAATTTATGAACAAAGAAAGAAAGAAAGAAAAAAAGGAAATGCTTTACAGCTCTTTTTCACTGTATATCAATTTCTTCTTTTCATTGGGTTCCTGGTCTTACAACCACAAAATAGGAGTGTTGGAGTAATTAATGGACATCGATCCCAGTACGTTTAGTTAGACTAAGGGATAAAGATATTACCATCATAATCGTCCCGACCAGAAATTCCCGGTCCGGACGGAAAGATACGACAAAGATAGTACAAAAGTATTAAGAGTCTGTACTTGATGACAATTTTGGGGTTTCAGGAAGATTTGAACCATTTTCCGTAAGCCAGATATTTCAATATATAAAAGACAGAACGAGGTAATATAACAAACAAAAGTAAGACATATTGGTATCTCATAGGAGTCAACACTTTAAATTTGGTTAAAGATCCTGAACCCCCTCTCCACTCAGGGTTCCACTATCTGACTGGGTCGCCAAGGCATTTCTTAGAGAGTGGGTGTTGGTACATCTTCTTCTCTTCAATCGCAAAAGAGTCACGGAATGAGACAGACACCGTGTTGTATGTATACACGGACAAACGAGACAACACAAGCTCAGAAACACTAGGACACCTCAAATCGGGTGGTCCGAGGAGACAGGTACCTTAAAAGGTCCGTTTCTATGGTCTCGTCCAACGGTAAAGGAGGAGACCCCTTAGAAAACACAGAGGACGTAACCGTCCGTCTACGAAATAGTGACTCGGTGTGCCCTTCGGTGTCGTATATACTTTACAAAGAACAAAAACCGCGAAACTATACGTAACAGACTGAATTAGGAGTATTGTTTATACACCCTAACCATAAATACTGGGGACTTAGTTCGTACTCGTTAGTAAAAACATCTCTAGGCAAGTCAGTAGACTCGTTTCTAATGGATCTTCCATTTACTCCCCAGAACTACGTATGGATCACCGTCAAACTCGGTAAGGGTCGTATGGCATATGATAGATTTCAATGGAATACGATCGTAGAGACCCTCTTCCGTTACCGTGGGGTGAGGTCATGAGAACGGACCTTTTAGGGCACCTACCTCCTCGGACGTCAGGTACCCCCACGTTTCTCGTTGAAGTGAAAGTGAAAAGTGAAAGTACGTAACCTCTTCCTTTACCGTTGGGTGAGGTCACAAGAACGGACCTCTTAGGGTCCCTGCCCCCTCGGACCACTCGACGGTAGATACCCCAGTGTGTCTTAGACTGTGCTGACTTCGCTGAATCGTCGTCGTCGTCGTCGTAGAGACTTATATAACATTACCTTACAGAGTCTTGACATTATAAGACTTCACTTTGATTTGACTTAAACTTTCGAAACCGTACAACTTCCAGTGGTCAGTAAGTGGAAAAACCAATAAGTGGGAAGTATATAGGTAGTAAGTAAATTCTTTATATACAACTCATGAATTGAGACACGGTTCGTGACAATTATAGATCTCTATCTCGTCACTTGTTCAATCCGTTCAAAGGACGAAACACCTCGAATATAAAATTACTCTACATGTGTCATTTGTTCATATATTTCGTCATTTGAATATATTTCGATTATCCTATTCACTCTAAATTTTACTACAACACTACTATTCACGTCACAATTCTGCTTTCTGACCACCGTACTCTGTATTTACTACTCTTGGTCGTTATCTCCGGTCTCAGAAGGTCCGTCTTTTTTGTCGTTTATGTTTCTAGTAAGGTGTCCTGATTCGGGACACATATATTTCGGAGGTCCCATCCTAGTCATACCGGAACAGTAGGTAATTAACTCTTTTATTTAAACCCCCAGGATACTTTCACCTTACACTGAAGTCTAGACGTTTTAAAATATGATATTTACAAATGAACGATCAGAAACACCTAGACATCGGAATTCTCGACCCGTTTATTCAATGTCTTTACACTTTTACTAAAGTTCCACTACCAACATGAATGACACGGCAAATGTACCACTAAATAAGTCATCTGAAGGACTTATAGATGACAGGTTGACCTCACTTTGATACTTTAACATAAGGAACAAGAAAGTAATAATACCTGTCTAAGGTATTACCGTGTGAAAGCGACTACGAGTGATTTGCGGTAGTGACACAATCTGTGAACCGTATGTACCTCGAAGGTCAGATCTTGTCTTTCTCCGTGTGCATTACTTGCGACGGGGTCACAGAATTCACGATATTATCACTTTCACGACAACACCACACTCCCTTACTAAAAACATGTACTCTGAAATAGTCTGAAATTCGTAAATGATAAATTACCTTATTTTTTTTACGCATGTAATTCTTACTAACTGTCAAAGATATGGTCCTCCGTAAAAGTTATTTTTCGGTTTACAATCCTTTGGGATCCCTTAGATAAAGAGTAATAATTGTATAACAAAAAAAAAAATTGAGATATAGGAGATTACTGTATTGAAGATAGTTTAACTTTTTTTAACGAAAGGACAAAGATCGAATCCATGAATCGTTTTTGACTCACATTAAGTATACTTAAATGTTTTACCCGAGGTTCGATCTCAAAATTAGGTCCCCTTATGTAATCGTTATATCCTTTCCCCGTCAATACTAATACATACTAATACATCTAGACCCTAGACTTTGATACTTAATAATCTTGGTACTTACACAACTACTACAAAAAGAGGGTCGGATAAGGGTTTTACTGAATGTATCAATACCGTTCCGCTACTTCGAGTCTTCGACACTACTCTATTACTCAAGATCTTTATTAGGACACATATAACCTTTAATTCGATTTTTGATCAGTGATAGTCTATTTACGTAAATTACTGAAGATTTCTAATTAGCTATCGTACCCTCATCGTATCAAGCCTTCCTTATCAACCCTTGACCACTTACGAAATCTGTTTGTACGATTAACCTCTGATATAACAGAATCTAAAATTATTGGTAAAAGTGAACCAAAACGCTATCCCACTATAAGACTGTATAAAGTTATCTAAACCCAATATATATTACATAACGTAATATCAAATATCTTATCTTCATTGATCATTTGAATTATTTTACTAAAGATTTACATACAGGATGTTCATTTTCTCCTGGTCGATTACAATTAGGATTACGAACCTAAAATTTAAATTCGTAATTACGACGATGACGATTCAGCAAAGTCAACACAGGCTGAGACGCACTGGGGTACCTGACGTCGGATGGTCCGAGGAGGCAGGTACCCTAAAATGTCCGTTCCCATGACCTCACCCCACGGTAACGGAAGAGGCTCGTAATTACGATGAGTGCAGGTATAAGACAAGTCCAGTATTAGTGGTAGTCACATTAAAAGAAAATTTACTCCAACTCCTCTCACAACTTCATATATGTTGTACAGAAATGGTACAGTTGAGATCTACTGGTTTTCTAAAATTTACGGACTGTGAGACGTGTGTAAAAAAATTATCATTTTACAAATGTATAAGATACGTAATAAAATAAAGTTTTCAAAAATTATTTTGGAACAACAAACAGATTTTCTTAAAGAAAAAAAAAGGATAAATTATCCCTCCTGACTTTTTGTCGTTTGTACTTACGTGGGACAGAAGTGTTCTTATACAAGTACTTAATGCTAGACCATAAAGACTACTCTTTGAAGAATTGACGGATCTTAGAGACTCCCAAAGAAATTGGTCGTTAGGACAGTCCAGTCACGAAAAATGACAAAACCACGCTAAGTACGTTACACATGACATATATTAACAACCCTTATATTAGTGTAGTAAAATTGGAGTTCTAAAGTACTGGTCTACTGACTACAATCGATTATTTTGTTACAGATTAATACTCCAGATTTGTAATTTTTTATATATCAATTAGACTAGAGGTTATTGTACGTTAAAATTCTTATGTTCATAATGAACCCACCAATTCAGGAGTTACTAATACATTTTATACCCAGGTCTCCGATTTACAGGTGTAAATATACTTTCAGACATGAGTCTATTAATAATATATAAATAAACATTTTATTTAATGCATATACCGAGAACATAAGAGAAAATTCTTTGAATGATATCAAAACCAACGTGACCCAGAAGTAACGACGGACACCTGGAAGGGATCGACACCACTCGTCCCCGAGGAGAAACAACGTCACACGACTGGAGAGTAACACCACCGAAGAGCAACGTTTCGTGTCCGAGATCCACGAGGTCGAAATCATCGGCGTCATGCGTCCGAGTCATCACACCGAACGTCCGAGATCTCCACCCGAGTCGTCAACACCTCGAGCACGGGTCGGTCAGTGACCGTACACCTTGGGAGGGTCTGGTTCCTGACTTGGGTACAGAGACGTGACCGTCCACCTACGGGTAGGTGACACGGTGGTCCCTTCAGACTGTAATAAGGAAAAATTGAACTCTTCATTTATCATAAAACATAAGAGAATGTTCAAAATCCATAAATAAGTGTGAAAATACATTAAACCCTATCGTTTTTAGTCAAATAAAATGGGTCATTTCATTTATCCTCTTATAATTATTTGAGGAATTTTTAGATGTGTAAATCCACACTTCCTCAAAATTCCTTCTTCAAGGACAATCACCATCTAAGGTTATTGACCACATGAAAATAGTTGGTATTTTTTGGAAATTCAATTTATGTAAGGTGTATTTTATAAAAATATCCCTATTTGTCTAAAAGTCATATTATACTTTTATAAGACCCTAGATGAAGGTGTCAATGATTTTATAATTCAAGTCTTTAAACTCATATGTCTTTGACAATAAAGGTAAAATAAGAATCAAAAGGATTATATACTACCCTGATCATGAAGGGACTGAATAGGTGTCTTCGAACGTTTATTAAATCTCGAGTCAACAAAACAAAGTTAAATACATATTTAACTTTATAGAATATGATAAATAAAAATGGTCATTACGTAAACCGTCTTACTGACCTTCTCATATTAAGAGGTTATTTATCAAATTTTTCCATTAGTATTCTATACTGAACGTAAACCTAAACTATTAATAAGTCTCCACCGACAGAACGATAACGATAAAAAAGGTCTTACGAAGACTAAAATTACTAAACTTGTACACTCAGGAAACTCCTGGCATTTTCACCGTCTAAGAGGTAACAGGGACAGGACGGTGGGACGAGACGGCGGTGACGGAGGAGTGTGTTTGATATGACTTGAATGACGAGGCTTTTAAAGACAACTTACCGATTAATTTACTGACTTATTTACTTAGAAAATTTACATGGATATCTTCAGCACTGTAAATCATTATTCCACCCCCGCTCCCTTGGAACAATTTTATATAAAAATATTTGTATCACCTTTTTCAAACTTTAACATGTACCCAGAAAATTTTATGTCGTCTTATCCATAGTCTGGTGGGGTTTCATAAGAACCCATCTCACTCTTCGACCGTCCAGGGTCGACTGATGTCTGTCGACGTAGGACCGTCGACTAACCGAGGTGTCAACGTCCGGAGTGTTTGAGGCGTAACCCACCATCGGGTACGACTTCAAACCTCGGACGGACACCTTGAACGATCGATCTCGGTTTCGGGCGAAGGAGAAAACACCCTCGACGGCAATATTACTCATTCTTACCCAAACCCTCGATACCGTCGTAAAGACGGGGTCCACCTCGGTCGCCTTCGTCACTGGGTGACAGAGTCCCGTCCCATCGAGAACGATGATTCAGGTACCCTAGGTCCCGGGTTTAGGTCCGATAACAAGGAACACATTTGGTTGACGAGTGGAGGTGAGACCAACTATTGTAGAAGTTCTGATCTCCTTAGTTCTAAAGGGTTCAAAGACAACACCCTTATTATTCCGTCCGTCTCTTCTGACGTTCAATGAAGCGTTCTAAACGATATCCTGGTAATTTGGATAGCTCCAGACGGTCACCCAACCGTCTCTATTTCGTTTCGTCCTCCACTGAGACGAAGGTCACCCTCATATACGGTTTCACAAACCATAGGAGCTTACAAGACACCTCCACTTCTCGGAACTCTACAACTTTTAGGTACAGGAGGTCCTGTACTTACTCATGTCGTGTGTGTATTAGATCTTTGCTAGTTCCATGTACTACGACCTATTGTGGACGGTTCGCCGGAGACCCGTTTCACCGGGACAACTAGGTAGTCTTTCCCCACTCCGGGTCTTCGTGCCGCTCGTGGTGGGGTCAAAGCAGGTCTTACTCCACGACGTAAACTAAGTACTCGTAGTAAGTATCCTTCCGTTCTCGTAAGTACTCGAGGTCTGGTTCGAAACACTGGACTCGTAGACCTGGCAGTTCGTTCGGTAACTAATAGACTGGCACCTCCCGGTGTAGATGGGGGTGACACCTACTTCTCGTAAAGTTTAGACGACTAACTTCGTGGCTTTTGAAAACAAAGCAAAAGACTTCTGGGACGGAGGACAACACTGACTCAAACACACTGAAAATCCTTCATCTAAAAAAAAATTTGTTTTCTAACCTTCACCGTAGGAAACCTTGGAGTGACGAAAAGGTCGACGAAACTTGAATTGACAAAAAGATTGATATAAACTTCGAATCTTTCTCTATTACCGGTCAACTGACCGGAAAAACATCCTAAATGGTTGCTCGTCTACTTTTGTGAGGACCTACCTACTTAAACCCCTTCGTTTCCATGTCTTTTTCAACTTTTAATAATAAAAGAACGCACCCTCGAAGAAAAAGGTTTTATAGATTCATAATCCTCTTTTATCTACGTCAGTTCCTCGGTCAATTCTCTGTTTTTTTTTCACAAAAATGTATCTGAGTAAAAGATACAAAACTAAATCGTAGAATATAAGTATGACAATACAATACGATTTATATCATCAACTAATTGAGTCTACTCGATTTCTTTCATCAAATACTTAAGTCCATGGGTCAAGTACAAGTATATCATTAGACGAGAATAATGGTATTCAAATACAAAAAATTTTCTATTTTAATATGATGTAAATTTACCGTCCCAGTCGAAACTGAAAAAAAGAATTTCATATTAACAAAACTTAAGTTACACCACTATAAAAATATTTAATATTAGAGAATATCAACGTATCATGTGTCTATGGTCTAAACTACATTCAAAATACAAGACTACACAATAAATATCATGATTTACGAGATAAAATACATATTCTTCCAAAATAAGAATATCCAATCTACTTGTTCAAGAATATCCTTATAATAATTCGAATCGTTCAAATTACTTTCAAATACGTTCGTAAAATAATTTCGTGAAAACGTTTAGAAGTAACACACTAAACAAAAGGATTTAAGTAAACCTTTCGGAAATCAAAACGAAAACTTATAATTATAAAATTAATAGGTCTCCCTAAAAAACGAGGAGACACATACTACAGTTATTGTATACAATATAGGAAAAACATTATTATATAAAATCATACGTACAGACGATTCAGTGAAGTCAACACAGACTGAGAAACGTTGGGACACCTGACATCGGGCGGTCCGAGGAGGCAGGTACCCTAACAGGTCCGTTCTTATGACCTCACCTAGCGGTAAAGGAGGAGGTCCCCTAGAAGGGGTGAGTCCCTGACTTGGACACAGAGAAAACAGAGGACGTAACCGTCCGTCCAAGAAATGGTGACACGGTGAACCCTTCAGTACGTAAAATCATATCCAATATAATTTATACACTCCGAAAATTTACTAACTTATTTCATTCGTGATTCAACATGTATGTGATTTCTACCATAGAAAGTTCAATGACCAAAACAATGTAATCACCTTTCTTTTTAATATATATAAGTAAATCTGTCCATCTTCTCTTTTTGTAATGAACAGAGTTAGTTTTTTCTTCCACTTTTTTGTCTCTTTTCGAGAATTTTCGGTCGTCAGGTCTGACAGTCTTGCACCGGAAAGAAACGGTTAAGATTCTTTTTTAATAGTGGTTAACAACGAATTTGAAGGACTCCGTATTTGATTTGAAAAAAAGGGGAAGTTTTCGTTACTTTATTCGCTATAAGGAAACTTTCTACGTTCACCAATTGTATGATATTTTGTACAAACAATAAATTTATTAGTCTGTTAGAAAGGTTTAAGATCAGAAGTGTTTCTCTTTACGACTTGGTGAGACAACTTTTCCAACGGACGGGACCCCTTTTGGTATGACTCCCTCTCTGTTCCCCGTATAAAGAAGGAATCTTAGAGTCATACCTTACATCAGATTCTCTGTTATAAGAAAACACCATAGTGAATATGTCTAAGTCCGTGGGACTCTAATTTAAGACTGTACATACTGAACCATCCAGTGAACGATTAACGGTTCAACTGAGTTAACCACCAACCTATCCATCAGTTAAAAGGGGAGATCCTTATAAGGAAGTCTTGGTCCTTTTATCGTTGAATTTTTTTTTTTTTTTTTGAAATAAACCAACGGAATCACGGACCCTTGACTGCGAAGATACATGTGGACTTAAATTCCGGTCTCTTGTATGGGTGAGAGAGGGGGTAGGAAACTGTCCTTGACAGGAGAGAGAAACACTGAACCCTAGGAAAAATCGAAACAATTAATTGGATCGTGAGAAGGGGTGAAATGTGAAGAACTCGAAATGACCCTAAGACGACGTCCACTCGCTGTCGTTACCTTCTTATGATTCATAAGACACTTACCTTATATACACTTACCTACACTTACCTTACACTACCTTTAGTTGTTACACTTACCTTTAGTTGTTTGTAAAATTCCGTTATTGTTAACGATCTAACGGTATGGACGTATAAATCACGTACAATCCCAATCGTCTACAGAGTCTAAGTAACATTTAGTAGGTGAACCGTACGTCTGAATGAAAAGTTAAAACAAATGTGTCACTTATTTAAACCGGTCACGAGCGGAAGGAGAGGTCAAGACGGGATCTACACTCGGTGTAGAAACTCCTATTCTATCTTTAAGACCTCTTTATGACAACTGACAAAACCCGTCCCTGTAAATTAAGACTCCTCGGACTTCTTGTACTAACTAATAATAATCGGGGACCCCCAAAAGATATCGAGTATCTGTATTCTTTACTGACCTAAACATAATTTTAACTAAGATTTACCTTATTTATTTAAACTTTTACAAAAGTTCAGTTCCAATTATAATAACAATGTTGATGATCATTACAAAATAGATGATTTAAATCTAAATATACAACTCATATTAGACTCTTAACATTTAACAGAATAAAAATATTAAAGATAAGTGGAAAATACTACTACTTGTTTTTTCCATTGTTGACGCTTATGAAAAGTCAGTAATTTGAAAATCACTCGTGAATGAATACGTTATTCATAATCGAAAGTAAAATTATTCGAATTTAAATTAACTAAAGACTTTACGAATAATTTTAATATTATCAATTGTAATTGTAAATATATCATGAATAACAGACGATCCATGACAAGATTTTCTCTCTCACACACATATACACACACATACACACACACGGGGACACTACCGATCTAAATACAAAGGTCGAGTCTGAAACGAGAACTTTAAGTCTGTAAGTAGAGGTTTACAGAAGGGTCTACGGGATGTCCGTAGAAATTTTATAAAATTTTTTACTATCGTTCTTTATGAATGTATATATGGTAAATAATAGGAGGTCCTTTACAAGATTCTTGCACTTTATGTGTGTATTTTGGTCTCTTAGTATTACTAATCATAATTATAACAAGTGTAAAATATCTACTCCTTGAACTCCGAGTCTTTCCAATTCATTAAACGAGGTGAAATTACGATATACCGATCATTGACAGTCTCGATTCTAAGGTTACGACCCAGGAATAGGTGAAGAAATATGATGGAGTGTTATTCCTTTCAGAAAATTTTATAGGAGGAAAGTAAGATCAGTGTATGATTTAGAAAACTGAAATAAAGAAAGTAATTTTAAACGGACTGAACTCAATTTTTTTTTTTGACACTTTATAAAATCGTTGTCCATATTTCCCCTTATATTTTTATGGATACAAAAAGTAGATGGTCAAATTCTTTGTTTTGAAATAAAAATAATATCAAAATCTCTTGAATCGGTATATTGAACAATTAAAAATTACTGTGATATTGTGTGACACGGACGTAAAAATGACTAATTTTTAGTGGTTACCAAATTCACGTAATTTGGTTACGTAAATAATAAAGTTCGCATTAATGTTAACATAAATATTTCACATTCACATTAATATAGAATTCTTATATATCTTAACGTAACCTTTCGGGAAAAAAAAAAAATTACTGGAGTAACGAGACACGAAGGACTCATCGAGTCGACCATTTCTTAGGCGGACGATACACCATGTGGACCCAAGCTAGGGACCCAACCCTTCTAGGGGGCCTCTTCCTCTACCGATGGGTAAGGTCATAAGACCGGACCTCTTAAGGTACCCGACATATCAGGTACCCTAACGTTTCTGAGTCTCTGCTGACTCGCTGAAAGTGAACGAGGTATGTATAGCTACTATGAAGATCATTAAGTTTACGGTAGGTATACTATAATAACACTATGTATTGATATACTATTTAATTCTTTCCAATAAAATGATAATGCACAATTAACAAACCATTATGGAATCCAACCTCGCCCAGTTATTCATTGTAAGTTATAATACATCAAACAAAAGCATATCGTCTACCTATAGGGTATTTCCTTATTGTTTAAGGGGAACAAGTAAACCCCAGACAGGAATACCTCGAATGTAAGATCATTCTCTTCAGTCTGTTAATTATTTTATTTGTATACATATATGTGTGTATATATGTGTACGTACTTAACAGTCCAACACTAGACAGGACCCTCTCTTACAACGACAAAACATAGTATACCGGTCACTTCCGGAGGGACTGAAATTACCGTACACTCGTCTTCAGATTTCTTTCACACCTTCACTCGAGACTACAGGTGCCCTCCGTCTGGTAAGACTCTCTGTCCTTTGCAGACGTCGTTTACGAGCCGGACAAGGTCCTTACAGTTTTTCGTGTCACACCGCCCTCCGTCTCTTAACACTGGGCAACCATCCTGACACCGAAAATGCGACTCACTCGACCCTTCGATGATCTCCCACAGCTCCTCTCATCACTTGGACTGGACTTCTCTAAAAATTCCCTATTGAGACCCATCTTCGTCCCTCTGTACAATGTACGACGTTACTTTCTCGATCCTTAAAGTGTCTTTAAGATCGCTGTCGATATATCGACACGGAGTACCTCCGACTATACCTTCCAGTGAACTGTAGGTTTCCACCAGGATCTCGGACTAATAAAAGCAGCACTCAGAGGTCGTGTCGTCGTCTTTAAGTACCACGGACAGGGACTAAGCAAGGTAACACTTGTACCTGAGATGTACCCAGCCGAAAAAAGGGACTGTAATTGAGGGACCGGAAGAGACATAAGGGGTAAAACTTAAGAATTACCCCACTGAGACCAAGGGTAAACAAAGACGAGACCGTGTCCACAAGTACGGTCCGGTGGAGTCGGATGTCCGGACAAATTCACGATCGGTGCGGTGACCAGTCCACTGTCAAGGCTTAACTGAGTCCAAACAGGAACAATTCCCTCTCCGCCCGTGTCACTATACCAGGTCTAAAAAAGGTGGGATCTTTCACAGAGACCTCTCAGGAAGGGATTCTTCCCCTATACTCGAACAGTTCATGGCGGTTATGTCCTTGAAATAATTTTATTCTTTCAAAGATACACCTGCGAAGGACTTCCCGTCTCTAATACAAAACAAACACGACATATGACACGTAAATCGAAATCAGGAACACCGGAACATCGAGTCAGCCATTTCCTAGACGGACGTCACGTCCTCTGGGCCGGAGCTAGCGAGCCAACCCTTCTAGGGGACCTCTTCCTTTACCGTTGGGTGAGTTCATAGGAACGGACCTTTTAGAGTACCTGTTTCCTCGGACCACCCGACGTCAGGTACCCCAGCGTTTCTCAACCTGTGCTGACTCGCTGATTGTGTGTGTGTGAACACCGTAATTTTCGACTCACTTACTTTTTTACATTACTTGACGATGGTACTTGACGGAGATCACAAGGACACACATACACACCCAAACCTCTCGTCTCCCCCTTTTTTTTTTGGTTTCTCGTTGTCGCAGGAATTAAAAGGAGACTCACATGACACTTAAGAATGGTTTCAGTTCATTCGGTGGGGGTTCGTCATCGGAAAGGCATCTGAAAATAGATGGTAGACTGAGACCTGGTTTTGAGAAAGAAAAAGGACTATATTTCTGTGAGAGTTGGGTGGGGATTTTTTTTTTTTATAGTTTTTCACCACCATCACCCTAAACACAGATGTAGTACACCAATTTCAAGACTTTCATGACATCATAAAAGGGGTGGGTGTTGCTTGTAATCGTAACGAAAAAATTTCCGAAAATCTTTAGGACGTCCTTTCTTTGTACAAATTTACATAATTGAGTCTCGAGGGTTTAATTTTTTTTTTTTTCTGAAAATAAGGAATCTGTACGTTTATTAGTAAGACATCATATTTGGTATGAAAGATAAAGGTAGTCTAAATTTGGGTGGTTGTCAACATTCTAAAATAGATTGGTGGGAGATGAAATTTTGGAGGAAGGGTCATTGGTTTTTTATTGACTAGTTTCGTTGTCTCGTTTGTTGATTAATCAGAAGGAAAACCTGTCTTTGTTTGTCCTTGTTATTTTGTTGTTGTTGTTTTAGTCTTTTCCTCCTTTGGTTTCATTCTTATTTGGGTTCTTTCTCTCATTAAACATGCCACTACTCCTTTGACATATTTTTTGTTTCTTGTTGTGTCTCCCTTTTTAGTTGAACTTACGTAGTACAGAATAAAGAATATATTGTCATTTCCTTAGGAACTTTAAGTTGTTCTCAGTAAATTAAAGTAACAAGACAATTATCAAAGGATTCTGAAGGTATTGTCAATGGTTTTTGACCCACTGAAGTTTGTTGTCTTTACATAAGAGAGTGTCAAGTTCACCGGTCTTCAGACTATAGTTCCACAACCGTTAGTCCAGGGAGGATTCCGAGATTCTCTCCTAGAAATCTCGAAGACGTCGAATACCGTGAAGAACCGAACACCGTCGCATTGAGGTCAGAGCCGGAGGAGCCAGTGTACCGGAAGAGACGAAGAGACAAACAGGAAAGAAACAGAGAATATTGTCACGTACGATCCAGCGAAGTCAGTACAGACTGAGAAACACTGGTCCGAGGAGACAGGTACCCTAAGAGGTCCGTTCTCATGACCTCACCCAACGGTACGGGAGCAGGTCCCCCAGAGGGACTGGGTCCCTAATTTAGACGCAAAGAATACAGAGGACGTAACCGTTCGTTCAAGAAATGGTTATTTTGGTGGACCCTTCGGGAGAACATTCTTATTACGAATTTTTTTTTTTCTTCTGAGCTATAAGTGATCAAACAACCTACAAAAGCTAAGGTATTTCACTATAGTATATCACAGAAAGAGACGGACTGAATGAAATAAATCGTATTACACGAGGTTTGAGTACCTATCTTTATTGTTTGATCACCAATGGTCACCCACCACCGCTTTTCCCTTCATTGATGATCCACATTCTATGACATATTGTTCCCCTTGATATTTACCTTTCATTGGAAATGTCAACATATTTTTTAAAATTTATGTTTTTCTAATATTACCTTTTTTCTGAACCACCAATTTACATTTTTTTTTACTTAATTAGTAATTTATATTAGTATTAAAGTCATCCCTCACATTTTGGTTACCTTTATTTTTATTACTAAATACGTACCTCTATTTAATGACATGGAGTTTTATTACTTTTCTTTTCTCGATTAAATTAATAGTCGAAAACTTTACATAGATTTTTTAGTTATTCTTCATAACCCAACCGGTTTTTTCTTTTTTTTATGAGACTAATCTGAATCCTATATCAAAGGAAATTTTATAATCTCCTTCATCAGAGATTCAGAGACAATATATTGATAAAAGGTCTCGAAGATAAGAAATCTTAGACCTGTAAACCGGAGAGCACTGACTAAACGAAGACATGGTGTCAAATTTGACTAAAGGAACACAAGTCGGGTATCACTTTATTCTAAATTCGTGGGTATGTGTGATTATCAAAACGATTTGTAAGAGTTTCATGTCGTAAAGTCTTTTAATTTGTCTTATTACAGGTAAAGTCAGTTAGGGAAAATATTCGGTAGTAATTGACCGGTATAGGGTTTAGTGAGGGAATGATATTTAAGGAAATTGTAAATAAAACATGACATATGTAAGTGGACATGGACGGAGACGAGGTATTATCAAAGTACGTACATACGAACGAAAAGATTCAATCTAAAATCTGAGGAGACCCCTTCCCTTGGAGAACGGCAGAATAAACAAAGTGCTACCGTCCGTACCACATTAAATATATGTTATTTCACACTAAACTACATCTATAACTGGGTAGTACTTATTGTTGGTTATGAAGAGGTTGTCACTATTACTCAAACGTAATTAGACCGAGATAAAACACCGGTACGTAAAAATCTACATTAGTCTCTTTTTCTTACTTCGATTGAAGGAGAAGTGTCCTCACTTTGGACAACCAAACTAAACTTGGTATAAGTGTATAAGTAGGCCATATCTATTTTATGGTCCGAAGGGACCACCGAGTATCCCATTTCGCAAACGGATGTTACACCCTCTTGACCTAAGCTAGGGACCCAGTCCTTCTAGGGGACCTCCTCCTTTACCGTTGGGTGAGGTCATGAGAACGGACCCTTTTAGGGTATCTGACTCTTCGGACCGTACGATGTCAGGTACCCCAGTGTTTCTCAACCTGTGTTGACTCGCTGAAGTGAAGTATCTATTTTATCGAACGAAAGGTGTTACCAGAAAAATACCAGCGTACCACTCAATTACTTTACCTTACAAATACAATACATCAATCTTATCCTTTTTCCTCAGGTTTTACCGTCACCGTTCTGTTTCTTTCCTTTTTCGGACGTTTCTACTTTGTTTTCTTTTAGGATCCTAGTCTCACTCTTGGAGTCCACTTTGTTTGTCGGGAGGACCGATCGGGTCAAATGTATCACATCCGAGTCCCCCTCCTCTGTTTTGTATTTTTCTCCTCGGTTCTAACTCGGGGAGACAAAAAACCCCAACCGGGCGGGAGTACGGATCTCCTACATGATACGAAACGAACGGTTTATTTTGACTCGACATTGTGACCAGACGACGAAGTTTAGAAATGACATCGTACTGTCTTGACTCCTTTAATGTGTGAGGAGACTGTAAATGTTGAGACAAATTGTGGGATTTTTAGGTACTCAAAACTGATATTTTATTTAGGGTTAGACGATAGTGTTTAGCTTAATCTGAAACGTGTATAGTACCAGACACCCAAAATCTTACTCTTGACACAACAATGAATGTCTAAAAACAAGTATAAAGAAATGATTTCAAATACTTTCCTTCGACACAGACGACTCTTTACTGGTTACTCAAACTTGTTAAAACAAGGGTCGGTTGGATAATATCCTACATATCCGTTATATAAAATACTTCTAGGTCTCTTTACACATCGTTATTTAGTAACAATGATTCGAAAGAATTGTATACTGTTTTTGTTGTTTATAACCAAACTTCTTATCATACTCTTAAAACCAACACATCTTAAGAAAGTCTCAACAACGACTTTATCGGAATATCTAACATCCCACATAATAGGGTACCTCTTTGAAAAAAAAAAAAAAAAACCGAACCATAGAATCAATTAGTCGGTTTGAGTACTCTATCACACATATAAACGGGAAATACACTACTACCGAAGGAGTCAGTCAAAAGTTCGTCCACTTTTTTGTAATCTATAGAGAATGTCAAAGATATACACATCAATAAACGTAAACAAAAATGAACTATGAAAGATTCAAGGAAAATCTAAATTTGTAAAAACAGATCGTGTAATTATACGTAAAATTGTGTTAGTAGTATTACTTTTATCGACTGACAACTGTCATTATGTTTAATCCTTATCTTTCATGAAAGACTTAATACTTACAATTATTGATAAATTTGTCGGATATAATTTACATAATTTTCGAACCGTTTCGTCGACTGTGATGAATCTTTCAATTATATTGTAATCTACGTCTAGTTATGGAAGTCTTGTAAAACGTAACCTGATGGATACTTTTTGTCTTATTACTCCCGTTAAAAAATACCACGTCTTTACACTTATCCTGAATTTTAACACTCGTGTGGAGTATTCCGTGGTAATATACGTCGTAGCGTTTTAGTTCCAACATAAAATTTAAACAAGCGAAATTGAAAGTTTACGTATTTAACAAAATCTCCTGGGATGGTGTAAAAATATATGTGATCTTTTATCATTTAAGTCTTATCAATTCAGTTTGAAATATGAAAGAAAATTTTAGAACCAGTTGTTAAACATAAGTACCGTTGGTACAACCGAGTAAATCGATTCAACCAGGGTATTTATAAGTCACTATAACTTGAAAAATTTATATTATAATCGAAATTTTGTCTTAAAATCAAATTCCGTCTAAGTCATAATATAGAGTATTGTCTTGGTTTCATCTAGATACACAAGACATAATAAAACTTTTACTTTTTGTATCCTTGTCGTTTATGACTGAGTTCAAAGACTTCATAACAAAGTCATTCTTCAATATCTGTAATTTCATCTTATTTACTACTGAGGATACAACCGAAATAATATACTGTATCCTTCAAGGTGATTCCGTCATGTAAAAGAACAAATTTACGACACAAAATTTAAACTTTTGGTTAGACCTATATAATGTTAACAGATTTCCATATATTATATATCGTCATCTCAGATCCGTGTTTTAAATTTACCTAAAGAATTATCTTCCACTCGAAGGCAAGTTTTGATAAAATATACGTAAAATAACATAAAAGATATATAAGTTGTAAACGGAACCCTTCCCTTTCGAAGATTTATACACAGTAAACTTTATAAACATAAAACCAAATATACTTAATTGAATTCATTTCTAGAACCTGTGTGTAATCTCAAAATATGTGAATAACAATACCCTGAGAATAATTTCGTTAACGTCGAGAGTTATTATCTACGTCTATAGGGTGATTCTACACCCATTTGTATATCCTTACAGCGAGTCAGCACAGACTGAGAAACGCTGGGGTACCTGACATCGGATGGTCCGAGGAGACAGGTACCCTAAAAGAT
The DNA here is from genome assembly GCA_006410555.1 of Capra ibex. Taxonomy (NCBI): domain Eukaryota; kingdom Metazoa; phylum Chordata; class Mammalia; order Artiodactyla; family Bovidae; genus Capra; species Capra ibex. Next base: position 43,092 of record SJYO01019473.1, on the reverse strand, counting down.
CCGTTATCATGACCTTACCCAACGGTAAAGGAAGAGGTCGCCTAGAAGGACTGGGTCCCTAGCTTGGACCCAGAGGGTGTAACATCTGTCTGTGAAATGGCAGACTCGGTGGTCCCTTCAGGCCTATTTGTATATTCGAGGTTCATTTGGACCATCAAAAGTTTTACGGATCCTGTTACGGTCCATCACTAAACTCATATTTTACCAAGGTTAGATGGGACATCGGTTCCCCCCTTCTACCGTCTTATAATTATCTATATTGACAATAGACTACTTACTATAACGTAAATAAAAAAGGTCCATTTCTGTAAGAAAGATTAAGATTCGACTCTATTAAAATAAAACACAAAGAGATCTACTCTCCATAACTTGTTGTGTCATCTTGACTCAGAACCTATCAAAAGGTATTTCATGTCTCCTAAAACTTACAGGTAAAGGAGGTGACTCAATTTTTTTATTTATTTATTTCAGTACCATAAAGATGTTTTTGGTTCTCATTATTATGACCACATGTCAAAGGGGTATTAGATTCGACGATAGTTCTACATGAACTCTTTACAGGGACTCCGAGAGGGAGACCTTATAGATAGTAAAGACAACCTGAAAACTATCCTCGACCTATCGACTGTTAAGTGCTAATTCTACGGTCGATCGTGGACCTCACGTCCATAAGACACGTCAGTTAACTTTCTTTTAGGAACACGTTATCTATTGTCACAAACGAGATACTGGGACCGACAAGCTGACCACAGTCTATTACCTGTCGAGTAAACCCCTCTAAAGGATGAACCAGTCGTTACGATATCTACACACCGGAGAGTGTAGTCCGTCAACTTTGGACTTTTAGAAGATAACTCTACCTTAGGTACTTCCCTCTTGTATCTTCCCTCATATTGCGACATCACGTGAAACTTTTAGATTCAGTCGAAGTTCACTCTACCGATCGAATCATCAAACGGTATACTTATACTTAGAGTTTGGAAAGATTCAGGTCTTAGTTAGGTGAGTATAAACAATCCAGACAAAACGTCGTGGGTCGTAATGACTTTTATACGTCTAACCCAGATTAAGACAAAACTTCTTACTCTGGACTCATGACTCATAACGAGACTTTCACTTTCACTTCAGCGAGTCAGAACAGGTCAAGAAACGCTGGGGTACCTGACATCGGACGGTCCGAGGAGATAGGTACCCTAAGAGTCCGTTCTTATAACCTCACCTAACGACAAAGGAAGAGAACCAAAAGTATATACTTACACACGCTTTCATCGAGTCAGTACAGACTGAGAAACACTGGGGTACCTGACATCAGGTACCTTAAGAGGTCCGGTCCTATGACCTCATCCATCGGTAAGAGAAGAGGTCCCCTTGAAGGGTTGGGTCCCTAGTTCAGGTGTAACGTGCACCTAAGATTCCCATGGTATCGTAGGAATTATGACCGAAGGTTCTCTCAAGGACCTCTAGTAAAGAATTTAAAAACATAAATTATAAGTAAGTAGTTTTTCATAACTTCTGATTCACGATCTCACAATTTACCTAAAGTTTTTTGACTCAATAGTATTTAAAGGTATACACTTAATCGTAAACAAGTTCTTATTCTTATGGGACTTTACTGAGGTTGTGACTTTGATGTAATTCGTAAAAAGAAACTATTTCTTTTACAATTTGTCAAAAAATCACAACAACTCCACTCGTAATATTCGTAGTTAATTTTACCGTTTTATAAAATTTACATTTACCATACCCTATAACGGGACCCCTATAGGAGACTGCAATACTGTACAAAACATGGAACTTTTTTTTTGAAGAGAGACAGTCAAAAAAAAAGACAGTATATGAACTACGACCCTCCCTAGTCCCCGTCCTCCTCTTCCCCTGCTGGCTCCTACTCTACCGACCTACCGTAGTGCCTGAACTACCTGCACTCAGACTCACTTGAGACCCTCTACCACTACCTGTCCCTCCGGACCGCACGACGCTAAGTACCGTAGCGTCTCTCAACCTGTACTGACTCGCTGACTTGACTAACTATGAAAGAGGGTCTTTATTCTATGTCCTATGCATTGCGACTCGATAATGATACACTCGAAAAGTGATTAAAACCAAAGACGATAATAAAGTATAACAAATATTTAATATTATGACTAAAATGTCCAACTTTAGTACACAGAATTAAATGAGTACTGTTATCAAACCACGTTTATAAGTGGAAGTACGTAAAGAGTTCAGAAAGTTTATTAGAACCTTTTAATCTCATTATTTTCATCCCAGTCGATATCTTCTCAATTAGAACTCCCGTTTCTCGTTTAATATGTGCGTATAATTAAAAAGTCTATACACCAACCGTTAAAAACTTTGTATAACTTTCCTCTCTACGATCTATTTATACTTACTAGTTTATCATGACACCTCTAATCTTCGTGGTAAGACTTGTGTGTGACACCACGAATCCATTCGTACTAAGACCTGAACCTTGTGAGTAGGTAGATAAGTTCCTAAACCGATACTTGGGACACACATACTATATCCGAGTAGAAACTATGAGGACAAGTAGTATAAAGGGTAAGAATAAACTGTATAGAGAACGTATCAAAAACATAAAGGTAACAGTCATGAGATTGAGTCCGGAGTAAGGTAAACGTCTGTCCTTAACCGTCTCCTTGACTAGATAGGTCGTTTTATTCTCAAGTAACGTAAACAATTTTCAAATCATATCGGTCTCACTCGTTCCGTTTCGTGTCTCCCAATCGTTTCAATTCCTTCAATCGCCCTTCACATCTCCTCCTTTGACATTTGGGCTGGCAGAGTCTCAGAGACCGACCCAGACGTTTAAACACATTATTTTTAATTGTCCTCTTTTCTTATGTCTAAAATGGCTAAAAAAAAAAAACCATGTATTTGTAACCTCTGAAGTGTTCTCTTTCCTCTGGGTTTCTTGACTTGTTTTAGTTTTGGAAAATATGGAAAATCTGTTTCTTTGTTATTTAAACACTTTTTTACTGTTCTGGTTCCCTAAACCCGATCCCCATCATGTACTACTTCTTCATTGATCCTTCGATTCCCAATCAAATTGTTTCAATTATATATGTCCGAAGACACAGGAATTAAGGGACAATCTACTGTGTTTACGGAAGGGAGGATCTCAATGTCCGTCCTACCCATGGAAAGTGTACCTTCTAAAGAGAGGACGAAAGTCTCTTCTTCTCCCCACCCGACCCCTTCTTACTCCAGTATCACTGAAAGAACGAAGTCAGGAAAAGAATCTTGAAGTCGAATTCTATAACTCATACGATCTCACGGTATAAAACCCCATAATACAAGACTTGAGATAGTCTTCGTTTGAATTCTACTAACTGGTGACATTGGTTCTTGAAAATAAGGATTTGATTTCGACTTATTTGATTTCAAAATAACTGATACCGTTTCGGAAACTGACGCACCTAGTGTTATTTGACACCTTTTAAGACTTTCTCTACCCTTATGGTCTGGTGGACTGGACGGAGAACTCTTTAGACATAAGTCCAGTCCTTCGTTGTCAATCTTGACCTGTACCTTGTTGTCTGACCAAGGTTTATCCTTTTCCTCATGCAGTTCCGACATATAACAGTGGGACGAACAAATTGAATATACGTCTCATGTAGTACTCTTTGTGACCCGACCTTCTTCGTGTTCGACCTTAGTTCTAACGACCCTCTTTATGGTTATTGGAGTCTATCCGTCTACTGTAGTGGGAATACCGTCTTTCACTTCTCCTTGATTTTTCGGAGAACTACTTTCACTTTCTCCTCTCACTTTTTCAACCGAATTTCAAGTTGTAAGTCTTTTGATTCTAGTACTGAAGACCAGGGTAGTGAAGTACCCTTTATCTACCCCTTTGTCACCTTTGTCACAGTCTGAAATAAAACCCCCCGAGGTTTTAGTGACGTCTACCACTGACGTCGGTACTTTAATTTTCTGCGAATAAGGAACCTTCTTTTCAATACTGGTTGGATCTACCGTATAAGTTTTCGTCTCTGTAATGAAACGGCTGATTCCAGGCAGATCAGTTCCGATACCAAAAAGGTCACCAGTACATACCTACACTCTCAACCTGACACTTCTTCCGACTCGTGACTTCTTAACTACGAAAACTTGACACCACAACCTCTTCTGAGAACTCTCAGGGAACCTGACGTTCCTCTAGGTTGGTCAGATAAGATTTCCTCTAGTCAGGACCCACAAGTAACGTTACTGACTACAACTCCGACTTTGAGGGTAAGAAACCGGTGGACTACGTTTCTCGACTGAGTAAACTTTTCTGGGGCTACGACCCTTTCTAACTCCCGTCCTCCTCTTACCCTCAAGTCTCCTTCTCTACCAACCTACCGTAGTGACTGAACTATCTGAACACTAACACACTTGGGGTCTTAACCACTATCTGGGCCTCCGGACTACACGACGTCAGGTACCCCAGTGTTTCTCAGCCTGTACTGACTCGCTGACTTGACTTGACTTGACTTTCAACTCACCGAGGTAAAAACGTTCACGAAGGATTATGATCATAAAAACACAGTTCGGTCTATAGTCAATTGTAAACCATGTAAAAAACTTCACTCATAAATGACATACAGTAACCATACAGATGTTGATATTATTACTTAACGTTGTACTCTTCCGAGACATAGATACGACTCGTCCGTTGATAAAATAAGTGACCATATACCCTTCATCTTTCGTTCATATATATACAAACTTGTAGACGTTACACAAATAATGGATTTTAAAGAGAACGAAGAACTAAGGTATTATTTAAATTTTCGTTTGTTTTTTGTGAAGTGAACATAACGAAAGTACAAATTTATATGTGTAACTGCTATAAATTTATTTAAAAATGGACCGCAGACCATAAGGAAGTACTTTCCTTTTATCGGATTTTGTGAGTATTAGTGATTAACCACTATATAAACAATTAACAACTATTATATCAACTTACCCTCCATACATTACTGACTCCTAACTAACTAAGGTTAGTAACAATACCATAATTTTTGGGAGTACTAGATTGTGTTAAGTTACTTTAACGAATAAAAGAAATAGACATTTTACTTCCTCGTCATACCTCATTGAATCAAATTAATTTGCTGAGAATAATCAAGTACAAGAAAGTACCTTCAAACAAATATTTACTTCTATTTTGGTACAAGTTCAAAAATCACAAATAACACCAAAAATGAACAAGATTAACTTTTCTTTCAGAAACGTAAAAACTTTCTCCAGTTTCAATGAAGTTGTTAATTTCGTAGTACGAAAGAAATTTTTCGTAAGTATCCAAAATTTTCTGTAGTTTACACATTGAAAATCCTCATCGATACAAAGATCTAAAAAGACTTTTACTCACGTTCGGTCCAACTTATATCATCTTCCAAGTATAAAAAAAAAAGTGAATCCTTGAAATATGACGTAACATTAGGAGATTTCCAAAATAGAGGTAAGGTACATGTCAAATAATAAAAACAAAACAAAACAACAGTAACGAAATCCAGTAAATACAGTGTCATCTTCTCTTTTTATCACTCGAAACCCCCAAATTAAAGACAATCTATTCCGAATTCTTAATAGTTCCACAAATTACACCCCAATAATTCCTAAAATTGACAAGTAACAACTTACTAATACGAAACTTTTTTAACTAATTTTAACTTCCATAATTCTATAAATTGATAAAATTCTCACGTACATACATGTATGTCTAAGTACTGTCATAAAAAGAGTCAAAACCTTCTTTCTCTAAAATTTTATAATGTACTTCTATTTGATCTTTTCTGGTCTTTTAATCGTAATGTCTAGTGTAAGACTCTGTTATTTTGTAAACTTGAACGATTCTTAAAAAATTGTGGATGGTACTCCTGGGCTTCTTTACTAAGAAACTCCAAACTAACACCTAAGAAACACCAAACCAACGTCTAAGAAACTAAGCAACAACAACAAGTCAGGGATTCAACACGGAAACCACTGTTTATGGAGAACATAATGAGAGCTGAGACAATGATGGACAACCAACAACAAGTAAACGAGTCAGCACAGGCGGAGAAACGCTGGGGTACCTGACGTCGTACGGTCCGAAGGGAGAGGAAGTGATATAGGGTCTCGAACGAGTTTGAGTACAGGTAACCCAGTCTCTACGGTAGGTTGGCAGAACAGGAGACAACTGGGGAAGAGGAGGACGGAAGTTAGAAAGGGTCGGAGTCCCAGAAAAGATTACTCAGTCGAGAAGTGTAGTCCACCGGTTTCATCACCTCGAAGTCGAAGTCAGGAAGATAACTTATAAGTCCTGACTAAAGGAAATCCTAACTGACCAAACTGGATGAACGTAAGATTCTCAATGGGACACGATTTTCATAAGTACTTGTAATTTAAAGAAACTAGAAACAGATGTATCGATAGTGTGAGATATTACTCAGAAATTAATACATCCACTCTTCCTGACAACGGAAAGATAACAAGTCAGTAGTTTACCATTAATAGAAAGTTGAGAGGAATGGGGACAATGGTACTTCCTTATAAGTAACTGGAAGAGACAACGGGTGGTCTTGGTAAGTCATATTGTACGTCTAATCACATCCCTTTTACCGTTACACACGACCACACAAGATACGGAAAGACAAAAGGAGGAACGTAAGTTTCTTGAAGAATGGAATAAGTATCGTCTAATTGAACTATCGTCGAGAGAAAGTAAAGGTCCCAAATATCTAATCCTTATACTAAAGGACCTCATTCAAGTAAAATTGTTTTAAGGTGTTAATTTTCTTTAACCTACAGGACTCCTCACACACTATCTCAAAATTGGTATAATGAATCGAATCCTTTTATTTGCTTATGTAAAGAAAATACTTTCAATTGTAAAATTCAAACTGACCAATGTAGTGATTCTTCTACTGAAATCAATTCACAAAAAATTCACAGGACTATATTAATATGAGTGTTAAGTTTGTATACTTCTTATAAATTTTATACTGGTCGAATACAAACTTATAAATCTTACTAGAAAAAGGGGAGATGAATGATATTTAAATTCTAAGATATAAACTAAAATAAGTGTAAAAAACATGTAAAACAAAAGTAACAATCATACCCGATTCCGGTAGAGAATATAGAAAAAGATCGTTATAAAAATTACCTCTCACCCCTATTTTTATAAGTAATAAGACATTGGACAAGCTGTAAAATTTTCTAAACCTGAATTCAGTAATACTGACAGAGGTTTTATAAAACTCTCGAATTCTTTCACTAAAATTAGTTATTCTTAGAAAATGGGAAACTTCCTCTTAAAATGAATTTGATAACGGAAATCCTCTAAAAACATACATTCCACAAATGTTAAACAACATTTATAAATTCTCTTTAAACCAAAATAAATCATTTCTTTCTTTCTTTCAATCAGGGTGTCAGTACAGGTTGAGAGACACTAGGGTACCTGACATCGGACGGTCCGAGGAGACAGGGACCTTAAGAGGTCCGTTCTCATGACCTCACCCAACGGTAAAGGAAGAGGTCCCATTAAGGACTGGGTTCTTGTTGACTTTTCGTGTGTGTAAAGGAGGAAACACTCCTTAAGAAATTTCTTTTTAAACACTCATCGTACTTTGTCTCGTCCTAAAAAGGTCACTCTGGACTACCTCTCTTACTTACTCGGTCCATTTTGGGAGAGTTTCGTTTTTACTCTCCTATATCCCTCTCTACCTAACAGAAGAAACCATAAAAGATTCCTTTAATATTAGACAAAGTCATAACTTAAGTTTTCCTGATTCTCCGTCTCGACCTTTTAACTGTATAAGTTGGAAAAATACTTAGTCCGCTTTATTCACCAGTAACTTACAGTACGAAGTTTTCTTGTACGTGTCTATAGACCTTTACCGTCATACTATTATCTACAAATTGAACCAGTCTTTATCAACTACGTGATTAGATGGTACTATTTATCAAAACTTCCTGTAACTTTACGACTTCCCATGACATAAACGAAAGTACATCTGTTTGGACTCACCTACATTCAAAATTCTGGTCCCGGCAGTATCGCATATGTTTAGGTAAAACAAAAACAACAATTGTAAATAAAAAAGTACCACCATACGATAACTATCATCTTAATAGATACTTCAACTAAATCGACTTGTTTATTATCAAATTTTTACGACTCTTCAGATTCCAAAAGAACCGGTGAGAAACCTCTATAGCTGGACACCTAACTTCCATACTATGACGAACGTAATCCAACACGTAACGAAAATTAGTGGGGTCCTGGAAAAGAAAGGTACCCCTGGTCTTTGATTCCAAACCAAAATCAAAGTAAGTTTTTATAATGTAACCGTTATAGGCACAATTTTATTCTACAAAGGGACCAGAATTTTATACATTTGTGATAAACCTTAATAAAACTTCAGATGAGTTACGAAACTTAATCAACAAAATATAGAACGTTAAAATGGTTGAAAGAGTTGAGGTACTGCTTAGAGACTTGATAGTAAGCAAAATAAACTAGAAGAACACTAAACCCAACATCATACTCTAATGTGTACCCTTGTCTTGTGGTAATCTCCCTTTATTTTAGGAAACATGTCTTGTGTATTGGGAAATATGATCGGAAATCGTCACGTGTTTGTCACTATTTCCCTACTGTACTGATTATAACCTGCGGGCGTGTACTCTGAGTAACGGAAATGACGAATACCTTGAGTCCTAGTCAAGTCAAGTCAAATCAACGAGTTAGTACAGGCTGAGAAGCACTGGGGTACCATACGTCGTGTGATCCGGAGGGACAGGTAGTGGTTGAGGACCTCAAGTGAGTCTGAGTACAGGTAACTCAGCCACTACAGTAGGTTGGTAGAGTAGGAGACAATAGGGGAAGAGGAGGGTGGAAGTTAGAAAGGGTCTTAGTCCCAGAAAAGTTTACTCAGTCAAGAAGCGTAGTCCACCGGTCATATAACCTCAAAGTCGAAATCGTAGTCAGGAAGGTTACTTGTAAGTCCCGACTAAAGGGAATCCTATCTGACCAACCTAGAGACACGACAGGTTCCCTGAGAGTTCTCAGAAGAGGTTGTGGTGTCAAGTTTTCGTAGTTAAGAAACCACGAGACGAAAGAAATAGGAGTGTAGGTATGTACTGATAACCTTTTTGGTATCGCAACTGATCTGTCTGGAAATAACCGTTTCAGTACAGAGAACGAAAAATTATACGACAGATCCAGCCAGTATTGAAAAGAAAGTTCCTCATTCGCAGAAAATTACAGTAACAACGTCAGTGGTAGACGCCACTAAAACCTCGGGGGGTTTTATTTCAGTCGGTGACAAAGGTGACAAAGGGGTAGATAAACGGTACTTCACTACCCTGGTCTACTGTACTAGAATAAAAAGACTTACAACTCGAAATTCGGTCGAAAAAGTGCGAGGAGAACGTGAAAGTAGTTCTCCAAGAAATCAAGAAGAAGCGAAAAACGGTATTCCCACCACAGTAGACGGATAAACTCCAATAACTACAAAGAGGACTGTTAGAACTAAGGTCGAACACGAAGGAGGTCGGGTCGCAAAGAGTACTACAGGAGACGTATATTCAATTTATTCGTCCCACTGTTATATGTCGGAACTGCATGAGGAAAAGGATAAACCTTGGTCAGACAACAAAGTACAGGTCAAAATTCACAACCAAGGAGTGAACGTATGTGTAAAGAGTTCTCCGTCCAGTCGACCAGACCATAAGGGCAGAGAAGGTCTTAAAAGATGTCAACATCACTAGGTGTATCAGTATCTATAAAAAGGTCTTGAGAGAACGGAAAAGTTATTAGGTCACCTACAACCGATAAACTGGAGACCAAGAAGACGTAAAAGATTTACGTCGAACTTGTAGACCTCCAAATGTCAAGTGTATGACGATTTCGGACCGAACCTCTTAAACGTCGTAATGAAATGATCGTACACTTTAATCACGTTGACACACCATCAAACTCGTAAGAAACGATAACGGAAAGAAACCCCAAAGTCAGTTTTACCTGGAAAAGGTCAGGACACCGGTGACGACTCAAAAGGTCGAGTCAGTGACGACTGAGTCCTTTCGTGAAAGATTAAAATCGAGGTTGGGAAAACTTTCTTTCTGCACTTAGGTCTCAGATTAGTATTTACACGTACAACAGTGATGAAGGATATACAGACAAAATGTATATCTTATGACTTGAGTAGGTAGGTGACAGACTAAAATTCAATATAAATACACTTGATATTAATTTATTAAGTCCCAGGTTTATAGGTTGAATACCTATTTCCTCCAATTTCAAAAATCTCTGACACTTCCTTGTCTTAGAGTAAGGGAGTATTTTATCCGTGTAAATATCTCAAAGGAAGTGTAAAAAAACCGGGACCTCTCGGTCTCTCCCCTCTTAGAACGAAAGAGTACCGGTATCCCAAGTTACTTAGGAGACTATGAAAGTAATGTCTATTCTAAAAAAAAAAAAATTAAATCTCGTACGGTTACTCATATTCACCCGGGAAATCTTTATTACTGAAGTCTTCAAGACTTTCGGACCCCGTCTAAAAACAAAATCTTGGAATTACACAAAACTATAAAAAGACGGTCTTAATGAGTACCCGATATTTATATGAAAATAGAGGTGCAGAGGGGAAGGGGATGGTAACACTGAAGATACAGATAAAGTGACACTTAACCGGTCTTGATTTATATCATTACTTATATGTCTTTCACCTTATTGTCGTTCAATTTCTTTCGTTCACTACACTAAACTCATGGTTTATAGTTCAGTACTTTAGAAAAAATTTTTCAGTTGCACATCTTCAGATCATAGATAAAAAAATAAAAATAAATAAATAAAACCCGTATGGTACACCGTACATCCGCTAATAAAGGGACTGGTCCCTAGTTTGGGTACGGGGGGCGTAACCTTCACGTCAGAATTGGTGAACTGACGGCCCTCAGGGAGATCATAGAACGATCTCAGAAGACGTACAAAGTATATGAATTTTATGAAAAGTTATTTACTCCTTTACAATAATTCACAATTATTAAAAATTCTTCTTATACGGATTTTAAGTATGACATAAAACCCATTCCTCTAAATTCCTCACGATTTCAAAAAATAAAAATGGTAAAAATCTTTATAGAATTACGTTCGAAGTGCCATGTACTAAAGTAAATTATCATTGTTTCCGGAATACTCCATATCCATGATAAGAGTAGGGATAAAACATCTGTTCCTTTGTGCGAATCTCTAAAATTCATTGACTAGCTTTCATTGCGTCGATCTTATACTATCTCTACCCTAACCTTGGATCTAGACAGAAGAATATTTCGAATATATAAATTGGTACAGTGAGACACTAGAGTGTCTCTATGGGGTAACTACTTACCTCTCAATATAAAGACTGGAGACTCATTTGCACCCTTTTCTAGAGATTAAACATTGAAGAACTCGTTATAGTCCCATATATCGGTATGGAAAATATAGATTCCAGTCTTTTATAACAGAGTAACACCCAGTCAGGAGAAGGAGGGACCTTGTAGAAGGACCGAAGAAAAAGTCACAAGTCTAGAAAAGAACCCGAGAACGAGTGTGTATGTAATTGACAGGAGTCACTAGAAAGATAAAAACAAACAAACAAACCCACCAAGTAAACAAGATGGACCAGACGACAATTCACTAGTGATGTTTATACTACCACCTATACATCGTACAGTTCTGTTGGGATTGAATCCATTGAACTACTTTATTTTAATGGTTATGCAAACAGTTTTTAATAAATAAATAAACCGACGTGGTACGGAATCAACACCGTTCATCCTAGCAATCAACGTCGTACACTCTAGATCGAGGGACTGATCCCTAACTTGGGTCTGGGGGACACGACCCTCACACCTCAAAACTGGCGACCTGGTTGTCTCTTCAGGGGTTTAGTAGTTGCACAATTACGGTTCTTTACTCTAATACCCGATATTGGGTATAATTGTTATTGCTGGTTTTTTTGGTTTTTGGAAAGTGATGTAGATTGAGACAAGAAAGGTTATTCGACGACGAATTTAGAACTAACGTTCAAAATCTACCTCAAAGGTTTATAAAAAGAAGCCATCATAAAGTATCTATTCTTCGAATCCTGAAACTTTCTGTTCTTTGTACACGTAACTTTTGATCGGTAATGTGGATTTACTTACTTTATTCGATAATTTATTATCTTTTATATATTAAGAAACAGATTTGTATCTATACATCCAAATTCGAGTTACGTTAAGACCTTCTTGGCGTCTAAGAAGACACTCAAGACCGACCTCGGTAATCGGTCCACAATATCTTTTGGTACATGACCAAGATAATCATTAAAGATTACCACACTAACTTTATTTGTACCCGAAACCTTAGTCTGGATCCACACACCCACACTCATGAATTTGACTATAAATTGAACACCTTACTACAAAACGTTCAATGAATTTATTAAAAGAAGAGTCAAAGAAATACACTTTTGTAAAAGTCCTAATTTCACTTTTGCCAACTGTTATACTTCACAAACTTCCTAAAATTCGTCAATGTTGATAATATGAAAACCACGATCACCACTTCTTGGACGGACGGTTACGTCCTCTGTCATTCTCTGTACCCAAACTAGGGACCCAGTCCTTCTACGGGACCTCCTCCAGTACTGTTGGGTGATGTTAGAAGAACGGACCTCTTAGGGTACCTGTCTCCTCGGACCACCCGATCTCAGGTATCCCATCGTTTCCCAGTCTGTACTGAATTCGCTGAATTGGTACGTGAGGACGTGTACGTACGAAACGACTTCGTTACGATTTACCAGATCGGTGAAACCTTTTGTCAAAATTTTCTAATGGTTGTGTTATAACATTTGGTTGATAGAAAATCAATTTTTATTTATTTAATTTTTTTCTTTTTTGTTTTTTGAATAGAATTTTGGATTGTTAAGGAGGGGATCAATAAAAGGGTTTCTCTTTACTTTTACGTACGAATGTATTTATGAATGTATACTTACAAATAACGTCGTGACAAGTATTACTAGTTTTGGACCTTTGTCGGCTCAAGTCAAGTCAGTGAGTGGTCACCGGTCGAGAAACACTCAACCCGTACCTGACGTACGTCGTACGATCCGGAGGGACAGGTGGTGGTCAAGGACCTCGAACGAGTTTGAGTACAAGTAGCTCAACCACTACGGTAGGTTGGTAGAGTAGGAGACAGCAGGGGAAGAGGAGGACGAAGTCAGAAAGGGTCGTAGTCCCAGAAAAGGTTACTCAGTCAAGAAGTGTAATCCACCGACTTCATAACCTCAAAGTAGAAATCGTAGTCAGGAAGGTTACTTATAAGTCCTGACTAAAGGAAATCTTACCTGACCAACCTAGAGGAACGTCAGGTTCCCTGAGAGTTCTCAGAAGAGGTCGTGGGGTCAAGTTTTCGTAGTTAAGAAGTCGTGAGTCGAAAGAAATATCAGGTTGAGAGGGTAGGTATGTACTGATGACCTTTTTGGTATCGAAACTGATCTACCTGGAAAGAACCGTTTCAGTGCAGAGAAGCAAAATTATACGACAGATCCAACCAGTATCGAAAAGAAGATTCCTCATTCGTAGAAAAATAAAGTACCGACGTTAGTAGTAAACGTCACTAAAACCTCGGGGGGTTTTATTTCAGACTGTGACAAAGGTGACACAGAGGTAGATAAACGGAACTTCACTACCCTGGTCTACGGTACTAGAATAAAAAGACTTACAACTCGAAATTCGGTTGAAAAAGTGAGAGGAGAAAGTGAAAGTAGTTCTCCCAGAAATCAAGAAGAAGTGAAAGACGGCATTCCCACCACAGTAGACGTATAGACTCCAATAACTATAAAGAGGGCCGTTAGAACTAAGGTCGAACTCGAAGGAGGTCGGGTCACAAAGAGTACTATTTGAGACGTATATTCAATTTATTCGTCCCACTGTTATATGTCGGAACGGGATGAGGAAAAGGATAAACCTTGATCAGACAACAAGGTACAGGCCAAGATTAACAACGAAGGACTGGACGTATGTCTAAAGAGTTCTCCGTCCAGTCCACCAGACCATAAGGGTAAAGAAAGTCTTAAAAGGTGTCAAATAACACTAGGTGTGTCAGTTTCCGTATCATTGGAGGTATGTCTAAAGAGTCCTCCGTCCTTTTGAATACGAATGTATTTGTGAATGTACACTTACGGATATCGTCGAAACAAGTATTAGTACTTTTGAACCCTTGTTGGGTCTATAAGTAGTTAACTGCTTACCTTTTTTTTTAACACAATATGTGTATGTTATTTTTGCCTACCTGATGATCATGTACGTTGTTGTATCAACTTATAGGACAAACACGATTCACTTCCTTTGGTCTGTGATTTTGGACATATGTCATACTAATGTAAAGATTAATGTAAAACCTCGTTCTTTTTGATATCCCTGTGTTTGGTCTATGTACCAACGGTGTACCGACCCTCATTTCTTTTCACTGACTAACATTTCCCTTTACTCTTTTATAAAGCTACCCCACCTGCACAAGATACAGAGCAAACACAATCTTCGACGTACTGGCACAAAACAGTTACTACTTAAAGTGACATACATTCAGTATAAGGTTAGTTTTCCCTTTTTTGGAACACAATGTCTCATAATACCTATCATATACTCTAGTAGAAGGAGGGGGGTAAAAAAGAAGACAAACCAAGAAGTAATAAGAGACAAGAAAGACATAGAGAATGTTTAAACCCCAGGTACTATTTAACGTTACAGACTAAAGTTCCGACTCTATGATGTCTTTTAACTACAGAAATGGACGTTACACTCAGTCTAAAATTTATCTCAGTAATTGACACAAAAGTATGAAGATCTATAAAGTCAATCATGACTTATTGAGTCTCGACCTTAAACGGATGAGACACTTTACATGGTTTATATAGACCCTTAAGGGACCGCTAAGTCCCCAATACTGAGACTTGAAGGTGACGTCTCACGCACCCAAGTTAGGGACGAATACTTTGAATCCAGGGTGTACGGACAACCGGTTTGTCGTTTTTGTTTCCGTATATATATAAATATGTGTTTGGTTTATATGAACGAAAATGATCAACAAAATAGAGACAGGACACCGATACGTCCATATGTCATACCATACCTCCCATAAATCTCGTCAGAATTTAAAACTCGTACTTAGGACTAATACTTTCAGAAGTAGTAGAAGAGTCGTTTGTGACAGAATACAGTCTACAAGAGTTTGAACTCGTTTGTAGTCTTAGTGGACCTCATCAATTTTCTCTCAAAAAACCGAGGTGGATATCTTAACGACTCAATCATCCAGACCGCACCCTAGGTTCTTAAACATAAAGATTGTCTAAGGGTCTACGACAACTACGAGGACCAAACCCCGTGTGTGAAAATCTTGGTACCTAAATGTGAATGAGACAACAACGTCATAGTTTTAAGGACGGATACATCAACGTACGATTTATTGAAGTCAGTACAGGTTGAGAAACGACGGGATACCTGACATCGGACGGTCCGAGGAGACAGGTACCCCAAGAGGTCCGTTATTATGACCTCACCTAACGGTACGAGAGGAGGTCCCCTAGAAGGACTGGGTCCCTGACTTGGGAGTAGAAAATTTATAAGACGTAACTGTCCGTTCAAGAAATGGTGATCGTGGTGGACCCTTCGGCACGGTTGTATTTGATCGGTTGTAAAACAAAAATTTGGTGAAGTGGTAAAGTCACAGTGTAAATATAACCTATTTTGAATGTATAAATTCACACTCTCTTTGTGTCTGTCAATCACAAACCCATCTCCAGTGTTTCATAAACGGCGAAATTTCTCTTTCGTAAACCACGACCGTTCTCTGTTTCGTTTTTTATACATACATATCGACGTGAGAGAAGGAGAAGTGGAGAACTTACAGTAGGATGATATAGTATCAATAAAATAGGGGGATCGATGTTAGAGGAAGACCTGTGGATAAGAGATATTTTCGAGATTCCCGAGGATGGTACGGAGATTAGTAACCGAAAGTCATCGAGTCAAGTTAGTCAAGTCAAGTCAAGTCAGTGAGTCAACACAGGCTGAGAAACGCTGGGGTACCTGACGTCCTGCGGTCCGGAGGAACAGGTAGTGGTTCAGGGTCTCGGATGAGTTTGAGTTCAGGTAGTACAACCACTACGGTAGGTTGGTAGAGTAGGAGACAACAGGGGAAGAGAAGGGTGGAAGTTAGACGGAGTCGTAGACCCAGAAAAGGTTACTCAGTTGAGAAGCGTACTCCACCGGTTTCATAACCTCAATGTCGAAATCGAAGTCAGGAAGGTTACTTATAAGTCTTGACTAAAGGACATCCTTACTGTCCAACCTAAAGGAACGTCAGGTTCCCTGAGAGTTCAGAAGAGGTTGTGATGTCAAGTTTTCGTAGACAAGAAATCACGAATCGAAAGAAATATCAGGTTGAGAGTGTAGGTATGTACTGATGATCTTTTAGGTATCGAAACTGATCTACCGGGAAAGAACGATTTCATTACACAGACGAAAAATTATACGACACATCCAACCAGTATTGAAAAGAAGGTTCCTCATTCGTAGAAAATTAAAGTACCAACGTCAATGGTAGATGTCACTAAAACCTTGGGGGGTTTTATTTCGGAGAGTAACAAAGGTAACAAAAGGATAGATAAACGGTACGTCGCTACCCTGGTCTACGGAACTAGAATCAAAAGACTTACAACTCGAAATTCGGTTGAAAAAGTGAGAGGTGAAAGTGAAAGTAGTTCTCCGAGAAATCAAGAAAGAGTGAAACACGGTATTTCCACCACAGAAGACGCATAGACTCCAATAACTATAAAGAGGGCCGTTACAACTAAGGTCGAACACGAAGGAGGTCAGGTAGTAAAGAGTACTACATGAGACGTATATTCAATTTATTCGTCCCACTGTTATATAACGGAAAGGGATAAACCTTGGTCAGACAAAAAGGTACAGGTCAATATTGACAACTAAGAACTGGACGTATGTCTAAAGAGTCCTTCATCCAGTCCACCACACCATAAGGGCACAGAAAGTCTTAAAAGGTGTCAAAAAACACTAGGCGTGTCAGTTTCCGAAACCGTATCAGTAATTACGTTTTCATCTACAAAAAGACCTTGAAAAAACGAAAAAGTCATTAGGTCGCTACAACAGTTAAACTAGAGACCGAGGAGACGGAAAAGATTTAGGTCGAACTTGTAGACCTTCAAGTGACAAGTGTATGACAACTTTGGACCGAACCTCTTAAAACTCGTAAAGAAAAACATAGCAAACTCTACTCACGTTAACACGTCATCAAACTCGTAAGAAACCGTAACGGAAAGAAACCCTAACCTTAGTTTTGACTGGAAAAGGTCAGGAAACCCGTGACGACTCAAAAAGTATAAATGACTGTATAACTCACGTGACGAAAGTGTCGCAGTAGAAAATCCAAAACTTTATCCAGTTGACCTTAAGGTAGTGGTAATCGGAATCCATAACATAAGAGTCAATTCTAAAAAGAGACGGATGAAACATTATCCGGACTGGAGAAGTGTGAATTCAAAGTACCAACACACGTTTAAAAAAAAAGAAAGTCTGACTATCATCAAAAGTGACTTACTTTGGTTGTATGGTAGTTGACGTGTTAAACTTTGTAAGACCCTATACACTCACAGACTAAAGTACACTTGTCTATCTTTAGTACCAGAATTTAGTTTCCGAAGAGGTCTGGGTCTTTCTTTACTAGGATTATTAAAATTATCGTGATCCATCTTTTTCTTTACTCATTTTAAATCTGAGAATTTTGTTCAATATTTCCAATTCAAATTACTTTAGTATCTAATAAAAAAGAAGGGTTTACGGTTTCGTCTATGACTCCCGACAAACATATTTAAATTAGTCTTCAGACTAATAAAATTCCAACGCAATCCCATAAACGACTTTACTATAGAGGACTAATGAGAGACACTATCTAATAGTAATAAAATACGAATCTCTCGACCACAGGAAAAGAGGAAGATGGTGGTGGAATGACTAATAGATCTCAGACTCTTTTATCGAGTAATATGACCAACTAATGTACGGAGTTAACTTAACATCGAACGGCGGTTAATAGTAATGTTACGGTATAACTAAAAAAGAGTAAAGGTGACACCTTTAATTTCGTCTTAAACAAATTTTACTCAAAGGTATATATAACACTTACACTAACCAAGACTTATAAACTTGATAAAAATTTTATCAAAAAAAGTCACTAGACAACAAAGAATAAAAGAGAATCTTTAAATCCAGAGTAGAGACAACTATTCGAAACGGAATCAATTTATACTTTACACTAAATTTCTGACACCGTAACTTGATATCAGTACCAAGTTTATATATATATAAAATTAATAACGAAGTGTCCACAGGACGACATATAATTAAATGTAAACTCTTAAAGTACCCGTTATACTAAGACGAGTAAGAAAATTAGTGTGATCAGTTATTTAAATCAATACAAATTAATCGTTTATAAATCACAACTGATATACATTAGATGAGACGATTCGTAACACTCTCTGAGTTTCTACTTATTCTAGTACATTGTTAGAAGTCTCTTAAAAATCAGGTTTTCCACCCATTCTGTGAACACTATGTTAGTATTACAATAAGTCATTCTCTATGTCTTTGTGCCCGTAAGTTCCCCTTTATTGTGTAAACTTACATCATGAATGTCCCTCTTTGTAATTACCTCCTCAACGGTCAGTCAAACTCGGAACCTCTCTACCTCAACCTCAATGGAAGACCTTTCTTTCTGACTTTTTACTCCAGTTCGTCCCTTCTGACATCCTTTGTCTTATACAGACTAAAATAACCTTGTACACCAGACTCCGAACTCCGAACTTTACATCCAACTCCAAACTAGTCTTAATCCTCAACGTTAAACAATCCATCAGGTCTTTTCTAAAAACTACCTTCTGACGAGAATAAAGGAGATAACCGTTTCAAGAAATGAAAAAAATTTCGAGACGAGTTTATAGTGGAATAGTTTCTTAGAAGGGGACTGATGTGTAATTTTTTTTTTTTTTTTCATTATTGTGACCCAGCGAGTAAGGTGAAGGGTTCCAAAAAAAAGATAAGTATCATGGTTTCGTCACTATAAAATAATCCATCATCAAATAAATCAGAAACAGAAGAAAAAAGATCTACTATTCGATGTACTTGTATCCTTGAATCAAACAACGGTCAATAAAGACAGTGTATCTTGTACGGACCATCAATCGCCCTTGAGTTTATTTATAAAAAACTTACTTACTAGTCTTATTTACGTTTCTACTTTTTCAACCCCCTAGTCCTTTAATACGGTTATAAAGTTCAGACTTCCTAAGTTTCCTATCGCCACAATAATTGTCTTATACCTTCTCACCTTCTCCTCAACTATATCCCTTTGTCTCTGTTTCACCTTTTATTTGAACCCAATATTTAAGTCCGAATTTATAAATTACGACCACTTTGTTGGTTCCATCACGACACCTTACACTTCCTTTCACACCCTAACTCTATTTTCTAGAGAAGTCAGTAAGAGTATCCCAGTTATGAGTCTCATTAACCTCATCTTTTTTTCTAACTGTTTGTCATACTTCTGACCTAATCGTCTAAACTTTTAGTTTTTAAATTAAACTCCATAAATTACAAAATTAGTATATTTGAATAAATATGAAACAAACAAACAAAGTATCGACCCAATTGTTGAAACCGGTACTTCCAGAACCTGAGAACAACCTACACGACCTTTTCGAAGACCTGTTCTTTGTCATTCTGATTTGTACTTTTTTTTTTAAGTGGTGTCCCCTCTAAAAAGTCGTGTTATATTACAAAAAAAGAAAATAAGTCCGTTCTTTTATAACTGTTCTTCTTAGTCATATTTGAATAAGTCACGGAGTTTCGTAAATACTTGTTATTCCGTTCATCATAAATAAATACGGAAACAATGTTTTCTACTCTCGAAAGGATTGTCTCACATACTTTGTCCGTTTTAGCACCCACGAATGAGTCAAAAGTTTTCCCAGAAATATTACGTTTAGGAGTACTCGAAGTAAATTCATAATAAATTTTATATGAAACGAAGAGTTTTATAAATTACTGTCCAAAAACGTTAGTACGTCTGTAGTTCAGAACAAGGGTTTAGTCTATTATGACAAAAAACAAAAACAAAACTATCATCAGCCTTTTAAATTTAAACTACTTAACCTATGATAAAGGAATGTCTCTCAAATAGAAGGTAATATTTCCTGCTAAGTTTTGAAACCAAACTAAAAAAAATTTAAAACGATTTTTGTCATATTCCAATTCTAAAAAGTAAGAAAAGAACAAGTCGATTACAGTCACACAATTATAGGTATTTTCTGAAAAGACCATCTATCGTCTTCTAAAAACATATACACACCATGGTCAACGTAATAATAATTCCTAAATAGAAGATTTTCATCAAAAAAGAGTCCAATACATCAATATCAGTAAAAAGTTAAATTTGATCTTACTTCTTACTTGAGAATACATACTAAATGTGGTATAAGGATATCCATTTTATGGTAACTGTAAGTAATTAAATTTTTAGGGAAATCTACCACAAGATTACTAGAGTTTTATAAATTATTTTTATTGTCACTGGATTTAGAACGTTCTACATTTTATATCAATAAAAATTTATTATTGGTTACGTATTCTCATAGATGTATTCATCAGACTTTAGAAAAAAAATATTAACATACCCTAATACGTACTAATACATACACATATAATATGTGTGTACATAGTTGTTTCTTAAAAAACTAGACTACCTACGAACGGTTAACTGTACTCAGAGTACATATCTTATATGATTAACACGACAAGAACCTTCAAAGAAGACTTTTCTAAAGCTAGTCATAATGACGTCTTAAAGAGTTGAAAACTCGAGTATCAGAAACTACTATTTTAATACGTCTTACACTATGGATTGTCCTTTCGTCAATTACTTGTAACGAAGAGTCCTACTTAGAGAGAAAAGTTGACTCCTTTTGATTCTTTATTCACCTTTCTATTGTGTCATGATCTTTAGTCCTCTGTCTCAGAAACGAAACGGTGATTCAACACACCGGAAATCTTTTAGTAAACTGGAGAGACGGTTAGTCAGTGGATTGGACATTTTAATCCTCAGACTAGATTTAAGAATAACCAAACTCATCACTTGAGAATGTCGAAAGGTCCATACTCACATTAGTCATATCAATCATCTCTTTCAGTATAATCACTCTAAAGCATATCTCGGAAAAGGGACCTCTGTCGTCAACTATACGGTTATGTATTAATCAACTAAATATTACATCACAATCAAAGTAAATATGTCGGTTCATTAAGTCAATATGTATGTATGTACATAGACAAGAAATAATCACAGAAAAGAGTATATCCAATAATGTCTTATAATTCGTTTCAAGGGAGACGACATGTCACCCAGGAACAACCAATAAATAGAATATATAATATGATATATACACAAGTACGGTTTGATGACTAAATAGGGAGGGGGTTGGTGTAAACGGGAAACCATTGGTATTAAAACAAAGACTATAGACATTCAGACAAAGACATTTATTCAAAAAAAAAGAAAAAATAATTAACATAAGGTGTATACTTACTATGGTACTACAGTATATAGTATATACAAACAGAAACAGACAGAAGTCAATTATTTTATTAAAGATCCAGGTAGGTACAACGACGTTTACCGTAAAGTAAGAAAAACCTACCGACTTATTATGAGGCAACATATGTACATGGTGTAGAAGAAATAAGTAAGCAGGCAACTACCTGTAAATCCAACGAAGGTACAGAACCGATATAATTTGTGACGACGTTACTTGTGACCTCACATACAAAGGAAAGTCCAATACCAAAAGAGGTCTATAGAAGGGTCGTCACTCTAAGGATCGAGTATACGATCAAGATGATCAATGACGAGGACGTAAGGGTGATTGTCCCATCCTCCCTCTGGTACTACCAAACAAAATCTAATGACATTTGATTCCGATTCGAAATCAATCTCGTACAATTACAGAAAATGTAGCCACGATCCTTGTACTGATTTACTATTCAGAAAATTTAATGTCCGTAGACTTTGCTATCCGTATTTCAATGTAATTTTTTATATGTCACTATATAGTTAAAGTACAACATAACTTAAACAGTATTAGTTTCGTACTTTGAAAGTAGACTTTACTAAATACGTAGTTTAAATGACTGGAGTTTCCAAAACTAATGGATGAAGTTTTTGAGAAAAACGAATATATCATGTATCTTATTATGTTAATACTTTTCCTTGGGTAACGGGAAATTAAAGGTAACGATATTATAACGAGATTACAAATCCAACTACCAAAAGGTAGTAAAGAGTATAGAAGTAAAAATAAAACTCATAAAGGGATGACCTCACCTAACGGTAAAAGAAGAGGTTACAATCTTTGATGGAAATTTGTTATTTTACCTTTAAACTTTTTGAATTACTAAAGTGACAGTCAAATTGACTAAAATTTTCAATAAAATTCAAACCATTAACATATCATTAGTAGATAGAGAGGCAAAATGTTTAAAAGTAAAGAAAATTAATGATAAATAACAAATGATGGGTGGAAATATATAAGTAAAAGGAAAACAAAAGAAACGAAGAAAAAGTAAAACAGAAAAGGTAAAGGAAAAAACAGAATAGAGACACATAAAACAATAATAATATCGATTCCGAGTACAAAAGAGGACTTAAAAAAATCTTTTATCTTTGGTACTTTTATAAGTTCACACACCATGAAGTCATTTCCAATCGAACTTTACCGTTAAAACGTTACTACTTCATAACAGTTTAAGGTGACCATTTGACATTTTTGTTCGTTTATATAAAGTATTCTTTAGACTCTTTATGGAACACCCGGTTTCTAGTTTCTTTGATACTGGAAGAAATACATCACTTTTGGGCTCAAACCCCGAAAGGAGCTGTAAGGAAAGGGATAAGTAAGAACCCCACGTGTGAACGTACGTATATAAATTCTTTGAGTCACTTCTACCACGGACAGAGGAGGCGGATCAACTGACACTGTACGTCATAAGGTATTTTGGGTACGAGGTGAAGAAACCCCAATATTGAAACGATACATGGTGTCGATGAACTTTCTCCCTCCGATTTTCTCTCTTCCATAGCCTTTTGGGTATGTCTCTAAACATCGAAGAAATTGACCGTACATCATATGTTTTCTCGAAAAGTTGTAAAAGGGAAAAACAAGTTGAATTAAAAGGTATGTTTGTATAACTTTTTAAATTAGTACTCAAGGTCTACAGAGGTTACTCTTGGTTACTGTATTCATCTTGTCGATATATAAGGAGAAATAACTCCTTTATGAATAACGACGTATAAAGAAGGTTTAAAAATACCTTATAAATCAATCCTATTACCTCTAGCTTAGAGTATTTTCCTGGATTTTAGGTTCTTCACCAGTAAAGTTTATTTTTCGTTAACTTAAATTTCTTGTAAGTAAATTAATTTACCTTGGAGTTACACCTCCGTTACCCAAAAATCTTTTAGTAACAAAACAAAAAATTTTAATTTCTATACTGAGGTTTTATAAAACTTTATTTCAAAAAAAAAAAAAAGGGAAATCAAACCTAATGTTTCCTAAGATCCTCTACTTTCTTCAGAAAATGAGGATCGTTCTCGTTAACTGGGGTTTGTTGGGTTGTACTACTGACTTTATCATTTTTATGAAAGTCGATAAACGTAACAACCTCTTCTCTTGTACATTCATAACGAAGCAGTAATTGTAATTGACGTATCTTTACTGTGAACTCTTTAACTCTTTAAACACGACAAAGAAAACTATGGTACGTGGACAGGAGTCAACGAGTCAACATATGCTGAGAAACGTTGGGGAACCTGACATTGAGTGGTCTGAGGAGACAGGTACCCTAAAGAGGTCGACTCTTATGACCTCTCCCATGCGTAAGGGAAGAGGTCCCCTAGAAGGACTGGCTCCCTAACTTAGGTACAGAGGACATATAGAACGTAACCGTCGTCTAAGAAATGGTGATCACGGTCGACTATCGAACGTACTTTTATCATAATTTAAAGTCCTCTTTTTAACCATAAAAATAGAATAGACAAATGTAAAATCGATAAAAAACTAAGAAACTTTTTATCCAAATTTTTCTGTCTTAGGATTACCCTTCAAGAAGTCACAACCTATCAGTTTCACTTACCAATCTTAAAATAGATCAACTTTCCTTTCGTTAATAATCTTTTCATCCCTTTCTAGTCAATTCCTCATTAAAACCGATTTGTGTGTGTGTCCGTGTAAGTGTATGTGTGAGATGTGTTATACGTGGGAGTAAGTACGTGTAGTCTTTTAAACTGAAGAAATTGATTGTCTTAATTGGTCTACGAAAATAAGACATGATAATAAAATGTCATCACGAAATGAAATAGACACATACTATTCACTTTCTTATTTCGTCAATAAGTACCTTACGTTGATTGACTAATTTTTCTTGTTTTCCGACAACCATTAGTAAGTCCTACGTACATACATGGTAAAAGTCGTTCAACAACGACTGTTGTGTAATCTAGTGAAGAATGACTTTATTATAAGTTAGTCTTCGTTTTAATATCCAAACTACAGGTCAACAATTCTTTGAGAACACTATTTCTTACTTTATGGACAATGCCTATACTTGATCTTATGAAAAAAGATTTGTGACACACACCGTCATTAGTAAAGTCAAACTTAATCTTATCTCCGTCCGTTTCTAAATTCTTATAAGATTGTACAACTGAAAGAGAATGGAGAACCTTATTTTACTTTACAAAGAATCACAACCAAATAGGAAGTTTTGAATTTCTGTTTGTAACTTGTTTTTATAGTGTGTTGTAACAGAATACTCTTACTCTATTGTATACGTTTTTATTTCGAAGGAATCCAAAATATCCTTTTAGTCAAATATATACTGATTCTTTATAAAAGCATCAGATAATCCAAAAGTCATGAATTAAGTGTATTACGTTGGATCAGACCATATAAAATACTGAATTAATATTAAAGTCTATATCGAACTACACTCATCATATGATGTCTCTCCAAGTAAACTAAGTCTGTGACATGTCTCTATCGATGGTTATAAAAACAAGTACATTTATTCAAAGAACACAATCCATTAATATCTACGAAGAAATTAAATGACCCGAAAGAGAAAATCCGAAAAAGGAACAAGGTAAAAGTTTCTTAACAAATTTTCAACAAATTTTTTATACATGAGAAAGAACGTGAAGTAATATTTTAATGTCAGACTAATGTGAACTTACTTGAAACTTATCGACATCTACGGTGGTACAAATTCACTGTAATTATAGATACATTACAATAAAACGACACGAATTTTTTTTTGATACAATTGTGTACATTATAGTTTTGAGTTATGAATTTTAAGATTACAAACAGTTAATTCATAAAAAATTTTACAGTGGGTCTTTTTACTGAAAGGAGTCCTAAAAGTTTAACTTAAAATAAAACTACGGGATTACAATAAATTACGATAGTTATAAATTCAACATCTTTATACACCTCTTCTTGTGTTAAGAATTTAACACTACCAGATATATTTGTAGTGGGACCTCTTCCTTTACCGTTGGGTGAGGTTATAAGAACGGACCTCTTAGGGTACCTACCTCCTCGAACCACCCGATGTCAGGTACCCAGTGTTCTCAGCCTGCGCTGACTCGCTGAAGTGAAAGTGAAAGTATATTTGTAGTTCGTGGACTTTTGTCCCTTCTCACATATTCTCTATTGGACATAAGTATATCACACAAATTCTACATAAATAAAGATAAAAAAAAAGAGATATCAGATCTATTTGAAAATCCCCGATATTGATGTCGTCGTCTTGCTTTATTGTCTCTTGCTAAAAGTGGTTAACACCTTCCTAATCTTTTGGTACTTCGAAACGTTAATGTCCATTCAATCAAACCAGAATTTAACGAAGGTCCCAATATAACGTAACCGGTTTTAAAAACAAACCTAAAAAGACATGGTAGAGTACCTTTTTGGGTTCACTTGAAAAAAACCGATTAGGTCATGAGTAAAACATACTGTGATTGAGGTGAAATCGATCGTAAATTTATCTTCCCTTGCATTTTTACTTTTAAAAGGACAAGGAAACCGTAAGTATCTTCGATCTTCACAACAGACACTTCTACTATTAAACGAATTTCACTCCTTCTCATCAAACTTAATAATATTTAACTAGTAACAATAGTAATTATAAACCCATCTTTAAATCATTAATCACATGATTCAGTACCTTTAATTTCGGAATCGTTATTAGTCCCGTTCTCCTGTTTGTCAAGTCGATTACGGTAATAGGCTTGTTCACAATTACTTCAGACATACCCGAACAACATCTTTAAATTCTTTTGATTTATGTACAGAAAAAACACACACGGTAAGTGCGTCGTAAGTCTTCCAACTGAGGGGTCTTATCTCCCCTGACTGAAGATGAAGAATCCAGTAACACACAAAGTATTGGGACACATCTAGGTCGGATGTACAGAAGAAATATTTTAATATTTTAAACAATGTAAAACACTCTATCAAAATTCTTTACTCGGTAAAATACTTTCTTTTGAAATAAGAAAACACTACTCTCGAGGATATCACACTATGGGACCTGATTTGTAAAACTAAATATACAAAATAGACCAAATTACGAGGTTGTTGAATCGTTACATCCATGATAATAACAGAGGTAAGATGAATACTCTGTTTCTACGATTCAGTCTCATTTATTGAACAGTTTGGACGGTGTCGAACATTCACCGTATCACTTTAGGCTACGGTCAAAACAACCAGATACTACGAGTAGAGAAACAAAATCTATCACAAATCGTAAATTACATGGTACCCTTTGTGAAAGACTTTACGAAAAAATTCAGAATACCACAGTAAGTTGTTTCTCTTATACTAAGGTTTAAATTAAAATAGTTTAATAAATCATCACAAATAATTTTAAAGAATGGACTATATTTTGTCAAAGAAAAGGGGAAAAATTAACATAACAATATACAACAATGGACAAAAAAAAAAAAAAAAACGGTCTCAAAGTCTGTTGTCGTCTATTGACCGAACAGGTTTCTCTTATGACATCACGGTGTTTTCACATTAGGGAAAGGTTTATAAACTCCTTAAAACAATTAATAACCAAGATGAGATACTACTCGTAAAACCTATTTGAAAATACCACACGGAAAATTCCGGTCACAAAATATAAAAAATAATGAACCCCCCTAAAGAAAAGTCACGAAAGGAAAAAATTTTATATGAAGAATATAGTAAAAGAGAGTTATTTTATGTCATAGAGATGGCTTTCCAAACCTTTGACAGAAAAAATCTACTGACGAACTTTAGAAACAAATATAAATACACGGACCCGAATGGATTTAAAGTGGTTGAAAGTTAGTATACTCCTTAAACAAGAGCAGAAGATCTCAAACGAATCCTCCTTAATTTACAATTACAGACATAAGTTTCAAAAGTAATGAGTTTAGTGAGTGGATTTGAGTGTGTTGACAGCTCTCCATTTCGACACTAAACTTCGGTCTAAAGACACTACAGTCATAAGCAGATGACGTAACAGACTGGAAATTTTACTGTGGGGACGATATCTTATCAAGTCGGATGTGTCACCTTACTCTCACTGTAAACGATCGGAAGTCCTTCGACCTGACTTACCTTACTATTTTACCGTTTAACAATTGTTCATTGTATACCTTCCTAGTAATAGAACGATCCATAAGGTCAATAACTTCTGTCTAATGTCTATGTTTGTATATGTTTAGTGTTAAACTTTAAAGGACAAAATCACTCCATTTTTTAATTATTAAACAAAATATGTCTCTGTTAATGAGAGTGTTCTTAACACTTCACCCAAACAAATAAACGTAGCAAAGTACACCTACTTTTTTTATAGACTTTCAAGTTTTATATAAGTCTTACGTCGTACTTTTTGTTTTCTAATTTAGACAACAAATTTTTTATTTTAATCATGACACAAAATGGTCTTAATGAAAAGATAAAGACGTAGGACTCTGAAGAGTTTTACAATAAAGTCATAGACTTCATTAAGACAATTTTATGTCCTAATTAAAACAAAAATTTATTGTTGGTAGGGGGGAGGGGGTAGGAAAAACCTAAAGTTTGTCCAATAATTGAAGAGTGTCTCCAAAAGATCCAGTAGAAATTTTAATTTAAGACATGGGTACTATCCTCAAACTAATAGAAGTCATCAAGTTCTTTATCTGTTATTTAGTATATAGAAACATACAAGAGACAAGTAACTGAAAGGAAGTTGACTCATCGGAAGAGTTCAGAGAGGTATGAAGAGTTCAAAGGGTACGGAAGAAAACTAGGAAGAATAGAAAACTTCATCGGAGAGTAGAAGGAAAAGGTAAAATATCAGATTCAGACATTTTCTGAGTAGGTATGAACAGAAGACAAAGGATTTAATTGAAAGTGTCGAGTTGCAAAAGTATCAAGAATTTTTCTGACTACTGTCACCAAGAACTTAAAGTTTTAGGTCACTGAAGAAAGGTTAGGACTACCGAGGGAAGAACTTTTAAAAGGATGGCAACGGAAAGATCCGTGGTAGTCGAGGAATGAGAGACGGATGGGGATTAACATGAAAGAGATAGAAGAAACACGTAAAGAAGAAGAACCTATAAAATAAGGGATACAAGAAACGAACCAGGATAAGACAGTAGTAAAAACATATATACATCTATACATCGGTGTATATATCCGAGTTTATGTATATGTAAATATACATGTTTATATAGACTAGTGAGAGTTAACGAAGAAATCGAAATTATTTTAGGTTGACATAAGATTACTAAGGGGTCTCAAACACACCGAGTACAGACATAAGTTTGGATGGACAGGTTTATCGATTGACGTATAAAATCTTCGTAGTATTTTTATATTTTCGGTTTAATCGAAAATATTTGGTACACGACTATAAAATTTATGAAATTATACAATGGAGAAAAATTTAGAGTATGATTAAGAGACTCTCACTACCTCTTGATCATAGGGGTAAATTATCTACGCATTCGACTCTGAGTATCTCCAATCCATTGAAGAGATCCCATTGTATCATTTATTCTCCATTTCGGGTTAATCTGGGATCCCATAGACCGAGGTCTCATGAAGAAAATTGGTCACATACGATGGAGGAGAATCATTTTAACCGAGTAAAGAGAAAGGTAATTATACTAAAGGCGGGTTTTCGTTAGAGAAAAAGAACAGAAAGAGTAAAATCTATTATATCTCCATAGTAGAAGACCGATTGGAAACCAAAAGGAATTCTGAAGAAAGAAGAAACAAGGGATGTAGGTTAATTAGTAGTTCAAAATGTTTTCTGATAATTAGATAGGTCAAAGTGATAGAGGTGACGTAAATATAAGAGGGTCGTCATAATAAGATCGATCAAAGATTAATCATAGGGTTTGACTATCTAAGAAGGGGAGGTCTGTTCACAAAACATGACAACAGTCAATAGGAAGTTCTCATTTAGACTAAGATTGTATCATCGTAAGGATCTTTGGATATGGGTAACGAACTATTTTCACTTTTAGGACTTGTGCTACTTACTCGAGAGAGCCACACCGGGGTTGGATTGTAAGACCGGAACCCGGGGTCGTAAGAGGGTTTACATGGTAGCCAAAATCGGTATGATTTGGAACACAAAAGGTTTACACGACATCTGAAAATTTACGGGAGTTTGTAAAATAGTACGTCTTGTGAAACGAACCTTATCGTCGCGAAGGAGGTCGGTACAGGGAAAACAGGACCATTCCAATTACTCCTGTGTTTCCTTCCTTTCAAATCCATATAAGACGTATTCAGTCTCTTCCGAAGTCACTACTTCACTACTAAATTAACCCAGAACTTCCTAGTTGTCCTTAAAAGGTCTTTTAATAGAAACGACTATCTTTTGGTCATTATACCATCTCACCCTCTGTCCTCTTCCCAAAGGTCCTCCATTTTTTTCTCTGATGTCATCAGACGGTCAGGGAAGTCTCTTCTGTCTCACTCGATTATGGTTGTATATCAACTTTGATTAAAAATACATCGGGTCGTCCTTTTCGATCCCATATGACTCACAATTATTATCAAAAAAAAGGGGGAAATTGAATAAAAATAATAAATTTTTATAAATATAACTTCATATCAAGTAAATGTTACAACACAATCAAAGTCAACATATCGTTTCACTAAGTCGATATATATATATATATATAGTGTGTGTCTGTACATATATAAAAATATAGGAGAAGATAATATCCGATAATATTCTATAACTATTATTAAGGGACACAATATGTCATCCAGGAATAATCAATAGACAAAATACACATGATCACACATATACAACTAGGGGTCGAGGATTAAATAAGGAGGTTTATGATCAACAAATATCTTTCTCTTTCAGTATATCGATTGGAGGTTACTCTATAATGTTCTTTTCGGGATCAGAAGTGTCCGACCATAATGAGACTTTACACGTTATACAGAATTTCATAAAGTCTTCGACACACGTCTTCACAAAAATAAAACTAAATTATGTAGACTTTTATAATAGATTGTGTAACTTCTATTAAGTGTTTAACACGTACAATATTAATCTATACCATGTGTTTTCACTTATGTACCAACTAAGTGAATGGGACTAGAGTGGCAAAACTCTCTAAATAGTAAAACCTTATATTGAACCTTGGTTTTTCCTTCATTTTCTTTTTCTTTTATACTCGTTAGATGTTTCACAGTGGTTCATGTGGTTCATTCGGAGTACTACTGTTTCTGAAAATCAGAAATTAGTCTCGGACAGAGAGACACCATAGAATAACCCGGGTTAACAGATAGGTATCGTCTGATCTTCGTACTCAACCCTTCAACCTTTTACGAAATACGGTCTGAACACGTGACTCTACTAGTTCTCCGTTGTCGACTGTTTTGCTTTCGTTCCCCGCTCCTCTATCTTTGTATTACTTTCTGACCTTGACATTAAGTTTTTAATATTGTAAATCAAAGTAAACCAGAGTCCCTTTTATCGGGATATATAGACTTATCGAGGACTCCCGTAGATACACAAGACAGTAGAGAGTGATTGAGTATATAAATTAGTACGGGGACTCAGTCGTTTTATTATTATTATTATTATTACTCAATATTAATTCTATAAAATTCTTACATCCTTAATTTCTTAAGTGAAGTCTTTCTCAAGGTAAGATTTTGTATGAGTACGAATTTATCTGTTGGGACGTCTTTATAACTGACTAAAAAACTTCACGTCTAGAAAGGTGTCACTAAAAGTTGACAACTCTTAAATGAGATTCGGATAAACATTTAAACGTGAGTTTGGTAGTGCATACTCCTTCATCGAAACCTCTTTACTAAATAGTAAACAGTTATCAACGTGTAAATACTATTTTGTTCCATGACCTCGAAACTTATCACTCCTTTAAACAAGTTTTTATTTACTCGTACAATTTATGATACAACTTCTTTACAGACTATAATGAATCCTGTGAAAAACGATATAACTATCAAAATATGATGATAGTAAAATTTTCATCTTAATCATGTTATTCCCCAACATATCTCTATAAATATGTTACATTAGTACAAAGTTTATGTTTTTATTGAACTGAATTTCTTCTTACAGAAAGTTAAATTTAGACAAAGTTTTAACTCATTAACGGTTTAGGTAGCAAAAACCATTACCCTCAAGTGATCACTGAAGGTATTTATATCTTTCGTTGCTGTGAAACCTTCAGTAGTATTCCCAAGAGGTCGTGGTAAGTTGTGATAACCAGTGAGACAGATTCGAGAGAGGAGGGAGTTGAAGACACTACGGTACGAGAGGAACAAAAGAAAATGGAGAAACAATGTAACTTCTAGAGAAAACAGATACGAACCGGCATTTTACATGAAGGAGGATCTCAAAATAGGAATCAGGAAACGAGGAAATGAGACCGGGAAACGAGTAAGACATGTAATGGGAACCGTCGGATTGGGTAGGAATACTGAAGGAGGTCGCGAAGATACTCTACTTAGAGAGACTTGAGAAGATAAGGTTTACGTAGGACTGAGTGTCTAGCGTATATACGTCGACGAAGGAATAACTTAAGGTTCAAGGATACCGGGAACTGACAGGACAGAAGAAAAGAAGTAGGACAGATAGGACAAGGTCAGAGAAGTCGAAACTGGACGAAAAGAGAAGAAACGGGTAGGATCAATTGGAATCGTAACGGGTGGTTCATAGTGTTTGGTCTTTATTGATCAGTAGAAGTCTAGAAGAGAAGAGGTAGTCGCAATGGAGTCAGTGGTTTACAATGGTCAAGATGTCGGAGTCGTGACATAAAGGGAAGGAAAAATATCCTAGAGGGGTGGCGGGGGTGGGGAGGGGTGGCGAAGAAACAAAGTCCCGTAACAGTGTAGAGTTACGAAAGGTAAAGGTATCTAAGAATTTATAGAAATGGGAAGTAAGGTAGGGGAACATTTAGTAAAAGGTGTTCCATATGAAGACTTTATGTCAAGAAATACAACAACTAATCAGTGATTCAGGATAGACTGAGAAACACTGGTGTACGTGACATCGGACGGTCCGAGAAGACAGGACCGTCCGTTCTTATGACCTTACCCAACGGTAAAGGAAGAGATCCCCTAGAAGTACCGGGTCCCTATCTTGAGTACAGACGACGTGACCGTCCGTCTAAGAAATGAGAACTCGGTGGTTCCTTCGGTCAAAAACAATATAGTGACGATTTTTAGGACATTATAGAAGGGTCTCAGGGATCCTCATTTCAGATTACGATCAGATGTGTTTTATGAAGTAGTAGATTGACAACGATTTAGAGATTGGAGTAAAAGATAGTGAGACGATGTATATCTCAACCAGGTCAGTCGAACATGGGTTAAAGGATTTGTAAAGTACGATAAAGTAGGAAGAAGTATGTACCGAAACGACACGGACCTTAAGAGGTAAAAAACTTAATTAATTGAAAGAGACATATAAACACAGAAAGAACCAACTGTGAATGAAACTGAGTTTGATAGAAAGAAGGATTGAGAACGACCCGACCCTATTTCTTTCTGGAACAATTACAGTTGTTTCATGGATTATTCCAGTTATAAACTGTCACAATTATTGTAAAATTTTCGTGTCAAATAGTCTCGATTACCGTTATACCTATTAGACAAAACTCTTACAGGACCTCAATCGTCAAAAACATGAGGTATCTATCGAGATACTTACTCGCTGAAGTGAAAGTGAAAAGTGAAAGTATGTAACCTCTTCCTTTACCTTTGGGTGAGGTCACAAAAACGGACCTCTTAGGGTCCCTGCCCCCTCGGACCACCCGACGGCAGATACCCCAACGTGTCTCAGCCTGTGCTGACTTCGCTGAATCCTCGTCGTCGTCGTCGTCGTCGAGACACTTAACACTAGTGTGTCTGTCTATATACAAACATATCAAAAGTCTCAACCACTCAATTTTATTTTCAACATCGTAAAAGGCTCCTTAAATTACTCCTATTAATTGAAAATTTATAAAGGGGAGAGATAGTGAATTCATTCTTTGACTTACGTCAAAGATAAATATCATTACAGAGTACAGTTATTTAAATCTTTACAAATTACTGATAATGGGTACTACATATAAAAAATTGAAAAATAAAACATACCCAATGTCGACTAATTGTTACGACACTATCAAAGTCCACTTGTCGCTTCCATTATATTATATGGACAATATAAAATTTGTAAAATAACCCTCGTTAATCCCCAATGTTTCTTTTGGTATTTGTTTAAATCTCGGTATAGAAATCTTTCAAATTTTAGTTAAAACGCTATAAAGTGAAAGATATGGTATGGGGTGTGGACTGTTACTTCTATGATCATAGGAGACTGACTTCTTACACCCACTAATAATATCTTTCTTCCATATGATAATACCATTTCCTTCCGAATATTACAATACCTTTTTGACTATCATTGAGTTAAATCATGTCAATATGTACCGTGTTTAAGAACCTACGAAACAGTGTACGTGTTTCGAAAATAGATGCAATTACGTAAATAAGTTACCCAAATAACATATCCATAGAGGAATATTCCTCTAGTAAATTATTGTAACGTTTATGTCGTTGATAAAAATGACCAGTTTTTAGTCTTAGAACCAAGATCGGATCGTACAAATAGTTATTACTTTTTTTAAGTCTGAAGAATACTGAAAGTGTTAAAATTAAGAATATCTTCGACCTAAATTTGGTCTACACCGTCTGGTAAACCTTGGAATCCCCGTAATATTTCTTTTATTCGTCCTCTACTTTAGATCTATCACTTTAAACACTAAAACAAAGTTTCCGTGAACAAAAGAAAGGTCATCTCCCCTTTTACGATAAGTCGTCACGGTTCAAACACGTAACATCCCACCATCTTTCTAAAGTTCTGATTTTCAGTACTCTGGACATAAGTTTAGGTTAGAAACACCGAAGACTAATCGATATACCTGAAGGGACCACTCAGTCTACCATTTCTCAGAGGGACGTTATACCCCCTGGGTCCAAGACAGGGACCTAGTCTTTCTAGGGGATTTCTTCGTTTACCGTTGGGTGAGGTCATAAGAACGGACCTTTTAGGGTACCTGTCTCCTTGGACCGCCCGATATCAGGTACCCGAACGTTTCTCAGACTTTACTGACTCGTCGATTGTGTGTGTCTGTGTAATCGATATTTCAGAACCCCGTTTACTCCATCAGAAGGATCCAAAAGTCAAAGGAATAGATATTTCCTCTTATAACCTAACCACATAAAATACAAGAAAGATCGAAAACTTGGGGTATTAAAAAATAAAAGATAGAGACCTCATTCTAAAAACAAAAAACTTTCATCTACTTAAAAAGTAACTTTCTCCTGTTATAGGAAGTTAGTACGAGAATTTTTAAACATATGAACCTTCAACTTGTATGGTTAAAACTTTCAGAGTAATAAGCCCTTACACAAAAGGGGGATCCTCGAATCCAACATCTATAACCCTGTCTCGACCAAATTTAAATTACACAGGTCACGTCACGATACACCAGTCTGAAACGTCTGAGGATATAGGCACGACAGGTCATGCCCTCGGTGATCGGTGTACACTGACAACTTGTAAACTTAACACTGATTACTCTGGTTCGTTGACCTAAAATTTAAATGAATTAACATTAGTTCGATGTAAATTTAACTTCAATCACCGAAGTATAACTTATCGTACGAATACACACACACACACACATACACACACACACACACACACACACATACTACATAAACGACTTATTCCTCACCTCCCTCACCCGGACCGTCGTTCAATTCCTCTCACTCTCCGGTAATACAACCTACCAACTATGACGGGTATCTCGTAACAAATATAATACATTTCATTTTAGATTGTGTAAGGTCGTTACTAAAAGATAGAGGAGAGGAGAGAGGGAGGGAGAAAGGAAGGAAGAGAGAGAAAGAGAGAAAAGGAAAAGAAGAAAGGAAGGTAATACATAATACATAAGGTAATACATAATACTGCTACTGAAGTAAAAATAACCAGATTAACTGTATACTATTGGTGAAACATATGATTTGTTGTATGACAATTTTATTTATACAAAAAGATTAATTGGATATCAAAGTTTAAATCCATAAGGATTATATAATTTGGCCTCTTCCGTTACCGTGGGGTGAGGTCATGAGAACGGACCTTTTAGGGTACCTACCTCCTCGGACCACCCGACGTCAGGTACCCCAGCGGTTCTCAGCCTGTGCTGACTCGTTGAAGTGAAAGTGAAAAGTGAAAGTACGTAACCTCTTCCTTTACCGTTGGGGGAGGTCACAAGAACGGACCTCTTAGGGTCCCTGCCCCCTCGGACCACCCGACGACAGACACCCCAGCGTGCCTGAGTATGTGCTGACTTCGTTGAATCGTCGTCGTCGTCGTCCTTATATAATTTATACTACACGATCAATTTAAAACAATAGAATGGGTAGGAATTTTAGAAAACAACACAATCAGATCCTTACCTCAACCAATCCGCAGACTTACAAGACCTTTAACATAAACCTCATTTCAATGTACCAAATCTTAGTACTCAAAGGAGGAAAGACACAACTGGAACATATTTAATAAACAAAACTCAGAATCGAAGTAGTTGACACTTTACTCATATTATCATTGTGAAGTATACCACCAACATTCCTAGTCTAATCTACCATTTAATACAATACATTTTGAGGATTCAACAGACCATTGTTTTCGATTATCTTTTATTATTACTACTATTATTAAACCCTCAAACATCAATCGATATTTAAGTCTTAGATGTTTTACCTATAAAGTTCAAATATTAATTCATTATTATATAAGTCGGGAAATTTGATTAATGTGAAATTTTTAAATTGAAACATTAACATTTATCACTGTTAACCTAACTAAAACGAGGACCCGTCATTAACATGTCATTATATTTCTCCACCTCTATTAATTTTTCTAAAAAAAACAAGAGGTATAGTTAAGTTATATCTACAAGGAGAATTTCTCGTAACGAAATCGTCTAATACAACCTTTTACTATACTTATAAGTAGAATACAATAAACATTAATTAATTTATAGGTAATCTTAAACTATTGTTTATCATACAACTATTTAGTCACGAGACTGGACAAGTTTTATGATTGAAGTTTCATAAACGACTAGTAAAATATGATATCAGTTACCGACATTGAAATGAAAGGTGTAAATCAATATATAAGTTATAAATATGTAATGTACAATTCATAAATTATCGTAACACTGCAAATAAAATGATTTACACCTTAATAAATCTACAACAATGTAAGTAATAAAAAACTGAAAATGATAAAAATAATAAAGGACTAGGTTTATAAAAATAACATATTTCCATGTTAAGGTTCTGAGTAATTGACAAAAAAAAAATACCTTTACAAGAGAAATGAACATCCTATAATTATGTTCGGTAATTCGATCTTAAAGAAGACCGTTTTTGTTAGGATCGTCTACCGTTGAAAAGAGAGATAATTAAAACCTAACCTGTACATGAAACCGAACAAGCCAGTCCAGTATCAACATTGCATTGTTCTTAGTCAGTACGTTTATGTTACTATTATATCGATACCTGTACATACGACACGTTTGAATATAAGGTCGGATAAATTTGATAAACTTCTGAATTTGTAAAAGAATAATACTTATCCTTCCAATTCATTGTGTAATTCTGTATTCGTAGTATTATTGAATGGACTATGCTGAAAATTCCATTACGGTTCAGTTATCGTTTATAAATCAGTCTACAGAGTCACTAAATCGAACTGTAAACTCGTAAGTATCTTTAATCTGATGTAAGAAATTAATAGAAAATCCATCGATTATTACAATTTCTGTTGGAACTAGTAGGGGAAATTACGGATGTTGAAAACTTAAAACTTGGACCTACTCGACCTATCCGATTAGGTGGGGTTTCGTCGAATTGACATATTGTATTTCTATATTTTTATTTTGGTTATATGGAAAATTACAAAACAGACATGAACTTTTTTTGTGATAGTATTACTGTCCAGATCTATTCCAGTTCAGTCTTATTGTAAACTTTATTAAAAGAAAAACACAAAAAGAGTACGATTGATAACTAAATAAACACAGGGGAAGATATATATCAATCGTAGAAATGATTTAGACTATAAAAGGTCTCCAGGGGAACGTAAGTCGAGAAACTTGTGAGAATTGATGAGTAATACATGAAATTTTTATTAGTCAAAGTTACACGTCGAGAAGTCAATTTGATAGTCGGTTAACGGAATCTGAACTCGTAAAAAATTTTTACTCCTTTTAGAAACCTTATGGACTGTTAATCGTAAACCAACTATAAGATGATCGAACGGTAATGGTCTTTTATTGAGGAGGCAGAAAAAATTATTCCTGTGTGTTATAGTCTCCTTTTGGTTTTGGGTAAAACATTGTAGTTAGATTCATTTCTTAGTACAAATGAACTTTTGTTCGAGAATATAAATGAAATAGTACGTTACGTGTACTCATAAAGACAGTGACACAGAAGATCAACTATAATTAAGTGAACGTAAGTAAAAAATACATCATTTAATTAAGTAGAATTAGTATATAAAATTATCAGATATAAAACACATCTAGGTAAACTATTGTCTTACCTCGTTCATATTTAGTCACATTATTATCGAGATTCAATAGTGATGAGAAATTATAGTATGAAAGTTTTGAAATAAACTAAATAAAATCCTTTCATAAATATTAGTATATCTTAACTCTGGTTCATGTACGACTCCTGTCGACCTTTACCTTCTATGTAAAATACTAGAAAAATTTCCCGAGACATAGGTGTGACAACCTTTAATCTCAAAAGTCTCTTTTATAGTATAAGGAAGTATATCAAGTCGTCTTATGTCGTCATGAACTGGTACGTAAAATGGAAGTAATCTTAACGAGACCTGTAGCTTTGAAATAACAATTAAAGAAACAAAGATGATATTTCAGTATCAGTAATATGAATATATTTATAAACGGAAAGAATTATGTAAAGTATTACATACAAACATACGGAAATCACATACCTTTTTTACAATAGACTTTCGTAATTCATAAAGAAATTAATTTACTTGGAAAAAAATTGTGTCAAATGAAATATTAACGTCCACCGGACGTACGTCAAATATTTACGCGAACAGTGTAGAGGAATACTCGAACTAAAAGCTTATGTAAATTCCTTACTTAAGGAAGCAAGTCCTGATTTTTGTTACAATGGTCATTCACCTTACACGTGAAAATATTACGAATGCTTGAAATTACAAAAAGAAAGAAATCTGTTTTCATGAACGTCGGTTCATTCATTTACTCGGAATGCCAAAAGAAAATATTTCGTAATCTACGAAACGTTCGAAAACCTATAATGTCATAATAATCAGAGTTATATGTCGACTACTAAGTCTTAAGTCGATTACTATGCAGGTCTTCACTACTGAAAAACCAAAGGAATTTCAGTTTTCCCTTGAATAAAAGAAACTGAAACTTATGACTCTTGTATTTTATGACTATAAAACCAAAAACGGTAAAGTTATAAGTTATTTTTAAAAAACGAGAGGAGAAAGTATTGAATCTAACTAAAGGAAATATAAGTTGGATTCATACGTAAATTAAAACTAATTATATAAGATCTATGTATTGCTTTTAACATAAGAGTGATGGTTAAGACATCGTTGAAAAGATTTTCTTTTCCTCAAAATAAAGAATTTAACTCACACCAATAACCGAGATTAATACTACGACAATAAAAAGTTTATTGATATTCGAACAAGATCCTATTTAGTTGTGTCAATAAGATATTTATCTATACGTCGACGGTACTGACATAATACAATTGACTACTTCCTCAAACAAATTCCGGTACCGTAACAATTTTCTCTATTCGTTTTAGAGTGATCAGAGAAATAAATTAGATGAGTTCGGTATACTCTATTTATTCTTCATTTTCATCGTCTTCCCTTATTTTCCTGGGACATTTTTTTTTTTTGTTTTGTTTACAGTTACTCGTACATATATTCCATAAGGATCCCATAATCTTTATTGGTTTTAGTCCCTTTAAAGGACCACTCTTTAATCACACATCGTACGTAGACATTGAACATAAGACTACTAGAATTGACTTTCATCAATTTTGAGTAGTAGTATTTTATATATCAATTCAGGTAACTCTGTATAAAATTATGCTAACTCAGATATGTCAAAGTCTTTAAAGATACAGTCAAGGTGAAACTCACCAAGAAAGTAGGTACTGAAATATTTGGTACCTTAACCAACGTCACTTAGTATACACTGGACTCTCCAAGTCATACTCCAATTGAACCCTGAAGGGACCACCGAGTCTGCCATTTCTTAGGTGAACGGTTTGTCCTCTGGACCCAAACTAGGGGACCC
This sequence comes from Capra ibex, assembly GCA_006410555.1. Classification (NCBI taxonomy): domain Eukaryota; kingdom Metazoa; phylum Chordata; class Mammalia; order Artiodactyla; family Bovidae; genus Capra; species Capra ibex. The sequence goes on along the minus strand of SJYO01019473.1, from coordinate 2,957 downwards.
AACCCTTCTATGGGACCTCTACCCTTACAGATGGGTGAAGTCATAAGAACGGACCTCTTAGGGGTACCTGTCTCCTCGGACCGTCTGATGTTAGGTACTCCAGGGTTTCTCAGTGTGTGCTGACTCACTGATTGTGAAAGAAGGGTGTGCATTAATCAATTATCACATACAATGTCTAAATAAGAAGAAAAGAGTGTTTAGAGAGGAGTACTTTTCTGACACCGGAATACATCGATTATAATGTCACACATTAATACATCTATTATAATGTCAGACCTAAGATCACACGAAAACTCGACGGATGAGCGATGAAAGGTAGAAACAGGAGGTCCCTAACAAGGAGACAAAGACCCTCTTATTAGTACAGAAACCTGTGAACAAACGGAGTCCCCGAGGACTCGTAAGAGATCAGTAAATGATTATACACCACAAAAAGACGGAAACAACAACAACAATGAGAAGGTCGAAAATAAAGGGAAACAGATATTGACTTGTAAGTAAAAGGTGGAATATGATGACTTACTGACCAGTTCTTTTACCACTGAGTTAAATAAATTCAGGAGTAGAAAAGTCTTTCACATGTATTATCGAGAACCCGAATACAAAACGTGAAAACAGTCCTACACGAGTAGAGACGATAAGTGACCAGAGTACCATAAAAAGTAAACCAATGTAACTGTCGATTCCAAAACGTAGTCACAAAGAATCGACGCGAAAGGATAACCGGGATATCGACGACATATAACACTATCCATGGGACATGAAGATTTGTACGAAGGTCAATCTCAAAAGAAATTGATGGTAATAGAGAAGTCATACGGGATTAAGAATCCAGAGTTACTAAGGAGTCGTTCTCCTTTCACTCTTCACAAGACAAAGACGGATGAGTATAAAACCTTATCTTGGATGTTCCTAAGAGTTACAAAAAAAAAGAAAAAGATACTGTTATTTCACTTTATACCGATTCATTAAAAGACTAAGAGTTCTTTGACTCAACACGACACGAATCAACGAGTCAGCATAGACTGAGAAAAACTGGGGTACCTGACATCGGACGGTCCGAGGAGACAGGTACCCTTATGAGGTCCGTTCTTATGATCTCACCCAACGGTACGGGAGTTAGTCCCCTAGAAGGGTTAGGTCACAAACTTGGGTCTAGAGGACGTAACGTCCGTCTAAGAAATGGTAGACTCAATGGTCCCTTTGGGTTCTTATGACTTTACCCATCGGATAGGGAAGAAGTCCCCTAGAAGGACTGGGTCCTTAGTTTGGTCTCAGAGGAGGTAACGTCCGTCTAACAGGGGGATTTCTCGGATAGTGTTAGAATAATCTCCACCCCGTCACTACAAACAAACCTTTTTTATTAGGAAGGGTCAATAAAGACCATGTGTTATACTCTTAGTCTTAGATCCGTCTATCTGGGTAAAAATACAACAGGAACATCAAAGTAATAGTTTTAAACCTCCTTTTGAGTCTTACCCGTACGAAATTAAATGTGATCTACAGGGATCGTACAGTTGATAATAGATAGATTACATGATTTATAAATGTAAAGTTGGTCATCTTAAATATTATTGGAATTTGTCGAAAATGTGTACGTACCTTTGGATTATTATATAAGTTTCTACTCAGAAATTATAGGAATAAAAATAAGACAAATGAGAATAAAATATGACACATTGTCCTTCTTGAAAGATTAAAAGATCTTATATAGTAGAAGTTTCATCGTCTAATCTACACTGATCCCGATTATATTTAATAACCGTGTACCTAGTTTTCAATATGGATAGACCTTAGTAATTTACGATCCCTTTTTTGTCAAGAATTATTAAGTTATTAGGGTCTCTGGTAGTAACATCATCTTATCATACAACAAAGTATATCAGTAATCTTAGTTCTGTTACTGTTAATAAAATTAATGTAACTCAATCTTTAAATAAAAGTTTTAAACGGGACAGAGATATCTATGTAATACCACAAATTTCTTAAATATAAAGTGAATGTACCTTTTAAGTGAAAAGTATTTAAACAAAATCATTAAACCCTATTTACTCAACAATTTATAATGTATCACCAAAAATTTTATCATAAACGAGACATCAATTGAATGTAACTAAAGAACACTTCAAAAGAGGTAGATGGTAAAATAAATCAATTTACTTAATTCTTTTATGATCTATTTAGGCCATGCACTTCCTTGTTCTGTCAATTTTTAACACAAACATCCGTCGGCCGTAAGAATTGGAGAAAATCTTCTGGCTGTTTGGGAAAAAATAAGGAAACTTCTGAGTTAAAACTAACGAACTGACCATTAGTCAGTCTATGACCATTACCTGAAACTAAAGGAAACTTCATGTGGTATAATATCTCTGCATTGATAGATAAAATCTCCTTGACGACTATTACAAGACATAGACATGTCGTTTAGACAAGTTTTTTATAGACTTTGTATAAATGTCATAAAGTGTATTAATTGTCACATTAAGTCATTAAAATACAGTAAGAAGTAAATTTTATATTTTGAAGTCACTACGTAAAGGTTATAAGGTTACTCCACAGACAGTGTAAACACGACATATTTTTTACATAATTAAGTAATTTATTTATAAATTAGTTATTAAAAACTTATATGGAAAGTTCTAAACTGTAAACTTTCCTTCTAAAAATATATACATACACATACATCTATACGTATACACAAAATTACCATGTAACAATTGTTTGTTATAAATACTCTATAAAGTAAATACATATAGATATAAAATATAACACGATATATATAAGTGTATAATATATATGATATATTTATTACGTAATAGGATTAATTTTTACCTTTATTTGTAAATAGGTCAATAAAAATGACTTTCATAAATCTAGTATGTCCAACTAAGGTACAAAAACATTTAAAGACTCCGAATAATTTACTGTCATATATTGAACAAAAAAGATAAGTTTGT